>WNWU01000031.1:11259507-11297981 GCA_012654045.1 Ptyas mucosa
CATAGTTCCCCATGCTGGCTCAGGAATTCTGGGAATTGAAGTCCACAAGTCTCAAAAGGGGCCATTTATTGATTGGTTGGTTGGTTGGTTGGTTCGATTTATATGCCGCCCTTCTCCGGAGACTCAGGGCGGCTTACAATGCATTAAGCAATAGCCTTCATACTTTTGTATATATCTGCTCAGTAGGGCTTTTGGTCCCCCCAAGCGGTGTTCTTTTTTTATACAAAGTCAGCTTATTGCCCCCACAATCCGGGACCTCATTTTACCTACTTCAGAAGGATGGAAGGCTGAGTCAACCTTGAGCCTGGTGAGATTCGAACTTGCAGTAATTGCAGGCAGCTGGCAACTAAGTGCTGTTTAACAGCGCTTTAGTCCGCTGCTCCACCAAGCCTCCTTATTTGTCCACCCCAGGTTAAAAGATGAGGATATATTTGTTGTGGCCCACCAGCGGCCAGCAGATTCGGACAGTGAGGAGGTTGGGGAGGAACGTGGGCCAGTCCTGGAGTCTGGGGAAGGCTCGGACGATGGCTCTGAGTCGGAGGCAGAGACGGGGCCAAGGCCATCTGATAGTTCTTTGCTGCCTCCGGAGTCTCTGGAGTCTTAACATCAGCGAGGCAGAAGAACAGCCTGAGCCTGTTCCCAGTGTGCGCATGCGCAGAGCTGCCAGGAGACAGGAACAATTAAGGAAACAGGTTCAACTTGGGAGTAAGGCTTGGAGATGATTGGTCCCTCCCATAAGACATAAAAGAGAAGTGAACGGGACGTGAGCTTTTGCAGGAAGCAATTAGTTTATCTGGCCGAGTCAAGATTTGAAACTTCTGTTTGTGACTCTGTGCCAAGTTTGGCCTTGCCCTGCGTCTGGAAATTAGCTCTTTGGCAGCATTCCACGTGAGATAGGTGGGTATTGATAACCTTCCTCTGAAAGACTGTAAATGAAAGTAATTTACAGCCATAGGAATTAAAGAGGTTTGCCGGGACTAAGTTTGTGCTGTTTAATTTCTAAGGAAGCTTAGGTCAGAACAATACTATTAGTTTGTTGCATACCGAGCTTGGGTATCATATATTCGTAGTCAGCCTGTCTCCCGCTCCATTGATTTAGTCTACAGTCCTGTGTAATTTATAGTTAAGAGGCCATGATAAGACATGCAGGAGTGTTCTGTAAGATAGCAAATACTGCAATTTTAATACAGGTACGTTTGATGGAAAGCTAATGGCCAGAGAACAAGAGTTATTCTTTAAAAGGAAAGGCAATCTTTTGCTTGCTTGGGGGAAAAACAATAGTTTGCAGCTTGGGAAAAAAAATAGTTTGCACGTAAGGTATACATTACTTTAAATGACTTTCCGTAACAAAATTTCACTTTTAAGTTGTTGATGTTGGCTCTCATTTATTAATCATATTGTCCCATAGCTCTGGAAACTTTAATCTAGGGATTTGCTGAATTCATTGTAGACTGAAACTTTTCTTTTTCCAAGAAAATGAAAATCAAGTTATTAAAATTCTGTCAAACAAACAAACAATAGGCAAAATCAGTATTAGTGCCCAATATATATATTTTTTTAAAAAAAGAGAAGACTTAAAAAAAAGAGAGGCCAGATAAAAGGGTGCAGAATTCAGCTAAAACCTTTGGAGGATAAACCTCAAAAGTTGGCATGTCAGTTTCTTTGAATGCCATTAAGATGTTTTGGTGGGAGGATACGTTCGCCATGATGTCTTTTGTGCTCTCTGAGCTTGGAGGTTTTCTTAAAGACGTTTCATTACCTGACTGGGTAACATCATCAGTGCTAACCGCACTCCCTTTTAGCCCTGATGATGTTGGGTAATGAAACATCTGCAAAAAACACACGATCAAGCTCAGAGCACCAGGGAATTTTCCTTTCAACCCTGAACTACAATATTCTCCTTTATCAATACTTTTCTCCCCTTTTTTCTTTGCTTTTTTAATATTTTATACTTTTTTTTAATTTAAAAAAGTTTTGAAAGAAATAGAGGTGGACACTTGATACGGATGGGAACACCTGGAGGATTTGTGGGCTAAGAAGAACATGAGGTCACAGGTTTTATTGGGGTCAATGCTAACACATTCTTTTTTCCTTTCCCTAATCCTTTCTTTTCCCTCTCTTCTCTTCCCAAAGCTGCAGATTTGGGACACAGCGGGACAGGAAAGATTTCGTTCCATTACGCAGAGCTATTATCGCAGTGCCAACGCGTTAATCCTGACCTATGACATCACCTGCGAAGAGTCCTTCCGATGCCTCTCCGAATGGCTACGGGAAATTGAGCAATATGCCAGCAATAAGGTCATCACCGTCCTAGTTGGTAAGAGACATTGGCACGTTTATCCGATACCAGGGATCTGTCAGGCGGAATCGATCAGGAAGCAAGGCGGTTCAAATGACTTCAGGTTTATTGCATGCTAACGCTCTGGACAAGAATCTGAACTACTAACAGTCAAAGCAGATTAGTGGTAGATAAAAATCAATGGAATTCAAGCTGGGCTGGACTTACAGTAGTGGCCAAAATTGTGGAAACCTTTTGGGAAAACCGTATTTTCTAAAACTTTTTTTTAGTAGTACCATAAAATTATATATCAGCGGAAAGATAATTTAATCAAAATGTAATGCAATAACTTTTATGAAGGATTTGCTATTAGAATAGCAGTGAAAAACCCGAGATCTACAAAAATTATCACCATAGAAAAAACAAGATATACAAAAATTATCACCATGTCAGTCAATACTTAGTTGGGTAACCTTTAGCATGAATGACGGCCTTACAACCTCTTCCCATGGAGTGAACCAAATATTTTAGTTCTGCAGCTGTTCTAATGTGAAACCAAGATTGAATGATGGCTTCTATTAACTGGGTTTTATTGCTGGGTCGCTTCTGACTAACAAGTTTCTTTAGTTGGCTCCATAGATTTTCCATTGGGTGAAGGTCTGGGCTATTCCCAGGCCATTCCAGCAGTGGAATAGGATTATCTTGAAACGCCAAAAAAAAAAGTGGTGTTATTAGCCACCAAAGCTCAAAAATACACTTTTCCCAAAAGGTTCCCACAATTTTGGCCACTACTGTATGATCTCTTATGAACACAAAGGGACTCCAAAGTGAGGATGTGCTTGACACCTCCCTCAGGCTCAGCCTGGTGATCTCCTATATCTGTGATGGCGAACCTATGGCACGTGTGCCACAGATGGCACGTGGTGCCATATTGGTGGGCACGTGAGCATTGCCCTAGCTCAGCTCCAGCGTGCATGTGTGTGCCAGTCAGCTGATTTTTGGGCCTTCCGGACCCACCAGAAGTCGGGAAACGGGCTGTTTCTGGCCTTCGGAGGGCCTCCGGGTGGGGGGGCAGGCCGTTTTCACCCTCCCCAGGCTCCAAGCAAGCCTCTGGAGCCTGGGGAGGGTGAAAAACAGGCCTACTGGGCCCACTGTGCTATTGCGTGCCAAAAGTGTGGGGAGGTCAGGTGTGCATGCATGGAGTGCGTATTGATTTATGGGTGTGGGCATGCATGCGCGCGACCCCCCGCACTCCCCCCACTTTTGGCAAACGACAGCAAAAAGGTTAGCCATCGCTGTCCTATATCTGGCCAGATTAAAGCAACATCCTGCATAAGCATTAGATATTCTCTGCGAATAGTTAGAGAGGGTCCATCTTCACCCTTTTCCTGCATATCCAATATTCCAAGCTACTCTCGGGGAAAGAGCCCCTCTCGCCTGTGACTTTGGGCCACATTTCGCCATACTCGGGCAACCCAAGTCTGATTTTTATCAAGCTCCCCCACCCCCACCCCTCTTCTATAGTTGATATTTAGCTCAATAAGAATCACTCCTCTTTTGTTGTGACCTAGGCTTACTGAGTCATTACAAGACACAATTAGTCCCAAACAAACCTATTTTATTGTAACAGCTGAGAATTACGTTCATTCCCAGCTGAGTCCCAATTAGTTGCAAAACAAGTCCTTCGGAAGCAGTCCTTCGGGATAATCACCAACCTTTATCTTCTTTGACACCCTGGCAAAGGCCTTACTTGGCAAAGCCCCATGAAATTCAGAAACAAACAAGAGACGCCGACTGGAAGTAGAGTTAGCAACGTTGCCTTCCTGAAAAAGGCCCCAGTGCCTATGTTTCTCTTTTAAGCCTTATGGGAGGGGCCAATCATCTCCAGGCCTTACTCCCGAGTCACCCCTTTTGCTTTAGCTGCTCTTGCCTTCTGGCAGCTCTGCATGCGCGCACTAGGAACAGGCTCCCTCTGTTTCTCTGCCTCTCTGCTGTCTGACTCTGGGGGTTCTGGAGTCCACGCATCACTCCCAGATGGCCCTGGCCCCATCTCTGCCTCCGACTCAGAGCCCTCGTCCCATGAGGGCCCATGTTCCTCCCCAGCCTCCTCACTGTCTGACTCCACTGCCAGTTCCTCAGGCTGCTGGCGGACCACAACATCTTTGCAGATCCTTTGTTCAGTTGTTGGCTTCATAACTTTCTCGATCCAGTCTAATGTCTTCCCCCTCCTGTTTGTTTTTCTCTAGGAAACAAGATTGATTTATCCGATAAGCGTGAAGTGTCCCAACAAAGAGCCGAAGAGTTTTCCCGAGCCCAGGATATGTACTATCTGGAGACGTCAGCAAAAGAATCCGATAACGTGGAAAAACTCTTTTTGGACTTGGCTTGTCGGCTGATCAGCGAAGCGAGGCAGAATACCTTGCTGAACAATGTGGAGTCTCCCTTGCCAGGCGAAGGGAAAAATATCAGTTATTTGACTTGTTGCAATTTTAACTGATCGACTTTGAACCGTGAAGAGTTATTATGACTGCTCCTTCTAAAGGCCTCTCTCCGGAGGCAAAGGCTGCTATGACCCGGTCTGACTGGTGGTGATAGTCAGACATCCGATCATGAAGCATGCCAGGCTGACCATTTGTCTGCAGGGTCAGCCTAGAATATAATCCTTTTATTTTATTTTTCCTTTTTAACACGTCCCACCCCAGAGCCCCAAAATTTGGAGGAGATTTAAGATTCAAAAAAAAGGTGCTAGATAGCGGCTGGTCAGTCATGGTTTTCACTTCTGTGGAAACATCTGGGATCCTTTCGCTTGGAAATTCAGGATGAATCGTGCCTGCCTTTTTTTACATCTTTACAGAAGGAAACCGAGAGGCGCGTTAGAAAATGGCTGTGGGTTGCCAGTTTAAGTTGACAACACTTGTATATAAACCAGGACCCAGAGTGCCATTTTTGTTACGGCACAAACTCCACCGAGTGTGCGTGCCGCGTGCATATGTGATTTAAAAAAACAAACAAACCCTAAGTATTAACACATCTGTGTTCTGGGATTTTGATAAACCTGGAAATTAAAAAGGGATCGGTTGGTCATTTGCAATCAGGAGGTCTTGAGGTTGGGACCCTTTCGGTTCTTCTTTCTATTCCCGAAACGAAATTTCCTCTGTGGTCAGCTTACTCTCTTCTCCACAGTCAGGAGGCGTGGAAAGGTGTTGATCCTAAATACAGCAGCCTATTTGTTAGTTCATGCCCACGTGGCACGGCTCATTCAGAATACAGAGACCAATGATACGAATTCAAAAGTTGACCACTAGTTATCCCTGCACCTCTGATCAAGTAAGCGTTCCGAAACTTTTGTCTCTTCAAAATCAGCATTTGTTTTACCGTTTTGCCATAGGGTGGGGCTTCCAAAAACCCACTTTTGTTGCTTGTGGAAAAGAACTGGTGAAGTATTGTTCATACCGCTCCACCGGTCTTGGATGTAGCCAAAATAGCTTCTTTGGTGAGAAATTGCCGGATCCTGGAAGTCTGGATTTCAGATGTTGTTTGAGAGAGAATGCTGCAGCCCTGAGGCTACATCGATGCACAAATGTCATATTTGGGGTGTGCTCTATTCTTGATGCCTTTGAGGAACGGGGCATGGATGTCCTGCGTTTGTCCTAGGAAGGTCCTTAAAAAAAATCCCCTCTTGAAATGAGCTGTTGAACGTTAGCAGACCTCACGGCTGAATTCTGCTTTTAATTAAAACACTAGCACCCAGCTCTGGAATTTGCTGTCTTATTGGGAAAAGGCGTGTACAATTATAAAAAGGTTTTTTTTTAAATACGGTTGAGGGAGAAAAAAAATAGCACGTTCCAAATCTTTCAGACGGCTTTATTGAGGCTTGCAGATCATCTTGCAGAATACGTAGCTCTGCAAAGCGATTTCAAAAGGCAGGAACGCAAGCCCACTTCCCACAGTCAGTTTGGAGATATTCGTTTTGTTTGCTGTACTTGAGCTCAATTGTGCGTGCGCCTGTGTGCGTACGCCGAAGAACGGTGTGTAGGCAATACCCTTGAAGCAGAGCCTCGGTGCTGGAAGGACGATATACACAAAAGTCTCACTGTACGAGTTTGCCAATTCAGCACTCCCAGCGTCGAACTGCAAGGAGTCAACACAAATTTCCTTATCGGTACTTCACTTGTATACCTTTGAAGAAAGACAGACAAAACTATCTGGAAGGCAATGGACTCACAACGGGTTATTAAGATATTAGCATTACCTGGCCGGCTGTTCCGTATTTAGCATCGCTTCATTTGGGTAATTGGAAGAAGCAAATAAGGATTTTTGGTATGGCATTCAATGAAGAGGTGGTTCTATCCAATGGGCGCATCAGCCTCCAGTAAAAGCAGTGGTATCGTAAATTCAAGAGGGCCGGCTAGTACAGGATGTTTTGGGGGGGGGGGGGGATAGAGTTGTGCTCAAACTATGTCCGATGTCCCCTTTTGCATTAAAATAAAGCTGCTAAAATTTTAGCCTTTTTGAGAATAAAGCTGACATTTTAAAAGTGTTGCATTTTTTTGCCTCTTTCTTGCGGTTTACTTTTTTTTATTTTTTCCAAAATCCAACCAGTGGTGCAATTCTTTTTTCAACTACCAGCTCGGTGGTCGTGGCAGAGAAAGGATACTGCAGAATCTCCATTTCCTCCACACTCCTGGGGGAAGGATATTGCAAAATCCCCATTCCCACCCCACTCTGGGGCCAGCCAGAGATGGTATTTGTCAGTTCTCTGAACTAGTCAAAATTTCCGCTACCGGTTCTCCAGAACCTGCTGAATAGCACCCCTGAATCCAACATTACTGTTATAAAAATCATGGAGTTATCCATCCTTGCAGATGTAGAACACAAGCTTCCAACATTCATTTATTAATGAGCAGACAAGAGAGGGAACTCTTCCCATTCTGTACAGGTAGTCCTCGACTTACAGCCATAACGGAACCCCACATTTCCCTTGTTAAGCAAGACAATCGTTCAGTGAATTTTGCCCCGTTTTAGGACCTTTCCTGCCACTGGAGTGAATCTCTGCAGTATAGTAACAGTTAAGTGGCTTCCCCATTTTACTTTGCTTGTTAGTAGGTTGCGAAATGGGATCACGTGACCAGACACTGCAACTGTCTGTTCTACCCCAGCTGCCGACCAGGACGGGCGGTCCTAGGATTCCCTCCCTCCCCGCCCAAGGCTTTTTGTGCGGGGAGCCCTCCAGCCTGTGGCACCGATGTGCGTCCGTGTTCCGGAGCACTTGGCTGGCTCTGGTGCATGGGGCAGCTACTGCCGCTGGAGGCAAGGGGGTGGCGGTGGTTCTCGCGCTGCTGCTTCCAGCTAGGATGCTGGAGCAGCCAGAGGAGGAGGAGCCGCCTCATGCATGGAGACACTGCCAAGGGCCTGGCTCACCAGCGGGTAGTGGCTACGGGGTCTGGCCGGTTGCTCCTGCCCCTTGCTGCTGCTGCTGTTCTGGGGCAGCGGGGCTGTGCAGGAGCCGAGTCTGCGCGGGAGGAATGTCCGTCCAGAGCCAGGGTAAGAGGCGCACCGGCCAGGAAACGGTCACACTCCCTTGGCAAAAATGGCAGGAGGGGGGACTGCCCTGACTGGTTCTCAGTGGTGGGCTGAGGTGGGCGCTTCATCCCAGCCAGAGTTGAGGTGAAGCTCTCCCATCTGCTGGACCCCCCTCAACCCAAGCACCGGGAATGGCAACGCCTCTTTCCTCCGAGGCTGGGAAGGGGGCTCCAGCTTTCCAGCAGAGGGAGGGGCATTCCCCGCCCAACTTTTTCTCCCTGTCCAGGGCTGCAGAACTGGGTCGTCGGTGGGTCGATGTCCCGTCATCCCGATGGGGACCAGGGGGGCAGGCAGGGAGGTGCAAGGGCCCCCGAAAAGCCAGGTAGAGCCGGCACATGCGCACTGGATAGCTGGTCTTTGTGTGTGCATGCGTGCCAGAAACCAGAAGACCAGGTGGCTGGTGCGCACCAGAATCCAGGAGATCATTTGCTCTTCTGGTTTCCGGCACGCACATGCTCCCGTTTTGGCACTCGGTGCCGAAAAGGTTCGCCAACACTGGTCTATTTGAATGAAATGGTCCTGGAGATGTTTAGGGACCAAACTATAAAAAGTTTTCCGGGAGTTGAAATCAACAAGGTCATAAAGTTGCCAAGGTTGGAAACCCCTGCCCTACACCATTTCAGAAAAATGGTTGTCCAGTCTCCTCTTAAAAACCTCCAGTGTTGGAGCATTCACAATTTCTGAAGGAAACCCCTTCCACTGATGATTTGTTCTCAGGAAATTTCTCCTTAGTTCTAGGTTGCTTCTCTCCTTGATTGGTTTCCATCCGTTGCTTCTTGTCCTGTCTTCAGCTGCTTTGGAGAATAGGTTTCTGAGAACTTTAAATAATATACCGTTGCACCATCCCCATGGTCATATGATCAATGGGGAAGCCAGATTCACTTAACAACCATGTTACTAACAACTGCAGTGATTCACTTAACAGCTGAGGCAAGAAAGGTAATCAAATGGAGCAAAAGCCACTTAACAAATGTCTCACTTAGCAACAGATACTTTGGGCTCAATTATGATGCTGATTTGAGGACTACCTGTAGTCTGCTGATTCTCCATGAATGGTGGACATAAGTAGCCTGAACATTAATATTTATTTTATTTATTTATTAGACTTAAGAGGGCTGGCAAATCAGAAAGGTTCAAGGCGGTCATATGACAAAGGAAGACGAAACACCCAAGACGACAAATTCATTCAAATTTAATTTTTTGGAAAGAGTCCCTCAATGTTCTATTAGACATAATCCATTCCTTAAGATGATCTGACAGAATATGAACAAACCTTGCTATATATACAGTATAATTATAAAAAAAAAAAATCACCCAAGCTTTTGCTGTCCCAGCCCCAAATTTACAACTATTGAAATTGCACTCCAAGTACAACTGTGACAGAAAAGACATTCTTTCAAAATGAAAGGTGTCTTCAAGAGGTTGGCAGTGATAGGGTGGCCTCTGCGCTGAGCAGCTGGTCATGACCGGAGAAGAGTTCAGAAGACCAGTCTGCGACATGAGGCACGAGAGAAGGTGTGGGTAGCAGCTTTGATCTGCTGAAGTCTACCAAAGGTGGTTTGTCAGGCGATTCGGTGACTGGCGGACCAAGCATTGTTCTCTGTTGACGTACAGGTTGGCCTTCAACGTCAGCTTCTTCTGGTTGTTGCTTTTTAGGAAGAAATCTGACCTTTGCTAATTTGGAAAGATTTTTGGGACTCGAGGATCCTCCTTGGTTTTCAGAAAGAGGAAAATCCTCCACAACTCGGCCGTCGCTGTGAAACCTGATGAAGCTTTTCGACCTCTTTCTTCTCCACAATTTTACATCCTGATCTTGGATGTTCCCCGAAGGAGGACTCCATACTTGGCCACCATCTTCAGACAGTGACTCTTGGGCCGAGAGGCGACTTGGAGGTCCACGTGGGCTGTCCGTACCAGCTTCTGCGTTGCTTGACCTTGCGGATGGCGAGAACTTGCTGACGAGCTGTTTCACTAAAAAGTTTTTAGAGGGGAGCCTGGACCTTTTACACCTGGCCTTGTCCCAAGGCAATTTATTCAGAGGTAGTTGGCTTAGAAGGGATCCTTTCCCTGCAGTGAGGCTCTCTGGATGGCAAGGCCTTGCGAGAGGAATGGAGCGGGGAGTGGGAGTGAAGTCCAGGGTACCTACAGGGCTGCATTCAGACGTGAACCCTGAGCCAGCAATCGGAGTACTTGTTTTGGGGACTAAGACATCCATTGTATCATATAACGATAACCCCAAATGAGAAGTAGTCCAGCTAGCATTTCCCTTACCTTGCCTCGGCATGAATTCTGATGTTATACAGTTTGGGGTCAGCGCGCTAGCCAACGGTGTGACTATCTGGGGCCCGCGAAACGTTGCTGGAGTGGTTTTCGTCGATCCCCCAGCACTAATATCAAAGAGATCTGCCGAAGCGTCAAAATTAGCCTCGTGGCAACTGGAACCCACCCGTGGGAAACAGTAGATGTCCATTCCTCTCCAAGCACAGTCTTCTTTTTCTTCTGCGAGCCGCTCGTTCTCTTTATTTTCGCCTGTTTTTTCGCCAAGAACCGAGGCAGGACGCTGCTCTTGACCGTTCGGAAGATCGGCAACGGAGCTGCCGTTGTCAAGTCTGGCAAGAAATTCAATCAAGCCTTCGGAGGAGACTTCTTGAGCAGTTACACCTCCTGTGGCACCAGGAGAAGAGGAGGAAGCAAGGTGCTCCTTAGGTCTCTGGTGGGGCAACGGGTGCTGTGGATTTGCTAGCCCATAGCTGGATTGGATGCTAATTTTGCATGAAGAATCTTCCTGCTCCGATGCTAAGGGGCCTTCTAATGTATCACCATCTTTTCCTTTCGCGGAAAGTCTACTTCCCAGTCCATCCCTATTGGTGAGACTTTGTGAAGAAGGATACAAACAAGACTTCTTACCTTCATGTACATCTCCCTTATCTCGCGTCAAGTTTGGACCCCTGAAATTGTAAGCCAATTGGTTGTGTGATATAATAAATCCATTTTCGTCTTTTTGCTTCTCCGAGCTGGCTTGGCGTGTATCTAAAGCTGCAGAAAGTTCTGCGTCTTCTGATGAGGTAGATGACCAAGTAAGCCCGAACGAGTAAGGCCAGAGGGTTAAAAAAACATTTTTGAGATCTGATTGAGTCGCATCCAAATCATCGGAGAGATGGAGGCTCTTTAATTCTCCGCTTGGATGATCAGACGCCAGGACATGATCCGGAGGCCGTAAAGCCCCATGACTCTGCTTAAACTGACAACTTCGCTGCTGCTTGATATAATGGATAACGGTGTAGCCCACG
The DNA here is from genome assembly GCA_012654045.1 of Ptyas mucosa. Taxonomy (NCBI): domain Eukaryota; kingdom Metazoa; phylum Chordata; class Lepidosauria; order Squamata; family Colubridae; genus Ptyas; species Ptyas mucosa. Next base: position 11,270,659 of record WNWU01000031.1, read on the forward strand.
AGCCCAGGGTCCGGGAGGGACATTTCACAGGCGATGAGAGCTTTGGTGCTTCTCTCCCTTGGGCGGCCATTTTGCAGTAAGGGCTGGTCAGAAGGGACAACGTAGGGCAGGCCGGAACTCTGCAAAGAAATGAAATCCAGTTATTTATTTATGAAATTAAAAATATCAGACCTGGACTGTCTTCCTCCGCTCAGCTACCTGACAAGGGAGGATTCAGAAACTTGTTTTATCATATTGTCCGTATCAGCCAATTTTAAACCGTAGTTACTTGAAGCTAGCTAGTTTAAACTAGGCATAGGAAACCTTAGCCACAGTTCTAGATCCAGACTAAGAGGAAGTTGAATCTATCTATCTATCTATCTATCTATCTATCTATCTATCTATCTATCTATCTATCTATCTCTGTCTACCTATCTCTCGCTCTCTATCTACCTATATCTGTCTACCTACCTACCTACATATCTCTCTCTCTATCTTTCTATCTATTATCTCTCTCTATTATCTATCTATCTCTGTCTACCTACCTACATATCTATCTCTACCTATCTCTCTATCTGTTTACCTATATCTGTATCTATATCTGTCTACCTACCTACCTACATCTATCTCTTTCTCTCTCTCTTTCTATCTACCTATCTATTATCTCTCTCTATCTATTATCTATCTATTATCTGTCTACCTACCTACCTATCTACATATCTATCTCTGTCTACCTATCTATATCTATATCTATCTATCCATCTATCTATCATCCATTCATCTACCATCTATTATCTATACCATCCATCCATCCATCCATCCTATTGCTGCCTACTCATTCATGGCAACTCAAGGCAGCTTACAGGAAATAATAACACAATAAAAAAGAAAGGTAATAAAAATTAAAAATAATAAAATAATAACCCCCCACCCTGGTGACAACACATACACACCAGGCATTTAAAGGGGTCCATCCCGCTCTGGATCCCCCAGGCCCATTGGCAGAACCACGTCTTCAAGGACTTCCAAAAGAGTGTCAGAGTGGGGGCCAGTCTAATCTCCGGGGGAGGGGTGATGTTCCAAAGGGAGGGAGTCACCATGGAGAAGGCCCTTCTTCTGGGTCCTGCCAGAGGTTATCTCCTTAGGGGATGAGACCTGCAACATTCCTTGCCTCACCGCTCTAGAAGGTCAGGTGGATGTGACCCGCAAGAGACGGTCCCTCAGATAACTTTGTTTTAACTAAAAACGAAGTGCTTCTTCTTGTTTCTTCAGAGTAGAAGCGTAAGAGGCTGAACTATTTTTGCTGCTCATTTATGCTCATTCCCAAAATGCTTAACTAAGGATGCTCAATCTTTCAGTAAACGATTTACCGTATTTGCTGAGTATAAGACGCACATTAGTTTTTGGGGAGGAAAACAAGAAAAATAAAATTCTGCCCCTGCCTACCAAGCATCCATTGGTATTCATCTGGCTTGCCCTTGAAGCAAACAGCAAACAGTCTGGTCAGCTTCAGCACATTATTGCAGCCTGATTTAGCACGAACAGCTGATTGGCGGTTGGATCGGCCTGCTAGAATACCGCCAATCAGCTGTTCTAGGCTGCAGGGATTGCCAGAGCCCATCGCCGCCTCCACGCGTTCTTGGCCTCCACACGCCCCATTTTTGGCCTCCATGCATCGCATTTTCAGCTGATTCCAGGCAGCAGGGATTGCCGCCGCCGCCGCCAATGCGACACACCGAGGCCAAAAACGGGGCATGTGGAGGCTGAAAATGCATCGTGGGGAGCCCGAAAATGCAACATGTAGAGGCGGCGATTGGCGGCTGTGCTGTGTGCTGTGGCAACCCCCGCAGCCTGGAACGGGTTTAATATGGGGTGTGTGGAGGCCGAAAATGCAACGCGCGGAGGCCGAAAATAGCCTAAGGGTGGGGGCCAGTGGGGCTTCAGCAATATTCGGTGTATAAGATGCACTATAATTTTCACCCATTTTTGTGGGGGAGATGGGGGAGGGAGTATGCCATATACTCAGAAAAGTACGGTAATATTTTGGGGAGAATAAAGTCCCTAGTGTGGGTATCAATAATGCAAAAGTCCAGGTCTCTCCTACGGCAGGAATAGATCTGTAGTTTTGTGCATTACTTGACTCAAAATAGCAATTCATATCATGATTTACGGCTGCAGCAAATACTCTGAAACCATGACAGGCTTGTAATTAAGCCTGTGAAAACTTTCTTTGCTTTCTAGCAAAATCAAACGGAGAGTGCTATTCCTTCCTAAAGTAGACCCTGAATTTATGCTGAGAAGTTTCTCTGCCAACGCATCTATCTGCCTTTGTGAAATTCCCTACCCATATAATTAAAGGATAGCATTAAAATGAGGTTAGAGTCTTGTTTGGATCATCTCACCAAATTCTGCAGAGCTGGAAATTCACTGCATAACAACCTACTATCTCTTTTGATTGGCAACGTCTCCGAAATCTCACAGGCTATGCAGGTAGTCCTCATTTAGTGACCAAAACTGGGACCAGCAACTCAATCGTTAAATAAAGCTACTGTCCTTATGATTTTATTTCAGCTCCCCTTTGATTTGCAGAACTGCAAAAAGTGGCAAATGTGACGACTGGTCACGAAGTTACTTTATTCATCACCGGAGGAACAGTTGTTGAACAAGGCCGTTGCTAAACAAGGACTGCCTATATATCACAAGATCTCAGGGACCTTACCGTGAGGCAAATATATTGAAGCTCCATGAAATCAGCTTAAAAAGTTGGTGCCCTTATAACATTCCGCCCTCTTTTCTTTTTTCAAAAAAAATGTATTTAATCTGAGGAGTTATAGGTTCTATTTGGAGGAACGTGGAAGTGCAGGTGTTTACAGGTGGTTCTGTTGCTGACTCCAGGAGACGGTTTATATCAGGGGTGTGAAACTCAAAAGCCTGCGGGCTGGATCTGGCCCGCGGAGTGCTTAGATCTGGCCTGCAGGGCTGCCCTGGAAACAGTAAAAGACCGGCTCACGGTGCCTCTGCCAGCAAAAACGGTGCCTCCTGTAGCCCTCTGCCAGTAAAAACGGAGCCCGGGGAGGCTGTGTGCGATCTACCCGGGCTGCGTTTTCAACCATGACGACCACCTGCAGCCCTCTTGCCAGTGAAAACGGAGCTCGGGGAGGCTGTTGCAGCTGAAAACGGAGCCCGGGGAACCCTGTTTTTGCTGGCAGACAGCTGCAGGAGGCTGTCGTGGCTGAAAACAAGAGTTTTGACTAGCGAAGTCAATCTGGCCACGCCCACCCTGGCCACCACTCCTCCCCCCCAAGTTCAAACACAACCCTGATGTGGACCTCAATAAAATCGAGCTTGAGACACCGGTTTATAGCATTTAGCAGTTATGCATGAGGATTATAGTCTTCTACAATTTGAGATGCAACATTATAAACATGAGAAGAAGCACCTGGATCAAGGTAGAATCAACGTTCCAATTACTGGAACTGTTATTTCAGCCTGTTAAATGCCAATTATGAGGATGCTCATAATTTAAAGCAGAAACCTGACCCAGGCACGCCCAGGAGCTTGCCCAGCAACGTAAATTATCTGTCATGCTTAAATTGCACGTTTCCTGTAAGATTTATTCCAAGCAGAACTGTCACCTTAATCCTGAAGGCAAACTTCTTCCCAACAAAGCAAGTTTCAACAGCATGAAATACGGCACCAAACACAGCATCATTTTCATCCTCTCCTGCTTCGCGATTCAGTTCTTCGATGTACCTTGAGGAGAATAATTTAATTTCTAATTCAAAGGCACTCTCGCAACATTTTTTAAAAGTTATACACAGGAAGGGAAGCGAACAGACCTGCCTTTTGATAAATGTTTCATGTTGCTTGTGAACATCTCCCACAAGCCCTTTAAAAATCCAGTCCAAGTTGCTGAATTCAGGATTTTGAGGCACACAATAAACAAAGCAACAGATTTCTGCTTTCTGACCCAATTCCTGTTTTGCTGATAATCGTTTATCTGCATAGTTATAAATCCTTCTGGATGATTTAACCGTGTGGTGATATTTTTTTTTCTTCATACATCAAGATTCATCCAGAAAACCTTAGGTATCTCTAATGCGTGGCTACAATCATGGAAATCGTGTTGTCAATTACACAGAAATTGCCTTCTGAACTGACAGTTGTTTTCAGACACACTATAGATAGTCCTCGACTTACGGCCACAATTGAGCCCAAAATTTCAGTTGGGTAGGCAAGATAGTTGTTAAGTGAGTTCTGTCCAATTTTACAACCTTTCTTGCCACAGTTGTCAAGTGAATCACTGCAGTTGTTAAGTGAGTCCCACGGTTGACATTTTACTTGTGAGCAAAGCACAAAGGCTGGGGGAGCCTAGGTTACAATAAGACAGTAACAAAACATTTACTGGTTTAATGGCAACATTCTTAAAAACCCTTTATTCCTTATCTCTTGCTCAACTTTCTCTGCAACAGTAATTATCAAATCTGTGAAATATTTAAAATAAATTAGACAACCTTAGGCTGTTGGGGAAAAATATTTATCTGCCTATTACTCATTTTCAGTACAGAATTTAAATGTTCTGGGCAAGAATCCAATAGCTATATTTCCTTTTGATGTACAGAATTGGTGTTAATGAATATATTCCAATGTTCTTATAAAAGAGAAGAGAAAGGTGAGGAATAATTTTCCCCAGGTTAATCATGAATTCAGGGAAATGTGAACTCGAAGAGTTTTGAGACTCAAGTCGAGAACGTTTCTCCATTTAACACATTGGCCCTGCCACAAATTTTATAGCTCTGCAAATTTAATTGCCATTATTAATATATACCAGCTTGGTATCCAGGCAGCAAACTGAACAGCAACTAATCTGAGAGATATAATTAAATTATTCAAATAAGATGGAAGGAGCAGGCTCACGCTTCTCAGCGAAGTAATTCCTTTCTTTACCTTTGCAGGCCTTTTGCTGTAACTCCAAAATAGGTATCTAAGCAGCTTCCAAATACTGTGACCTCAAAAACTTCACGGGTGTCGGCTACCTCCAGCGAAAGTCGGTATCTGTAGTTTGCTTCTTCGGTGTTGCCCGAACAAGCACACTTCTGGCAATTGTATCTGACAAAAGAAAGACAACCAAGGGATTTAAATGTAGGATCACAAGAAAAGTCTCACTACTGCGGGAAGCCCAAGGCTAGTCTCGGACCTGCCACAACTTACTGTATTTTTCGGACTATAAGACGCACCTAAATTTAGAAGATGGAAACAACAACAACAAAAAGTTTTTGGCCTAATTTTTTTCGGGCCTTTTCCTGTCTTTTTTTGAACTGTTTCCAGGGCTTTTTTTTGGCCCGTTTTGGAGGCTTTTTTGGCCCATTTTGGAGGCTTTTTCCGGCCAATTTTCTGGCTTTTTTCAGCCCATTTTTGGGGCTTTTTTCGGCCCGTTTTCAAGGCTTTTTGGGGCTGTTTTTGAAGCTTTTTGGGGCCCCTTTTTGTGGCTTTTTGGCCCTTGTGAGGCTTTTCTTGGGCCCCATTTTGAGGCTTTTCTGGCCCAATTTTGAGCCTTTCTAGCCCATTTTCGAGGCTTTTTTCAGCCCGCTTTTTTCTGAAAAAAACGGCCCCAAAATCCCCCAAAAAAGGCCAAAAAGCCCCCAAAATGGGCCAAAAAAAGGCATAATAAAAGCTGAAAAAAGGCCCGAAAACGGGGTGCGGAGGCCAAAAAAAAAAAAAGAAAAGAAAAGAAAAAGGCTGGTGCGTGGGCAGGGCTTCAGCAATATTCAGTCTATAAGACACAGACATTTTCACCCCCTTTTGGGAGACAAAAAAGTACGTCTTATAGTCCGAAAACGGAAAGTCTCTGAACAGAAAGAACCTTGGTTCCATTTGTTGAGAAAGGTAGAGTTTATTAGAGGTTGAGTGTATCGCAGTATTGATTCTGGGCAATTGTCATAAACATGAAGCAGGTGCCAAGGGTCCAAATTTTGATCGCATGACCACGGGAATGCTGCATAAGTGTGAATAATGGTCATAAGTCACTTTTTTTCAGTGCTATTGTAACTTTGGTTGTTAAACAAAAGACTGTATAAGTCAGAGGTGTCAAACTCAAGTCTGGGGGTCTGGATCTGGCCCATGGATTGCTTAAATCTGGTCCACGGAAACAGCAAACGACTGTCCCGCAGTGCCTCTGCCACCGAAAATGGAGCTCAGGAGGGCTGCATGTGGCCCTCCCGAGCTCCATTTTCGCTGGCAGAGGGTTGCAGGAGGCCATCACAGCCGAAAATAGAGCTTGCAAGGGCCATGGGTGGCTCTCCCCAGCTCCGTTTTTGCTGGCAGGGGGTTGCAAGACGCCATCACAGCCGAAACAGAGCTCAGAAGCCAGCTGTCAGAGTGCGAGGGCCATCACAGGCGCCCCCAACCCAAGTGACTTTGAGCTAGCCACACCCACCCTGGCCACACCCACCACAGCTCCCCAAAGTCAAACACAACCTTGATGCGGCCCTCAATGTAATCGAGTTTGACATCTCTGGTATAAGTTGAGGACTACTTGTAATTCTTGAGAAGGGAGCATACCGTTTGAATTGCAGGGATACTTTGGAAAAGCAACTGTGACATGATGGATACACAAAGCTGCTGTTCTGGATGGAAATCACAGAGGCAACCAGGAAGTGTCCGCCATTCATGTGCTTTCACAATGATCTGTCGGGGGAGAAAAAAAAATACAGTTTTAGTTAACCCTGACTGTATGGAATTCTATAATGGAAATATGTCTTACTCTACAAACACATTACACTAAATGTCTATTTGTTGGAGGTTAGCTCACTGGGTGAATTTATCTCCTATAATATTGCATGTACCGTATATTATATGACTAAAAAAGCAGATACATTTTTGCAAGTGTCTTGGAGCATACCATCTGGCAGTTTTGGGGGTGTTCCTTGGACCCCTGACAAAATCCTATTTAATTGCACATCTTACTATACAGTGTAGAATGAACATTTAACACGTAGTCTGAAAAACTGACATGGTGAGGACTGTCCCGGAGAAGACATGGTGAAGTCAGCAAAATCCAACAACTGTGTGTTGTGGCCCATCAGCGGCCTGTGCGGATTGTAGCTGATTCCGACAGCGAGGAGGCTGGTGTGGTGCTGAGCCAGCAGCCTGTGCAGCTGGCACTCGAGTTGGACTATGAGGAGGCTGGAGAAGATGTGGTGTCAGAGGCGGGGATTCAGCCAGGGCCTTCAGAACCTCCAGAAGCTCCTTTAAGTGAAGAGGACGAAGAGGAGGAGCCTCTTCTCGATGCACGGGCATGCAGAGTGGCCAAAAGGCACGAGTGGCTCCTCAGGAGGTCTCCTCAAGAGTAAGGCTTGGGGCTAATTGGCCACTCCCTTAGCCTATTTAAGGAGGAACACCGACTGAAGCAATTTGTAGGGAACAACTTTCGTTCACTCTCCTTTGCGTCTGGATTCTCTGCAAATTGCTTCTGGGCTTTCTGCCAACCTTAGTAAGATTGTGATTACTTTATCTTTGGTTTCTTGTAGGCTGTTAAGAAAGTTTATTAACAGCCTTTCTTTTGAAAAAGACTGAGTTATTTTAATAAATTAAGTTTTGTACAAACTTTGTTTGTGCTGTGTTCTTTGGGATCCGTAGCTGGGGCAGAACACTGTGATGGAATGAAGAGTCAGTTAGTACAGGTAATCCTCGACTTATGACCACAATTAAGCCCAAAATTTCTGCTGCTAAGCAAGATGGTTAAATGAATTTTGCCCAGTTCTTGCCAGAACTGTTAAGTGAATCACAAAAGTAGTTAGTAACACGATTGTTAAGTAAATCTGGTTTTCCCATTGATTTTGCTTGTCACAAGATTGCAAATGGTGATACGATCATGCGACCGTCATAAATATGGGTTGGTTGCCAAGCGTCCAAATTTTGATCACATGAGCACGGAGATGACACAATGGTCGTAAGTGTGAAAAACGGTCATGAATCACTTTTTTCAGTGCCCTTGTTTAACTTCAAACTGTTGAACTGTTGTACACCGGCTCTTTGTAATTCCCCTCGGGGCAAGGAGAGGACAGGAGATTACCCACAAGTGCTCCGGACAGTCCTTCCTTATGAGAAGATCGCAATGCAGGGGTCTCCGGTGGGTTTAGAGCTCTAGGACAAGGGGATAACCATCTTGTAGCATAAACTGTGGTCAGGTCAAAATCAGATGGGGAGTTTGGGTTGACAGTGTGAGCCTTACCTAATGGTTGTGAGAGAGACAGCGAGTAAGCCATATGGATCTCTTCCAGAATGCACCTCTAAAATGACATCAGTCCAGAAGTTCTTGTTCTAGTGAATGAGTCACTGGCCATGATCCAGGGAGTAACATAAGAGACTAGCCCTCAGTTCCCACCCAGGACAGGTCTGGGAACATTCACTTCAAGGAAGTTGAATTGCTCCACCAAATCAGGGTTGTACACTACCTGTCCTGGAAAAGACCATCTCTTGGGGATACGGGTTGGTGAGCCATACACGTACAGAAAGTCCTCGACTTACAACCATTCGTACTTATGACCATTGCAACCGCCCTATGGTCACGTGATAAAAAATCCAGATGCTTAGCAACTGCCTCAGATTTATGACGGTTGCAGTGTCCCATGGTCATGAGATCACTTTTTGTGACCTTCTGACAAGCAAAGTCAACGGGGAAGCCAGGTTCACTTTACAACCGTGTTACTAATTTAACAACAGCAGCGATTCACTTAACAACTGTGGCAAAAAAGGTTGTACAACGAGGCAAGACTAGTAACTGTCTTGCTTAGCAAAGGGAACTTTGGGATGATTTCTGGTTGTAAGTCAAGAAGTACCTGTACTAGACGGCAATGATAAACCCAGTCAACCTTGGTATTCTATTGGCGTTGCTCAGACCTGGAGTAAGTCTGTCCGTTTCCATTTATCTAGCTTACTCAGATAATGCACAAGAGAGTTTTGCACAATTGCCCATCAGAAAATAGCTCATCTCTGTTTTAATGTGCTACATATGCTACTCGAATAAAAGCTGGTACATTTAGGCCTGCCTAGAAAATCTTCTGTGAAAATTAGATCCCTGATCACGGTACAGAAGCATATTTTTGGATGGATTTACTCTCTCCTCCTAATAGTGATCTAGTCTTCTACACTCCATTTGGACTAACTCTGAACCAAGAACTTTCTACACAGTCCGCATTCACTCATCCCCATTTCCCCTGTTTTCGTGCAAAGGCTTGCTTGGAAATCAAAGAGTTTCAGTCACTGCAGACTCCAATGCAAAGTAAGGTTGCCAAAGCTCTTCCGTCCTAGGAGCCCAGCTTCTTTTTGGAGTGAACAGGAGGCCCTTTCTAAGAAGAAAGAACCTGTTGTTGTTCAGTTGCTAAGACATGTTCAGCTCTTTGTGACCCCAGGGACCACAGCACATCATCCCCTCCCCCCCTCCGGTCCTCCTCTGTCTCCCGGCATTTTCCCCAATTCCTCTTCGTTGTGTTGACAACACTATCTAACCATCTTAACCTCTGCCTTCCTCTTTTTCTTTTTTCTTCCAAGGAAAGAACCTGGTTTAGCATTTAAAAATAATTCATCATGGAGCAGAATGGGTGAAACACATAAACTGCTTTAGCTAGGAGTCTCCATTCCTGGAAGTTGAAGGGATACACAGCTGAATGCCTTAACAACCCATGGAGCCATGAACAACAGGTAGAGGTAGTTCCACCAGGTGGAGACATACTGAGGTAATCAGGAGTATCTGGAGCTCAACCTCAATTGGTCTCCCGGCCATACATCAGTGTAATAAACCAGCATTATTAAAGCAATTGTCAATACAGGTAGTTCTTGACTTACAGCTTCATTTAGTGACCATTTGAAGTTACAACGGCACTAAAAAAAGTGACTTACGACCGTTTTTCACCTTTACGTCTGTTGCAGCATCTCCATCGTCACGTGATCAAAATTCAGATGCTTGGCAACCGACTCGTATTTATGACGGTTGCAGTGTCTTGGGGTCATGTGATCACCTTTTGGGACCTTCTGACAAGCAAAGTCAGTGGGAAAGACAGATTCACTTAACAACCGTGTGACTAACTTAATAGCTGTGGTGATTCGCTTAACAGCCGTGGTAAGAAAGGTTAAAAAAATGAGGCAAGACTCTCTTAACATCGATTTCTCTTAGCAATAGAAATGTTGGGCTCAATTATGGTCATTAAGTCGAGGACTACTTGTAATAGCACAGAGACAACTCAGCCTAACCTGGCAAGCTATGGTTCCCACATTGACCATCCACAATCAAGTGCACTTTGTGGGCTATGTAGTTAATCCCATCAAACTGCCCGTTCACATGTTCATTTCACTGTTTGTGACTATGTTACATTCACTCTGCTTGTGCAATGATATTCACCCTATTAAATCCAGGGGCTCTGGGAAGAAAGACAAAATGAACCGATAGCTCACCAAAAATTGCCGGTGGAGGAAAAAAGTGTTCTACCCCTTTCTTCCTAGATAACAGGGGTGAGAGAAGCTGGCTCCAACATAGCTGGAGAGCGTCAAGATGAAGACATCCAGTTTAAATCTGCCCACTGGAAGAAAAGAGGTTTGTTTTCCTGAAAGATAGAATAGGATTAGGATTGAATAGAATAGAAAAGAGAAAAAAAAAAGAATAGAACAGAACAGAAGAGAACAGAACAGAACAGAACAGAATTCTTTATTGGCCAAGTGTGATTGGACACACAAGGAATTTGTCTTCGGTGCATAAGCTTTCAGTGTACATAAAAGCTATAAGGGATAAATCATGATCCTAGCCATCATAAAAACACATTCATCATAAATCATAAGATACAACACTTACTGATAGAATCGACATAAATCGTACCAGGAAACTAAATAAAACAATATAAATCGTAAAGATACAAGCAACAAAGTTATAGTCATAAGCAGAAAAGGAGATAGATAATAGGAAAGATGAGTAGAAAAATAGTAATATAGCCTTACTAAATAGTTCGATAGTTATGATGTTGATATTTGTACATTTGTATGTTAACATCTTGGACACCTAGAGAGCACACTGCTCAACATAGAAAGGAAATGTATGATCTAAAATAATAAAAAATATTTTTAAAAAATAGTTTGATAGTGTTGTGGGAATTAGTTGTTTAGCAGAGTGGTGGCATGGGGGAAAAAAACCTGTCCTTGTATCTAGTTGTTCTGGTGTGCAATGCCCTACTACAGCATCATTTTGAGGGTAGAATAGCAACAATTTAGCAACTATATTAATTTATTTGATTCTTTTTGTTAGTTTTTTACTGTTTTAAATGTGGTCTTATATTCTGTAAGCCACCTTGAGTCGCCATGGGTGAATAGGCGGCAATATAAATTCAATAAATAAATAAATAAATTTAACGCTGGTTGTCTCGGAAATCTTTTGCTTTTCCTGAAAGCAACCTTTAGTTCAGGTTCCTTCTTGAAACAAGAATCTGCACCCATTGGATTTCTGCCTGCCCCAAGTTTCCATCCAGGTGTTCCCAAGACAGTGAGGCCTTTTTAGCCCTGAGAAAGTCTGTTACTCAATAACCATAATAATAACCATAAGAACTGCAGAAAAAACAATGGCTACCAACCTGCCTTCCATTGAGGACCTGTATACTGCACGAGTCAAAAAAAGGGCTGAGAAAATATTTACAGACCTCTTACATCCTGGACATCAACTGTTTCAACTCCTACCCTCAAAACGACGCTATAGAGCACTGCACACCAGAACAACTAGACACAAGGAGAGTTTTTTCCGCCATCACTCTGCTAAACAAATAATTCCCTCAACATTGTCAAACTAGTTACTAAATCTGCATTACTATTAATCTTATTGTTCCTATCACCCATCTCCTCCAATTTAGGACTGTATGACTGTAACCTCATTGCTGGTATCCTTAAGATTTATATTGTTTCCTAATATGATTCGATTGCTTATTTGTTCCCTATGACTATCACTAAGTGTTGTACTTTATGATTCTTAACAAATGTATCTTTTCTTTTATGTACACTGAGAGCATATGCACCAAAGACAAATTCACTGCATGTCCAATCACACTTGGCCAATAAAAAATACTATTCTATTCTATTTCATTTCTATTTCTGTTTTTTTTAAAATTTGATTTATACGCTGCCCTTCTCCAAAGACTCAGGGCCTCTTACAATGCGCTAAGCAATAGCCTTCAAACTTTTGTATATTTATACAAAGTCAGCTTATTGCCCCCACAAACTGGGTCCTCATTTTATCTACCTTAGAAAGGATGGAAGGCTGTGTCAACCTTGAGCCTGGTGGGATTCGAACTTACAATAATTGCAGGCAGCTGGTGTTAATCACAATGCTTTTTTTAGTCTGCTGAGCCACCAGGGCCTTCTGTTATTCCTATTCCATTTCTATTATTTCTATTATTCCTATTCCTATTCCATTTCTATTATTTCTATTATTATTCCATTTCCATTTCTATTATTCCTATTCCTATTCCATTCCTATTATTTCTATTATTATTCCATTTCCATTTCTATTATTCCTATTCCATTTCTATTATTTCTATTTCTATTCCATTTCCATTTCTATTATTCCTATTCCTATTCCATTTCTATTATTTCTATTCCATTTCTATTTCTATTATTCCTATTCCATTTCTATTATTTCTATTATTATTCCATTTCCATTTCTATTATTCCTATTCCTATTCAAGTGCTGGCTGGGGATGATGGGAAGCATAGTGCGCCCTGCAGAAGTCTGAAAGACCAGACCAGATGCGGCTGGTGTGAATTTATACCCCGCCTTTTTATACAAAGGATCAAGGCCGCCTGCATAGTATTCCCTCCTCCTCCTTTTAAGACAACAACAACCACCCTGTGAGGTAGGCCGGGCTGAATGGGACTGGCCTTAAGTCGCCCAGGGAGCTTCCATCGCTGAGGAGGAACTTCAACCCGGGTTTTCCTAGTCCAAATTTAAAATAAAATATATTGTGGAGAATAATAATAATAATAATAATAATAATAATAATAATAATAATAATGAGGTAAATGAGGCGACTATTCACCCATCGCTGCGCCTGAAGAGTAGTAACACACCTTCCAACAGGTAGACTGCTTCTTCCGGAAGCGATCTCGAGGTTCAGGACGGAAGTGACGACAAACACTTTCTTTTTCTCCCACGCACCAATCAGCGAGGAGCTCGGAGGGAGAGCTGCTCAAAACGCCCGCCCCCCCCTTTTTTCCCCGCCTCAACTCAACCTTTTTTTCCCCCAGCTCCGCCCATTCTCCCGCCTCCAGCCAATCGGAGGGCTTCGCTGTTTCTACCTGCCGTGGCAACCACGAAGCAGCACCGTCGAAGACGGTGGCGAGGGGGGGTGAGTATAAAAGGCACAGCCTACGCTTTCGCCTCAGGACGTAACCAATCAGAGACGGCTTACCTGCTTTTCTCTCTCCCTCCCCTCCACCGCCTTCTCTCTCGCCGCGACAGCGAATCATCGAGTGGGGGGGGGCGTGGCTTCTTTTCGAGAAGAGCCGCTCATTTGTCCGTCTCGGGATGTGGGAGGAGTCAGAGGGCTTTTTCGGTCCCGCCTCCTTCCCGAAACCCGGGTATAAAAAGGAGAGGAAACGGCGGCAGACTTGATTTCGGTCGGTTGCTTCGCGGCTATGCGGGTGTTTGCGGGGCTGTGGGGCGGGTGGCTCTTCTGCCTCGCCTGCGTCGGCGATTTCGGGCGTGCCTGGAGCATTTTCGCCCATCCTCGCCTCTACGCGGCCTCCCTTCCCGATTCCTCCCGGCTCTTGGGGCTTCGCGCTTACCGCACTTGCTATATCGCCCAGAAGGTAAGGGAGAAAGAGCCGGGCGGCTTCCTTTCAAAGCCCCTTCCGTCGCAAAACATCCTATATTTCTTCCCTCAACCCTTCTCCCTTCCCGTTCCCCTTTTTAATCATGCCTAGATAGATAGATAGATAGATAGATAGATAGATAGATAGATAGATAAATAGGGCGAACCTGCGGAACTCACCGCCACTGGATAGATATAGATATCTATCCAGTGGCGGTGATATACTGGTATATATATATCCAGTGGTGGTGAGTTCCTATATATACATATGCATAGGCATAGGCATACGCACACGCACACGCACACACATCCCTCCAGTGGCGGTGAGTTGCGCAGGTTCGCCCTCTTTTGTTGCCTGGAAAAGGGAAAAGATTTGCAGCCAGAGCTCTGCAGCAAAAGAGAAGCCAGCAAAAGCAAATCAACCCATGGAACAGAAGTTGCCTTCGGAAGTTGTGGGCGCTTCATCACTGGAAGCTTTCAAGAAGAGACTGGACTGCCATCTGTCAGAAAAGGTGTAGGGTCTCCTGCTCGGGCAGGGGGTTGGACTAGATGACCTCCAAGGCCTCTTCCAACTCTGTTAATTTAATCTAAATTAAGTTATGGGTGCTCCATCACTGGAAGCTTTCAAGAAGAGACTGGATTGCCATCTGTCAGAAACGGTGTATGGTCTCCTGCTTGGGGCATGGGAGGTGGGGGTTGGACTAGATGACCTACAAGGTCCCTTCTAACTCTGTTAATCTGAATCTGAAAAGTGGACTGGCAAGCAAGCCAATAAAAAGTGATCTGAGTTTTAATGCCGTGATAACTTTAACCATGGTTTGCTGGATTCCCAGCACATCCTCGGTCCTACAGAGTTTAGCGTGTCTGACCCATCAACACACCGCTGGGACTACAATGCACTTGACTCTGAGGTTGTAGGAAGATGGCATAGGAGAATTTGCTGCAGGATGGAGGTATCCTAAATCAGGGTTTCTCAACCTTATTCAACCCTATTCTCCAATTCAGCGTGCAGCCGGTGTACCGGCTGGGGAATTCTGGGGGTTGAAGTCCACACCTCTCCCATGTTGTTGAGAAATATTGGGTTAATGCATTTTATTAACCTGAGTCAGGGTTTGTTCAGCAAATCATTGGCTTAGCCTGCCTGAAGATTGTCGTCGTTTTGGACTAGGATGTCTGTTTTGAAAGGAACAGGACTTGTGGAAGAGAACAATGGATTTTGGAGAAAGTTGGCAAGACTATGGGAACAATATTGCAAATAACAGATGGTCTTAGGAAGGCAGTTTATATATTGGTTATTCTGACTTAAATGCTTTTTTGATGTCTTGTCTCTGAGGTTTGGAAAGTTTGATGCTGAACATCAGATTAATCAATGAAACAAGCAACTATCATTAGACAGAGATAGTCCTTGATTTACAACCACAATTGAGCCCAAAATTTCTGTTGCTAACCACGACAGGTAAGCCGGGTTTGCCTCACTTTATGACCTTTACTTGCCACAGTTGTTGAGTGAGTCACTGCAGTTGTTATGTTAGTCACACGCTTGTTAAGTGAATTTGGCTTCCCCGTTGTCTTTGCTTGTCAGAAGGTTGCAAAAGGGGATTTATTTATTTATTTATTAATCATATTTCTATGCCGCCCACTCTCCGAGGACTCTGGGCGGCTTACAACAATCAATAGTATACTAAATAGCGTATTGCCCCCAACAATCTGGGTTCTCATTTTACCCACCTCGGAAGGATGGAAGGCTGAGTCAACCTTGAGCCGGTGAGATTTGATCTGCTGAACTAGCAGTCAGCTGAAGTAGCTGCAGTACAGCACTCTAACCACTGCGCCACCTCAGCTCATTTTATCCCATGACACTGGGACACTGCAATCGTCATAAATACGAGTCTTTTGCCGAGTGTCTGAATTTTGATCACGCGACCATGGGGATGCTGTAACAGTTGTAAATGTGAAAAATGGTGATAAGTCTTTTTTTTTTTTGTGGCATTGAAGGGTCACCGAATAGTTGTCAGATCTGTAATCGGATGAATATGCCGACTTTAAGGAGTGATTTTGAGAGTTTGCTGAAGATGGGATTGTCAGCAGCTCAACTTCTATGCAGGATATATATAATGGGAAGTGTAGTTATCTTAATCCTGCAAAGGCAGTTAACGTAACCTCTGATCTTGCTTCCTGGAAGTCTTTAAATTCGGCTCAGTTGTACTGGTGCTTTCGAGAAGAGACCGGATTGCCATCTGTCAAAAATGGTGTAGGGCCTTTATTTATTTATTTATTATTTATTATTGCGATTTATATGCCGCCTTTCTCCCTGGGGACTCAAGGCGGCTTACATAATGACTACTTCAATACAAATCACAATAGAGAAAAAAAATTAAAATCGACAACCCAATTAAAACAGATTAAAATTATCACAGTGTACCCCCAAACAGATCAGCTTAGTTGACGGAAGAACCAAGTCTTCAGCTCGCGACGGAAGGGAAGACGGTCGGGGGCTGTCCTGAGTTCAGTGGGCAATCCATTCCAGAGGGTCGGGGCTCCCACAGAGAACGCCCTCCTCCTGGGAGCCGTCAGCCGACATTGTTTGGCCGACGGCACCCTGAGGAGGCCGACTCTGTGAGAGTGCACAGGACGATGGGAGAGCGGCTGGAGATGGTCCTGCAAGTACCCCGGGCCTAATCCATGAAGGCCTTTATAGGTAAGCACCAGCATCTTGAAATATGATGGCGAACCTACGGCAGGCGTGCCGCAGGTGGCATGTGGAGCCATATTGGTGGGCACGTGAGCGTTGCCCTATTGCCCTAGCTCAGCTCCAGCACGCATGCGCATGCTGGCTAGCTGGTTTTTGGGCCTTCTGGGCCCACCGGAAGTCGGCAAATGGGCTGTTTCTGGCTTCCGGAGGGGTGGGGAAGGCTGTTTCCGCCCTCCCCGGTCTCCTAGAAAGTCTCTGCAGCCTGGGGAGGGCAAAAAACAGACCCACTGGGCCATCACATGCCAAAAGCGGATGAAGCATGGGGGAGGGGGGTCGCGCATGCATGCATGTGGGGGGGGCAGGGCACATAGAATTATGGCAGGGGTGAAATCTAAAATTTACTACTGGTTCTGTGGGCGTGGCTTGGTGGGGGGGGGTAATGTGACTGGGTGGGCGTGGCCAATCTTTTTTTTTTTTTTTTACTTTTAAAATCATTTTTTACATGTAAAACCATGTAAAAAAAACTGCTTTCAAATGGCTCTGGCGATCCAAGCTGAGTTGCCTGATTAGCAGGCAATTTAGCTGGGATTGTCAGAGCCATTTAAAAGAAAAAAAAAAGGCTCTGATGATCACGCGGCTCAGCTGGGCATGGGGGGGGCAGGGATTTTTGCTACTGGTTCTCCGAACTGCCCGCCGCCATCGCTACCTACTCGCCCGAGCCGGTCCAAACTGGGAGCATTTCACCCCTGAATTATGGGTGTGGGCACGCGCGACCACCCCGCACTCCCCCAGCTTTTGGCACGCGATGGCAAAAAGGTTAGCCATCACTGGCCTAGGGTCTCCTTCTTGGGCGGGGGGGGTTGGACTAGATGACCTACAAGGTCCCTTCCAAACTCTGCTATTCTGTCCTGTTCCGTTTCTCCTGAAAACAGGGCAGTGTGACATTCATTGTTCAGTTAGAAGCGGTGGCGGCCGTGCGCCTCTGTGACTGGAAAGTTAAATGGCAGTTTGTGCTTTCCTAATCGGTCTGTTAAGCAAGCAGGTAAAGTGGCAAATATTTTGAACATTGCAATCTTGCAACAAGGTGAATTTGCATCCTGTTCAACTTGGGACATCCCAAGCTAACGTAAACAATAAGGATTGGATCCCAGTTAAGCGTGGAAACTTTCTGCAAACTTGCAAAGTATGCCAATCTTCTCACAGGTTCCTTTTTTTAAAAAAAGATTTTTTTTTTAGCGTAGTGTAGAACAGCTCTCCCCAACCTTTGTGGCTTGGTGGCCCGGCTTGGGGGCGGGGAGTGGGGAAAGAGGGGAATCGGGCTTCACGAGTAGCAGGTCAGTGTACACACGCATGTGCAAGCAGCTTGACTTGTGCAAATTGCGCTGCGCGCAGGTGTGCATGCACGCCAGCTCACCATTCCAGCGTGCTGATTCCAAATAGTAATAGAATAGAAGTGTAAAATTTGTTACTACTGGTTCTGTGGGCGTGGCTTGGTGGGGAGGGGTAATGGGACTGGGTGGGTATGGCCAACTTTTTTTAAAAAACTTTTCAAAGCATTTTTTCTAATCCTTTGAAAAGCCGCTCTGCCGATCAGGCAACTCAGCTGGGATCGTCAGAGGCTTCTCAAAGCATTTTTTTTACCACCTCTTCGGCCAAGAGGTTGCAGAAAAAAATGCTTTGAAAAGCCTCTGACGATCCCAGCTGAGCCGCGAGATCATCAGAGGCTTTTTTTTTAACTTTTAAAAGCATTTTTTCGTCGGAAGAGGTTGTAGAAAAAATGCTTTTAAAAGTAAAAAAAAAGCCTCTGATGATCGTGTGGCTCAGCTGGGCATGGTGCGGGGTGGGGGTGGGGTGGGGGGGCAGGGATTTTTGCTACCGGTTCTCCGAACCACCCGCCGCCATTGCTACCAGATCGGGCAATCCGGTCCGAACTGGGAGCATTTCACCCCTGGGCCACAGCCACGGTGGTTGTGGACCCTTGGTTTAAAAAAATACTTTGAAAAATTAGGAAAAACAAGGAGATGTTTCTTTTGCTAGATGGGTGAATATAAACCTAGTTACATCTACCCATCCCCTTGGGTAGAAAGCTGAATAGCTGAACCACTGGAAAACTCAATGAAATATAAATGTATGAATATCAGATACTAAAGAAGATGATGTTGTACCTCTGTGTGTGCAACTTGGGCGTCCTCCTGGACTCACGGCTGTCTTTAGAAGAGCATTTGACGGCCGTGACCGGGAGGATTTTTCATCAGGTTCGCCTGATTCGCCAATTACGTCCCTTTCTGGATCGGGACTCTTTACACACAGTCACTCATGCCCTCGTCACTTCTCACCTGGACTATTGTAATGCTCTCTACATGGGGCTCCCCTTGAGGAGCACCCGGAGGCTCCAACTGGCGCAGAGTGTGGCCGCGCGGGTGGTGATGGGAGCGACGTGGCGCTCCCATGTTACTCCTCTCCTACGCGAGCTGCACTGGCTCCTGGTGGTCTTCCGGGTGCGCTTCAAGGTATTGGTTACCACCTTTAAAGCGCTCCATGGCTTAGGACCCGGGTACTTGCGGGACCGCTTACTACCACCAATAGCCTCCCACCGACCAGTACGCTCCCATAGAGAGGGGCTCCTCCGGGTGCCGTCGGCCAAACAATGTTGACTGGCAGCCCCCAGGGGGAGAGCCTTCTCTGTGGGGGCACCCACTATCTGGAACGAGCTCCCCCCGGAGATACGGAGAATCCCGGACCTTCGCGCCTTCCGCCGGGAGCTAAAAACTTTTCTGTTCCACCAGGCGGCCCTGGCCTAATTTTTCCCCTTCTTTTGTAAAAATAATTTTAAAATTTTAAAATTTAAATATTTAAATATTTGGGGTTTTAATATTTTATAATTGGGATTTTAAATAGTTGGGGCCATTGTTTAATTTGGTTTTATTTGGCTTTTAAATTTTGTATGTATGTTTTTTATTCTTGGCTGTTCACCACCCTGAATCCCCTCGAGGAGAAGGGCCGTATATAAATCTAAATAAATAAATAAATAAATATGCATAAACATATATCGTAATCCCTTGCGGGGTGGAGTCTAGGCAAATGAATGGAGCTAGCAGAGTGTTTACTGGCCAGATGCCCTTCCTGTCACCAGTGTGGAGTTTTGTTCAGCAGATATATTCTCAGTGTGCCCAGAGAGAGAAATATCTGCCTCTACCTAAGATTGAACTCACAACCTCCTGATTGTGAGGTGCGAACTCCACCTCTAGGCCATTGCACCACTCCTATGCATAAACATAAATGCACACATCAAAAGAAATGCACATTGGGACTCTTTCGTTGTTTGAGAATTTCTGCACCTTGGCATTGCAGAGGCAAATATTGAAGTATTTTGCCCTTCGGTCTGATTTTATATTCATGCCTAAGGAAGGACCTGAGTACCAATCAATTAGTATTGTAAAGGTAAAGGTTTTCTTCGCACGTATGTGCTACTCGTTCCCGATTCTAGGGGGCGGTGCTCATCTCCGTTTCAAAGCTGAAGAGCCAGCATTGTCCGAAGACGTCTCCGTGGTCATGTGGCCTGCATGACTCAACGCCAAAGGCGCACAGAACGCTGTTCCTTCCCACCAAAGGGGGTCCCTATTTTTCTACTTGCATTTTTTTACGTGCTTTCGAACTGCTAGGTTGGCAGAAGCTGGGACAAGGAACGGGAGCTCCCCCCGATACGCGGCACGAGGGATTTGAACTGCTGAACTGCCGACCTTTCGATCGACAAGCTCAGCGTCTTAGCCACTGAGCCACGGTGTCCCTACAATTAGTATTATAATGACTGCCTTTCTTGATCCAGGGATAATATCAACAGCCAAGTACTTTTAGCCACTTTGCAGTTGAAGCGTGAGATCAGATTAACTGGGAACTAACGTGGCATTTGATGTGTCATGCCTTAAGCAGAAATCAAAAAAATATACCGTATTTTTCAGAATATAAGACGCACCTACCTTTTTTGGTGAGGAAAAGAAGAAAGATCTCCCTCTGCTTCTGCCTCTGAGGAATTTTGCCTCGTAGCAAACAGCCTGCTTTACTTTCATTTTTGTTTTCAGCATAGCTTGATTAGCACAAGGGGAAAAAAATGCTCCAGCAATTTACCTCTTTGCAGCAAGCAGCAGAGCCCTGCGCAAAACAGCTGAGAGCAAATCAGCTGAGAGTCGGGAGGCCGATCCCATCAACTTGGGATAATTAGGCTGTGCTGAAGCTGAAAGGAGCTGTTTTTTCTTGCTGTTTGCTTGCAAGGAGGTAACTGCTGGGAGGCAGAGGCCAAAGGGTGGGGGCCAGTGGGTGGGCAGGGCCAGTGGGTGGGTGGGGCCAGTGGGTGGACAGGGCTACATTCGGTGTATAAGACGCACCTAAATTTTCACCCCCTTTTAGGGGGGAAAAAGGTGCATTTTATACTCTGAAAAATACCCTTGATGATATATTTTTGTGTGTCCTAGCAGGCGGTTGGTATGACATAATTTGTTTCAGCCACAATAAATCTGTAATTGATATGGAGGGGCCTGCAAATCAGTTGCATAGGAGTTGTCCCAGCTGTGCAAGCAATTTTTTTAAAATCTAAAAATAGTTAGATTTAATCTAGCTCTGATTTTTTATTTTATTTGCTGTCTTATGACCATCTTGTTCTAACCAGAAACAAAAGAGGGCTCTGTCCTTAGGATGTGATGTGCCCTGCCTTCCCTCCGCCAACCTCTCCAATCTCTGAAAACTTGTGAAATCACGCCCTTCGAAAATCTTGTATTTTTATAGCCCTGTGACCCCCTCCTGAGATTTCAGTAATTCGGGGAAATGGAAAGGGTCTTTTACTTAAGAACAAGGCGGTGTAAATTTCCCAACTTCTTGCTGAAGGAGCTGGTAAACTTGAGAGATGTGGATATTTGCACACTTCTGCTTTTCTTTGCAGCGATATCTGTCGCAGTTAACACATGGCTTTCATAATAATTTCGTTTTATGAATTTGTCAATTCTATACCCAGCTAATAATGAATTCCATAGCGTAATTATGCATTGACTAATGGCGCGGGTGTTTTTACTTGTCCTTATATGGAAGAGAAATAGATATAAACTGCAATAAAGCTGTCCTTGTTATCTCATAGCTGATAATATATCAGTAAAAGTCTTTTTTTCTTTTCCGTTTTTTACTTGGTATCAGTGGTGGGTTGCGCCCGGTTCGGGCGAGCCGGTAGTGGTGATGATGTGACATCAGTGAACCGGTTCTCTATGCCTGTGAGCTGGGCCTTCCCGCCTCCACATTATACTTACCTTTATCGTTTTTTAGCTCAGCTGACAGGCATGGCAGAGTGGATTGTTGCACCTCAGCTGGGCAGAAATCTAATGCGCTTGCGTGGAATGCAAGTTCGGCTCGTGTGCATGCAAAGCGAGCATGCGTACGGTGATCGCGCGCAAAGCACGTGCATGAAGAGAACCAGTGGTAACACTGGTTGGAACTCACCAATGCTTGGTATAACCAGTGAGGTCTTTGGTGCTGTCTGAGCTGGGTAGTTTTCTTGCAAATGTTTCATTACCAAACTAGGTAAACTCCTTCAGTGTCCACTGATGACGTTATCTAGTTTGGTAATGAAACGTCTGCAAGAAAACCACCAAAGATCCTACAGTTCAATGCTGAGCTACAAACATTGTTTAATTATTGGTATCAGTGTAATCTCTCTTTTATAACCGCTAAAGATCTGTATATTTTGCTTTCCATATCATAAGCCTTCTGGGTCCCCAAGAAAGCGAGAAGTGAGTGATGATGTTTTGCCCATCGTTTTCTAAGAGGACCTTGACATCTAACGGGGTTGTGGGCTGTCCACGGTGTGTCCACAGGTGGCTAGTAAGGTCCAGGGGTGAAATCCAGCAGGTTCTGACAGGTTCTGGAGAACCGGTAGCGGAAATTTTGAGTAATTTGGCGAACCGGCAAATACCACTTCTGGCTGGCCCCAGAGTGGGGTGGGAATGGAGATTTTGCAGTATCCTTCCTCTGGAGTGAGGTGGGAATGGAAATTTTGCAGTATCCTTCCCCTGCCACGCCCACCAAGCCACGTCCACAGAACTGGTAGTAAAAAAATTTGGATTTCACCACTGGTAAGGCCTCAACGTGTCGCATTTTCAGCCTCCACATGCCGGGGTTTTGGCCTCTGTGAGTCGTGTTTTTGGCCTCTGAACGCTCTGTTTTAGACCCGTTCCAGGCTGCGGGAATCGCCACAGCACATCGCCACTAATCGCCGCCTCCGCGCATTGCATTTTCAGCCTCCGCGCCTCGCGTTTCCGGCCTCCGCACGCCCCGTTTTGGCCTCCGCGTGTCACATTTTCGCAGTTCCAGGCGGCGGGAATTTACGGTGGCGATCCACGGCAATTCCCGCTGCCTGGAACCACCCGAAAACTCGACGTACAGAGGCCAAAAACCTCTTTCCCATATTGTATAAATAGTTCTTGACTTAGACCACAGTGGTTAATCCCATTGGGGCGAGACGGCTCCTCAAATGCCCTGAACCCTTGGTATAAATGACTCTAAAGTTCATAATCAACCCCTTGTCCCAAAGGTGGTTTTTTTCTTTGAAGATGCTTCGCTTCTCATCCGAGAAGCTTTTTCAGCTGATCTTTTGCATTCTGTCTGCAAGGAGTATAAATCCTTCCATCCTTCACCATCCAGTCAGCGCTGAAGAAGCTTCTGGGATCCATTGTGACCCCGACTCCCGAGCTTGTCCTAACAGAGGAGGAGGACTCAGAAGGTGATGGGGAGGAACTGACAAGGCCTCCCTCTCCAGGACCCTCCTTTCTGGCAATGCCTCAGGTTCCATCCAAAGGCCAAGAGGAACAGCCTGGGATGTGCCAGGAGGAAGGCATATCGGAGCACCAATTGATAGGGAGCGAGGATGATGAATCCTGGCTTGATCCCAGGCAGTGTCGGAGGGAGAAGCGTGCGCAGCAACGGAAGAGGCGTGGGAGGGCCAGAGATTGAGCTGAGTCACGGAGCCACGCCCCACCAGGAATAAAAGTGGGTGGGATTGCTCTTCAGGCTTTGTGACGGGCAAAGTTAAACCCTGAAAGTCACATCGTGATCTCTGCAATTCGGCTTGGATATATTTTGGACTGAACGTTGACTAAACTTTTGTCTCATGGATAATTTGTTGCTCCTGGAACGGATTGAAGATAAGTCCTCTTCTGCTTTATGGGAGTGAAAACGGTCTTGGCAGGCATTCGGCAGTTTGCTGCCAAAACCTTGGTCTGCCAGGAATTCTAATCTCTTTACCTAATAAAATATTGGCAGGCGTGCTTGGTATTACGTTGGCCTGTGTGAGGAAGGGGGACAGAACAGCTTCTTCAAAGAAAAAAACCCAGAAAGTCCAGTTGCCTCTTGAAAAAAGCACCTTTGGGGCAACCATGGCCTGGATGACTGAGAATCTCCATAGACAGCCAACACCTTGGATTCAACCCGGAAGCAAACTGGCAACCATTGCAGGTTGTATGTTATATATACATGGCACCCTAGAGGCCTCCAAAACTGTGCCACTGCAACCTGTGCCAACTGTAGCTTCCAGATAGTCTTCAAGGGTTAGCCCCACGTAGAGCGCATTGCAGTAATCTAACCCAGAGATTACCAGGGTGTGAGCGAGGCTTCTCTGGCAGATATTGCCACACCAAGTGACCAAAACTGGAAGAAAAAAACCCCACACCCTGGGTTAAAACAATAGCCTTTGAGTAGCTGGGAAAGTACGGAAGTTGTTTGCATATTCCCAGTGAAATTTTATTTCTATGCACTTATCTGCAGGTCACACTGCAGATCTGACTTCTTAAGGATGTCCGGATATGAAGAACTTCCTGCCCCATTTACAGTTTTTTTCCCCTTCAAGACAGTGAGGTAGCATCATAAGAAAGCTCGAGCAATTATGGTATCATCCCATTGTAAATATATATATGTTTGTGTGTGTGTATATAATTTTTCTTTAACATACATAAGTGCTTAGTGAGCAGTGTATTGTCTGGGTCAGTTTACTTATACATAATAACTAATATTTACGTACACATAGTAATAATCTTTCAACTTGTAATATTTGCGTGCACATAGTCATAGTAATATATTATGTGACAGTATTCATAATAGTATTTTCCCAATTTCTAATTTCTACCTCTTTTTTCTAGTCATTAAAACAAATCTCATATTAAAAAGTATTCTGTATCTATCCATCACCTCTTGCCCTTTTTAGTATTTCAACTCTTTTTAAAAAAATAGTTTTTATTAAACAGTTTTCTTCATTTTATATCACAATTTCGATCTTTACAGTGTTCCGGTATATCTCCTAAGTACATACAAATTATTTTTGTTATTCTTCCTTTTCGTTTCTTTATGTATCTATTCTATACAATGCATAAATATTGCAATTACATATCTAGATATATTACTGTTTATTATCACATCTGAATTTACTTTTACATTCTTATTCTTTACTTCAGTTCTCCAACCACGTGTCCCAAATCAGATAGTATTCCATTTCACCTCTTTCTTTTATTTCCATTGTTAGCCTGTCCATCTCTGCACATTCTAACACTTTTTTAAACACCATTTCATCAGAGGGAGTACTATCGTTTTTCCAGTATTGTGCGTAGATGATTCTAGCTGCTGTTATTATGTGTAATGTGATATACTGAGCTTTTTTTGCTATAATTTCCCCTTAATATACTTAATAAGAATAGTTCTGGTATTAGATCTATTTGTTGTTTAGTAATTTCCTCTAGCCAATTTCTTATCTTTGACCAGTATTTCCTTGCATCTGGGCATAGCCACCACATGTGGTAATATGTTCCTTGCCTTTTTTTACACTTCCAGCATTCTGCTGGTCTACTTGGGTACATTTTTGCCAATCTGGCTGGGGGCAAATGCCAACGATAAAACATTATATATATATATATTTTCTTTGTACGTTGCTGACATTGTCAGCTTGTAGTTTTTTTCCCCACAGTTTTCCCCAATATTCTAATTCAATAGAATAGCCGAAATTTTTGGCCCAAATTATCATCATTTCTTTAACTGTTTAACGGTTAAAGAAATTGTTAGTATTTCAACTCTTGTTGACTTTTTAACTAATCTCACATGCTCCTCCCTCGGGCCCTTATGTCTCCTTGCATCACTCATTTAATCTAAATATTTCATCTGCCTCTACGTCTGTCTCATGCCTTCCCATTTCTAGGGCACCCGCCAACAATTCCATCACTTCTAGGGGATCTGTTCTGCCCCAGCTCCAGATTCCCAAGGATTGTGTCACACACCAACGGTCCTTATCAAAGTTATAACGTACCAAGAATAAACAAAGTCCGGCAAAGGTTGGCAACCAGCCCAGAAAACAAGATACGATAAGACACTCACTCTCCAAAATGCTGTGTAATTATTACACGTTGTTTCCAGCAAGAAATTACTAACTGCGTGCAACTTAAATAGGCTAAGGGAGTAGCCAATTATCCTCAAACCTTATTCTCGAGGAGACCTCTTCCTCCTGAGTAGCCACTCCTGCCTTTTGGCAACCCTTCGTGCTCGAGCATTGAGGAGAGGCTCCTCCACTTCGCTCTCCTCACTTGAAGGAGCCTCTGGAGGTTCTGAAGGCCCTGGCTGAGCCTCTGCCTCTGGCACCCCATCCTCTTCAGCCTCCTCGCTGTCCGACGTGAGCGCCGGCTGTGCCGGCTGCTGGCGCAACCCCACACCAGCCTCCTCGTCGTCGGGATCAGCCATGATCCGCGCAGGCCGCTGACGGGCCACAACAGGATCTTCCTCTTTGTCCTCTTCCCCATAGTAAATTTCCTAATCTTTCTTGATCTTCTTTTTATTCTGTCGGCCAAAAAGTTTTGGGGAGAGGTAGTCCTCGACATACGACCAAGATTAAGGCCAAAATTCCAGTTGGTAAGCAAGACAGTAATAGTAAGAGCACCTAGACATCGCTCCACAGCGCGGCATTACAAGATAGTTAAGCAAGTTTTGCTCCATTTTAAAATCTTTTTTCACCCCAGTTGTTAAGCGAATCATGCCGTCGTTAAACAAATCTGGATTCCCCCATTGACTGCTTATCGGAGGCCACCCAGGAAGGTTACGAATGGTGATCATGTGACCTCGGGGACAGGGCAGCCATCACAAATACATGCCAGTTGCTAAGCAACCAGATTTTGATCATGTGACCGTGGGGATGTTGTTAAGTGTGAAAACTGGTCATAAGTCACTTTTTTTTTCAGTCCTGCTGTAACTTCGAACAGTCATTAAGTGAATGATTGTAAGCTGAGGACTACTTGTATGTAAGGTCAGCCTAAAATTTAATGTTCATTCTTGCCGGGAAATTCTTGGAACTGAAATCCATAATCTTAAAATTGCTGAGGTTAGATAATACTGTGCTAAAACTGTATTCAGATTATGTCTGAATTATGATTATATGACTGGAGTGGAAGTGGGGAAAAAATCTGTGTGGGCAGGTTGTTAGTGAAGTGGGTGTAGAAGGAAGTGTCGCCAGGATCTGGTTCTACAGGCAGACAAAGGGTTGATTTTTGGTTTTCTGCAGGAAATGTTAACAGCCTACAGATATCCTCATAATCAGACAGTAACTAGGAATTTTTAGAATGTGTTGAAGTAGTGTGACTCCTCATCGTAGCCTGTGTGCGTAAAAACCTGTTTTTCACACGGTGAATTTATGAAGCAGCCTCTGCTTTTTACTTTCCAGTTCAGTCAGCTGTTAGCTAAATTAATCCTTTCTTTCTTTCTTTCTTTCTTTCTTTCTTTCTTTCTTTCTTTCTTTCTTTCTT
>WNWU01000031.1:11300891-11312727 GCA_012654045.1 Ptyas mucosa
TGCCTCCAAAAACAAATGGGTAGACCGGTGCCTCCAAAAACAAATGGATAGACTGGTGCCTCCAAAAATAAATGCGTAGACTGGTGTGCTTGAAAAACAAATGGGTAGGCCGGTGCCTCAAAAAACAAATGGGTAGACCGGTGCCTCCAAAAACAAATGGGTAGACTGGGTGGCCGTGGCCATTTTTTTTTTTTTTACATATAAAACCATGTAAAAAAAATGCTTTCAAAAGGCTCCGACGATCCCAGCTGAGTTGCCTGATGGGCAGGCAACTCAGCTGGGATCATCAGAGCTTGGCTCGTCAGAGCCATTTAAAAGAAAACTTTCTTTTTGCAGTGACGTTGTAACTTCGAACAGTTACTAAACAAACTGTTGTAAGCTGAGGATTTACCTGTACCATCTACAGTAGTGGCCAAAACTGTGGAAACCTTTTGGGAAAAGTGTATTTTTGAGACTTGATGGCTAATAATACCACTTTTTGGGAGGAGTTTCAAGATAATCGTATTCCACTGCTGGAATGGCCTGGGAATAGCCCAGACCTTAACCCAATGGAAAATCTATGGAGCCGACTAAAGAGACTTGTTAGTCAGAAGCAATCCAGCAATAAAACCCAGTTAATAGAAGCAATCCTTCAATCTTGGTTTCACATTAGAACAGCTGCAGAAGTAAAAGACTTGGTTCACTCTATGGGAAGACATTGTAAGGCCGTAATTCATGCTAAAGGTTACCCAACTAAGGATTAACTGACATGGTGATCATTTTTGTATAGCTCGTTTTTCTATGGTGATCATTTTTGTGTATCTCTTTTCTACGTGTTTTATTTTTCTTTTTTATACTGTAACTGCTATTCTAATAGCAAATCCTTCATAAATTTTACTGCGTTACATTCTTGATTAAATTATCTTTCCATTGATATATAATTTTATGGCACTACTCTAAAAAAAGCGCTGTTATTAGCTAGTTTTAGAAAATACACGTTTCTACTCAATATTACTCAACTTGGGAAAACTGGTATCAATGGATAGAAAATAAAAATAGAAAATATATAGATCAAAATAAGACCTAAATTGTGTTTACATATATTTGATCAGGAAGGAATATCTGAGAATATATGAATAGAGTTAAGAGTTGTGTACTGTTAGAACGACGTTGAATAGTACAAGTATAATGGAGGTATTTTTGTTACAGATGTATTTGTATTTTAATATTTTAATAAAGGTTTTTTGAATTTTTTTTTTAAAAAAATACACTTTTCCCAAAAGATTTCCACAATTTTGGCCGCTACTGTATGTAATATGCCTCTTTATAAAGTTTAATATTGCCAAGCCCCAATCGAAGTGAAGGCAGGTTTTCTGATGTTTTCCAGCCTTAAGGCAAGAAACTGTAATGCGGGGCAAGATATGATGATCTACATAAAAGACCATGGATTGAACTCTTTTGTTCCGTGTCTGCGTGGAAGCAATCTTCCGGCAACATCTGTCTGCAGGGAAGTCTGCATTTGCACTTAAAATCCGAGAGTGACTCAAAAGAAGAGGAAGCTTGCATCAGGACGTCATTAAGAGACATCCCTTAGTACATCAGCCCATCAGGATGAAAGAGCTGGCGGTTAAAAATAGTTGGGCATTGTGGCACCAAATGTCTGGCAAGAGAACGGTTTTCCGTTGCTTTCAAGGTTGGTTTGATGCAGAGGTGGGCTGCTGGGGGTTCGCAGGGGTTCGGAAGAACCTTTAGCTAAGATTCTGTGCAGTTCGGAGAACCCCCAAATCAGGGATGAAATACTCCCTGTTCGGACCGGATCGCCTGATCCGGTAGCGATGGAGGCGGGTGGTTGGGAGAACCGGTAGCAAAAATCCCTGCCGTCCCCCCCCCCCCCATGCCCAGCTGAGTCACACGATCATCAGAGGCTTTTTTTCTTTTAAATGCCTCTGATGATAAAGGTGCGTTGCCTGATCGGCAGAGGCATTTAAAAGAAAAAAAGTCTCTGCCGATCAGGCAACTCAGCTGGGATCGTCAAAGCCTTTTGAAAGCATTCTTTACAACCTCTTCGCCGAAGAGGTTCTAGAAAAAATGGTTTAAAAAGTTTTTTTTAAAAAATTGGCTACGCCCACCCAGTCACATTACACCCCCCACCAAGCCACGCCCACAGAACCGGTAGTAACAAAATTTAGATATCATCACTGCCCCAAATCCCATTCCTGTCTGGCCCTGCCCCCCTCCCCCCCCCCCCTTCCAAGAGACCCCCACATCAGGGGTGAAATTAAAATTTGTTACTACTGGTTCGGTGGGGGTGGCTTGGTGGTGGTGGGGGCAATGTGACTGGGCGGGCGTGGCCAATTTTTTTTTTTTAACTTTTAAAACCATTTTTTACATGTAAAACCATGTTAAAAAATGCTTTCAAAAGTCTCTGACGATCCCAGATGAGTTGCCTGATCGGCAAGCAACTCATTTGGGATCGTCAGAGCCATTTAAAAGAAAAAAAAAGGCTCTGATGATCGCGCGGCTCAGCTGGGCATAGGGGGGGGGCGGGGGCAGGGATTTTTGCTACTCGTTCTCCGAACTGCCCGCCGCCATCGCTACCTACTCGCCCGAGCCGGTCCGAACCGGGAGCATTTCACCTCTGCCCCACATGGCCCGTTTTGGATGCAGGTAAATCAGGGCCCGCACGGAGGCTCGGGGAGGGCGAAAAACAGGCCAGCCTCCAGAGGGCTGCAGTGTACATTATAACTATAAAAATAAAACACAAACACACATCCTTCACATTCTATACAATTGAATTGAAAACCCCTGATACTGCATTGATATTGCCCTATACCGTAGAATTCAATATGGTTATTGCCCTAGGATAGAAGCTGTTTTTCAGCCTATTGGTCCTTGTTTTTATTGCCCTGTACCGTCTGCCAGATGGTAATAGTTCAAAAAAAAAAGGGTGCCCAGCATGAGATGGATCTTTAAGAACGTTTTGAACTTTCTTAAGGCAGTGGGAGCCATAAAGCTCTTCCAAGGAGGGGAGAGGGCAACCAATGATCCTCTGGGCAATGACGTTGACACTCTGGAGCGCTGTCCTACCTGCCACTGTGCAGTTGGCAAACCACACACAGGTGCAGTAAGTTAAAACACACTCTATGATTCAGCGGTAGAAGGTCACCAGCAGTTTCTCATTCAGTTGTTGTTTCTAGAAAAGTCTCCGGTAGTATAATCTCTGCTGGGCCCTTTTGACCAGTGCTGCAATGTGAGTGCCCCAGGTCAGGTCCTCTTTTAGGATAACACCCAGAAACTTCAAACTGGCCACTTGCTCCACTTGTATAAGAAAGAAGGTGTGCGAGGTATATGCGGTCCACCTACTCTGATATTAGAGTAATTACTACTAGATACTTATCCTCAAGGAGGAGCACGTAGGCCACCAGGACAATTGCAGCGTCGTTGGCGTCATCGTGGCAGGTTGGGTAGGGCGTCGAAATGACAAAGAAGTAAGGGAAAATAGAATATTGTATGTGATGCCGGAGGAAGGCAATTGGGGAATATTGAAGAAAACCATTTTAGAAGAAGTCCATGAGTTATGAGAAAGATACAATACTGCAGAAGTGAGGCCACACTTGGAATACTGCATCCAGTTCTGGTCACCACAAAACATAAAAGAAGTTGGGACCGTACAAAAGAGAAGGGAACAGGAAGAGAAGAGGAAGGGATGGGAAGGGAAGGGAAGGGAAGGGAAGAGAAGAGAAGAGAGAAGAAGACAAGAGAAGAGGAAGGGATAAGAAAGGAAGAGATGAGAAAAGAGAAAAGGATGGGAAGTCCAGAGGAAGGGATGGGAAGAGAAAAGAGATGAGAAGAGAAAGGGATGGGAAGAGAAAGGGATGGGAAGAGAAGCAAAGAAGAGAAGAGAGGGATGGGAAGAGGAGAAAGGGATGAGAAGAGAAAACGAGAAGAGAAGAAGATGAGATGAGAAAAGATGAGAAGAGAAAGGGGTGGGAAGAGAAGAGAAAGGGGTGGGAAGGGAAGAGAAGAGAGAAGAGAAGAGCAAGAAAGATAATTAGGGGTTGGAAGCTGAATTGTATGATGAATACAATTGAGAGAGCTATGAAATGTCTAGCTTTATGAAGAGAAGGATTATGGATGATATCATAGCGGTCTACTGGTACTTGAGGAGCTCTCGCAGAGAAGAGAGGTTAGACTTCTCCAAAGCAGAAAAGGATAGGACAAGAAATAGCAGATGGGAAGATCATTAAAGAAAGATCTAACCTAGAACTAAGGAGAAATATCCTGACAGGGACAACAGTTAAATTAATGAAATAGCTTGCCTCTAGAAATTGTGGAACAGAATTATTCTTTTAGAATATTTTAGGGGAAAAATATTCTTTTCATTGGGGAATTAAGACATAGGAATAGAACAGAACAGACTAACAGATTTGGAAGGCTTAAGTTAAATAAGGAGTTCAGTAAGTTAAGTTTAAGAGTTCAGTATTGAGGAAGGGGATCTTTTAAAATGCACTTTTTAAAATGTCTTGTTTGTTTTTTTGTGTCTGTTTTTATAAAAAAAGAAACCCTTTTTTTGGAGTTCTGTAATTTAACTTCAAAAAAAAAAAGAAATAAAGAAATAAAAAGAGGAAGGGGATATTGGCTATTCCCGTCAGACTGTCTTCATTGTGAATTTCCAGTCTGGAAGCTGGGCAACCTTTAGCAGGAAGTGATGTGCTCAGGATGAACTTGGGTTGATAGCCGTCAATATTAGGAATATGCATAATTTCGCACACGCTGAGATTACCCTGGGGGTGTTTCTGAAGGTGGAAATGTGTATATGACGTTAAAAACAAGCCACGAAGCTCGGCTTCTCTAGATCTCAAATGCTGACTTGCTTTGCTGATGCGATGTTCCTGTTTGGGGAAAAGGAGGCCTGAGGGGATTTTTTTATGGATGTGGTAGAACGGAAGTGGCTACGGAAAAAGTGGGAACCCAGAAAAATGACAACAACACACGGAGCTGGTTTGCCCCAAGAGAAAAGATGACACCATTTCCTTTCTTCTTTCCCTCGGTGCAAAACCCAGCCTTTTGAAATGGGTGAAAGACGATTCTTTGAAAAGAAGTTGTTGTCGCCAGGTTGCATAGCAAAGCAAAGAATTAGAAGAGTTAAGGGTGACTTAATATGTTTTCTGTACACAAGGAGGCATCATTTTCCTTTTGTGAAGCAGCCTGATGAAATGGGTGAAGGGAAACTGAGGCTGGGGATAGAACATAGAACAATAGAGCCTTGGTGGCACAGCAGATTAAAGTGCTGTTAAGTAGCACCAGCTGCCTGCAATTACTGCAAGTTCGAATCTCACCAGGCTCAAGGTTGACTCAGCCTTCCATCCTTTCGGGGTAGGTAAAATGAGGATCCGGATTGTGGGGGCAATAAGCTGACTTTGTATAAAAAAGAACACTGCTTGGTGGGGGGGGCAAAAACCCTACTAAGCAGGTATATACAAAAGTATGAAGGCTATTGCTTAACGCATTGTAAACTGCCCTGAGTCTCCGGAGAAGGGCGGCATATAAATTGAACCGATAGATAGATAGATAGATAGATAGATAGATAGATAGATAGATAGACAGACAGACAGACAGACAGACAGACAGACAGACAGACAGACAGACAGACAGACATGGAAGGGACCTTGGAGGTCTTCTACCCTGTTTCCCCTAATGAATTGTTCTCACTGTCAGAAAATGTCTCCTTAGTTCTAGGTTGGATCTCTCTGTATTGAGTATGTAGAGTGTGAGTATGTAGAGATGAGTATATAAGGCTAACGTTTAGAAGCAAGGCATTCATTCACCCTAGACCAGGGGTCGGCAACCTTAAGCACTCAAAGAGCCATTTGGACCCATTTCCCGCAGAAAAGAAAACACCGGGAGCCCCAAAACCCTTCCCATGCCTGACTATTTCCTGAGCGGCCAAAAAACTAGCATATGTAGTTGAATTAAACGTTCTGTTTTCTTCTGAAACTTTTCTTGTCTTGGATTTATTCATGGTTGGCCTACCGGAGGTCGAAAAGCTCAATAAATCACGTGCCGGTGGGTGTCGCACATTGGCGGTTGTGACGCATATTTTGAGTGACAGGGAGCCGCAGCAGAGGGATGAAGGAGCCACATGCGGCTCCAGAGCCGCGGATTGCTGATCCCTGCCTTAGACTGATGGCCTGTATTGAGCTATAGAAGCAGTGTTTCTCAACCTTAGGGACATTTAAGACAAGTGGACTTCAACTCCTAGAATTCTCCAGCTAGTCATGCGGGCTGGAGAATTCTGGGAGCTGAAGTCCTCCCGTCTTAAAGTCCCTAAGGTTGAGAACTACCAAGCTAAAATCTTGCTTTTATTCCACCTCCTTGGTTTGGGGGCATAACCCTTAGGGAGGACCACCTTGAAACAACATTTCACAGTTTGGGTTGTATTTAGTGGTGAATAATTTCGGCCAAATAGGTTGTAAAAAAATGCTTTTAAAAGTTAAAAAAAAGGCTCTGACTTTCAGGCAGCTCAGCTGCACATTACTAACGTGTGCAGCTAGTAACACGGTTGTTGAATGAAACTGGCTTCTCCGTTGCAGTGACCCCGGAACACTGCAACCGTCATAAATACGAGTCAGTTATCAAGCCTCCGAATGTAAATTACGTGATCATGGAGATGCTGCAATGGTCGTAAGTGGGGAAAATGGTCATAAGTCACTTTTCAGTGCCGTTATAACATTGAATGGGTAACTAAATGAATGATGGTAAGTGGTGGAGTATTTGTATCTGTTGTAAAGAAGTAAATAAATTGTGCGTTGTTGTTTTCCTAATCTAGAAGGATAATTTTCTTTCCATTTTTTGCTGACTCCTGCAAACCTGTGTTTTTCTTCCATGGGGGTTAATGAAGCTAGTTTTTGCTATCTGGTGCTAGCTGGGATGAATATTGCCCACAGAGCTGTGCACTTCAGCTTTCACTCCTCACCACTTCTGCTTTTTTGTTTTGTTTTGTTTTGAAACTGCTATTTTTGTTTGAGTTGTTATTGGGCTGTTAAAACCGGTTGCTCTTTCCTGAGCATCTGGAGGAAAGATCAAAGAGGCCACGAATCACTGTATTAAGAAGCTAGTTTCCTGATTGTGTGAGGGGGAAAGTCATTTTTGGAGCGGTTTCTTCCTTTCCTTTCCTTTCCTTTCCTTTCCTTTCCTTTCCTTTCCTTTCCTTTCCTTTCCTTTCCTTTCCTTTCCTTTCCTTTCCTTTCCTTTCCTTTCCTTTCCTTCCCTTCCCTTCCCTTCCCTTCCCTTCCCTTCCCTTCCCTTCCCTTCCCTTCCCCCCTCTTTCCTTTCCTTTCTTTTCCTTTCCCTTCCTTCCCTTCCCTTCCCTCCCCTCCCCTCCCCTTCCCTTCCCCTCCCTTCCATTCCTTTCTACCTTTACTTTCTTCCTTTATTTCCTTCCTTCCCTTTCTTTCCCCCCTTTCCTTTCCTTTCTTTTCCTTTCCTTTCCTTCTTTCCCTCCCTCCCTCCCTCCTTTCTTTTCTTTTCCTTTCCCTTCCTTCCCTCCCCTCCCCTCCCCTCTCCTTTCCTTTCCTTTCCTTCCCTCCCCTTTCTTTTCATTTCCTTCCTTTCCCCTTTCCTTTCCTCCCCTCCCCTCCCCTTTCCTTTCCTTCCTTTCCCTTTTCTTTTCCTTTCCCTTCCCTTCCCCTTTTCTTTCCTTCCCTTCTTTTCCCTTCTCTTCCCTTCCCTTCCCTTCCCTTCCCTTCCCTTCCCTTCCGCTGACTCACATTTACAACCGTTGCAGTGTCCCAGGGGTCACGTGATCACCTTTTTTACGACCTTCTTATAAGCCAAGTCAGTGGAAACCTGATTCACTTAACAACCATGTTACTACCATGTTTCCCCGAAAATAATACCGGGTCTTATATTTTTTTGGGGGGGGCACTAGGGCTTATTTTTTGAGTAGGGCTTATATTAGGAACACGCTTAAAAGTCAGACTAGGCCTTATTTTTTTGGGTAGGTCTTATTTTTTGGGGAAACAGGTAATTTAACAACTGCAGTGATTCACTTCACAAAAGTGACAAGAAGAAGTTGTGAAATGCGGGCGAAACTCACCTAACAAATTTCTCACTTAGTAAACGTAAATTTTGGGCTCAGTTGTGGTCGTAACCTAAGGACTATCTGTATTGGTTTGAAGTTCCTTTAAGGTCTGGAAGATACATTAGAATATGTATGATCATTATCAGCTATGCCAGTGATGGCTAACCCTGGCTCCAGATCTTCCAAATGCATCTCTGAGGCCCTCCGGAGGCCTGAAAGCAGGGGTGAAATGCTCCCGGTTCGGACCAGATTGCCCGATCCGGTAGTGATGGTGGCGGGGGATTCGGAGAACTGGTAGCAAAAATCCCTGCGCCCTCCCCACCACGCCCAGCTGAGCCGCACGATCATCAGAGGCTTTTTTTTTTTACTTTTAAAAGCATTTTTTCTACAACTTCCGATGAAAAAATGCTTTTCAAAGTTTAAAAAAAAGCCTCTGATGATCTCGCGGCTCAGCTGGGATCGTCAGAGGCTTTTCAAAGCATTTTTTTTCTGCAACCTCTTGGCCGAAGAGGTGGTAAAAAAAATGCTTTGAAAAGTCTCTGACGATCCCAGCTGAGTTGCCTGATCGGCAGAGAGGCTTTTCAAAGCATTAGAAAAAATGCTTTGAAAAGTTTTTTTTTTAAAGTTGGCCACGCCCACCCAGTCACATTAACCCCCCCCCACCAAGCCACACCCACAGAACCGGTGGTAACAAATTTTACATTTCACCCCTGCCTGAAAGGGCCCATTTCCCAACTCTTGGTGGGACAGGAAGTGACGTTTTTTGCTGTCCCCAGCCTCCAGAGCCTGGAGTTTTCTGATGCTCTAACTCTAAAGTCTGGCAAACTCTGATAAGGTGAAAACATGGAATAAAAGAGATTTAAGTTACCTAACAGCTCCATCTGCTGTCTCTTTTTCTTTTTTCCTCCTGTCCTTCATCTTCTGCGTCCAATGGGTTTGTTTATTTCTGGAAAAGCTTTTATATGCCACCAGTTTCACAGCTAGCTTCCTTGGCAGCTACTACATTGCAATAATTTCTAGATGCTTTTAAATAACATTTCTTCAGAAAGAACATTATTACCGTCCTCCGTCCATAGGTTTTTTTCCCTTTTTCTCTACTTTTTATAAAGTCCATAAAGGGTACACAGTCCTAGGCTGCATCAACAGAGGGATACAATCAAGGTCAGATGAAGTGTTAGTACCACTTTATGATGCCTTGATAAAAACCACACTTGGAATATTGCATCCAGTTCTGGTCACCATGCCACAAAAATGTTGAAACTTTAGAAAGAGTTCAGAGAAAAGCAGCAAAGATGATTAGGGGATTGGAGGCTAAGCATACAATGAATGGTTGTGGAAACTGGGTATGTCTAATGAAGGGACGCGGTAGCTCAATGGCTAAGACGCTGAGCTTGTCGATCGAAAGGTCGGCAATTCAGCGGTTCGAATCCCTAGTGCCGTGTAACGGGGTGAGCTCCCGTGACTTGTCCCAGCTTCTGCCAACTTAGCAGTTTGAAAGCACATAAGAATGCAAGTAGAAAAATAGGGGCCATCTTTGGTGGGAAGGTAACAGCGTTCCGTGCACTTTTGGCGTTGAGTCATGCCATCCACATGACCACGGAGACGTCTTCGGACAGTACTGGCTCTTCGGCTTTGAAACGGAGATGAGCACCGTCCCCTAGAGTCAGGAACGACTAGCAGATATGTGCGAGGGGAACCTTTACCTTTACCTTTAATGAAAAGAAGGATTAAGGGTGACATGACAGCACTCTTTCAATATTTGACAAAGAAAAGGGGGTGGGGTTGCTTTTTTTAAATTTGATTTATATGCCTCCCTTCTCCAGAGACTCAGGGCGGCTTACAATGCGCTAAGCAATAGCCTTCATACTTTTGTATATTTATACAAAGTCAGCTTATTGCCCCCACAAACTGGGTCCTCAATTTACCTACCTTAGAAAGGATGGAAGGCTGAGTCAACCTTGAGCCTGGTGAGATTCGAACCTGCAATAATTGCAGGCAGCTGATGTTAATAACAGGGCTTTAGACCACTGTACTATCCAAGGCTCTTGATGTATTTTCTAAAACACTTTGGGGAGGGGGAGCAGAACAAGAAATAATGGATGGAAGCTTATCCAAAGAGAAATCCAACGTAGAATTAGGGAGAAATTTCCTGTCAGTGTGAACAGTTTATCAGTGGAACACCTTACCTCCAGAAGTTGTGGGTGCTCCATCACCTAAGGTTTTTAAGAAGACATTGGACAGCCATTTGTCTGGAATGGTTTAGGGCCGTGATGGCGAACCTATGGCACGAGTGCCACAGGTGGCATGTGGAGCCATGCCGGTGGGCACGCAAACTCAGCTCCGGTGCGTACTAATTTTCGGGCCCACTGGAAGCAGCAAACGGGCCTCCAGGGATGGGGGGAGGTCATTTTCGCCCTCCCCAGGCTCCTAGAGAGGCTCTGGAGCCTGGGGAGAGCAAAAAATATGCCTTCCGGTCCCACCGGAAGTCGGCAAACAGGCAGACTTCTGGAGAGCCTCTGTGGGGATGGGGAAGGCTGTTTTCGCCCTCCCCAAGCTCCTAGAGAGGCTCTGGAGCCTGGGGAGAGCAAAAAATAGGCCTTCCGGTCCCACCGGAAGTCGGCAAACAGGCAGACTTCCGGAGAGCCTCTGTGGGGATGGAGAAGGCTGTTTTCGCCCTCCCCAGGCTCCTAGAGAGGCTCTGGAGCCTGGGGAGAGCAAAAAACGGACCTACTGGGCCTACCGTGCCATCGTGTGCCAAAAGCCAGGGGGAGTGTGGGGGGAGATGCGTGCATGCGTGGGGGGGTTTGGGTGCATAGAATTATGGGTGTGGGCAGGTGCGTACACGACCCCCCTGCGCTCCCCCTGCTTTTGGCATGCGATGGCAAAAAGGTTAGCCATCACTGGTGTAAGGTCTCCTGCTTGAGCAATGGGTTGGACTAGAAGACCTCCAAGATCCCTTCCAACCCAGTTGTTTTGTATTCTCTAAGGGTTTCCCCCACCCACCCCCCAATCCCATGTTGTTTCAGATCGATCACTTTGGTTTTGCTGAAGACCGCACGTTCAAGCAGCGCTACCTCATCGCAGATCAGCACTGGAAGAAAGATGCCGGCTCAATCCTTTTCTACACTGGCAATGAAGGGGACATCGCCTGGTTTGCAAATAATACGGTACAGGAGTTCCGGATTCTGTAACAGCGATGTTCCCTATATGTCATCCGTCTGGTAAACTCGCACAAGATTCGTTTTTCTCACAATAAACATGTAGAACTTGACTGGGTTGTTTCTCTGTGTCAGATAATATATGTGGGTATATACATAATTTTATATTTATCTTGTCATGTTTATGTAGCGGAAAATTGGAGGTGGTGACCCTTTAAGAGCTGTATGCAATGAAATTTCATTGTTAATGTATACTAATCAGCATACATTCAAAGCAGCGGTGGGTTTCACATTATACTACTGGTTCGCCCCACGCGTGTACCGCTCACTTTGTGCGCACACACGCCCGGTTCGCACGCGTGCCCACCTTCTACACATGCGCCCAGCCTTCCGCACATACTCTTTACTTGCGTGGGCGCCTTTGCGCATGCGCTTGGCTTCAAAAACATGCCTAAATAGGATGGCTTACAGCCGGGGCGCTACCAGTTCCGGCAAACTAGTCCGAACCGGCTGAATACCATCTCTGATTCAAAGTGACAATAAAGTTATTTTAATCCTATTCTATTCTATTCTATTCTATTCTATTCTATTCTATTCTATTCTATTCTATTCTATT
>WNWU01000031.1:11316033-11340295 GCA_012654045.1 Ptyas mucosa
TATATATATATATATATATATATATATATATATATATATATATATTTCTTTTTTCGTAGGCTTCGTATGCTTTTCTATCTAGCCAGGTTTTACCTACGTAAGTTATGTTGTTCTGCAGCCCTGGTTTGTGAAATCACATTCACAGGTTCTGGGCCTCTCTCTTCTCTAGCCAACTGCAATTCTCTGTTGTTTCTGGGAGACTCAGATGGACCATTTCTGCCTTTTTAGGCTTCCTCAGTGAGCCACACCCCCTTTTTTTATCCTCCCTGTAAAAGGTACAATGTTTCTTTTTTCTTTTTTCGTAGGCTTCGTATGCTTTTCTATCTAGCCAGGTTTTACCTACGTAAGTTATGTTGTTCTGCAGCCCTGGTTTGTGAACCAGCCCAGAAACAACAGAGAATTGCAGTTGGCTAGAGAAGAGAGAGGCCCAGAACCTGTGAATGTGATTTCACAAACCAGGGCTGCAGAACAACATAACTTACGTAGGTAAAACCTGGCTAGATAGAAAAGCATATATATATATGAATGAGAGAGATAAAGGGAGAGAGAGAGAGAGACAACTGTAATTTCTTGATTTTTTTTCTTTGTAGAGAAAGGTTTACAGTGGCTTTCCCACACATTTCGTTTGTGCAGCCCCTTGAAAACCACAAAAGATGTCGTCAACTTCAGAGAATGGCTAAGTGGGACATGGATTTACGTGGCCATGGTAGACTATCCGTATGAAGCCGCCTTCTTACAGCCTCTTCCTGCCTGGCCTGTTAAGGTAACTGAACCCAAAGTGTCTGTTTTGTTTTCTATGATCCACCGCAAAATTGGCCTTTTCCAGAAGCAGAGGTAGTATTCAGCCGGTTCGTACTGGTTCAGGCGAACCGGTAACAGAAAGAAATTGTGGGTGGGCCCGCCAGCTCAGCTCAGCTCAGCTCAGCTCAGCTCTATGCCATCCTATTTAGGCACATTTTTGGGCCTGGGTGTATGCGCGGAAGGCGCACAAGTGAGCAAAGTGCATGCGCGGAAGGTGTGCGCGCAGCGAACCAATGATAAGAATACTGGAAACACACCGCTGTCCAGAAGACGCCAAAATTAAATTCCTGAGGGGAAAAAAAGGGATCCGATTGCATCTTGAAGGAAAAATTATCCATATTCCGGTGGCTTTGGAGTTCCGAGGTTCTGTCTCCCTTGCTGAGTTTCTGCAGCTCTTTTTAGAGCTGGCCACACCGCTACTTGTAGTCCTTGTGACCATTCGTTTAGTGACTTTGAACGGTTGTAACTTTGAACGGTCGCAAAGTGAGTGGTTTGTCAATCGAGGGCTAACTGCATCGGGTTGTTTCTCAGGTTATTTTGATTCCACGGGACAGCGAACCATTTCATTCCTATAATATGTAGCAACACAAACGCGTGGCAAAGTAGCTCAAGATTTGATTATATCTGATGGGGGAAACCCAAGAGTTACAGCTAAATTTATGAAAAACGCCTTGCACTGTTACTGGAACGGGCCGAAATTGCCTTGTTGAGCTTGCTGGCTGTGGAATTCTGGGAGTTGAAGTCCGCTCATCTTTAAAATAGCTAAGCTTGAGAAACGTTGTTTTTTAGGCTCTCTGATTTTGGAATAGAATAGAACAAAATAAGAATAGAACAGAACAGAACAAAATTAGAATAGAATAGAATAGAATAGAATAGAATAGAATAGAATAGAATAGAATAGAATAGAATAGAATAGAATAGAATAAATAGATTGGAATAAGAACTGGAATAAGAAAGAATAGAATTAGAACAGAACAGAACAGATTTCTTTATTGGCCAAGTGTGATTGAACACACAAGGAATTTGTCTTTGGTGCAGATGCTCTCAGTGTACATAAAAAGAAAAGATAAAATATATTCGTCAAGAATCGTAAGATACAACACTTAGTGATAGTCATAGGGAACAAATAAGCAATCAAATCATATTAGGAAACAGTGAATATAAATCGTAAGGATACCAGCAACAAGGTTACAGTCGTAAGTGGGAGGAGATGGGTGATAGTAACAATGAGAAGATTAATAGTCATGCAGACTTAGTGAATAGTTTGACAGTGTTGAGGGGATTATTTGTTTAGCAGAGTGATGGCATTCGGGAAAAAAACCGTTCTTGTGTCTAGTTGTTCTGGTGTGCAGTGCTCTATAGCATCGTTTTGAGGGTAGGCGTTGAAACAGTTTATGTCCAGGATGCGAGGGGTCTATAAATATTTACACAGCCCTCTTTTTGACTCGTGCAGTAGACAGGTCCTCCATGGAAGGCAGGCTGGCAGCCATTGTTTTTTTCTGCAGTTCTAATTATCCTCTGGAGTCTCTGTCTGTCTTGTTGGGTTGCAGAGCCAAACCAGACAGTTATGGAGGTACAGATGACAGACTCAATCATTCCTCTGATTGAATCAGCAGCTCCTTGGGCAGTTTGAGCTTCCTGAGTTGGCACAGAAAGAACAGTCTTTGCTGTGCTTTTTTGATGACGTTTTTGATGTTAGGCGTCCATTTTAAGTCTTGAGATATGGTAGAACCTAGAAACTTGAAGGGCTCTACTGTTGATAACTTATCAAAAGCAACTCTTGAATACTTGTTAAGATTTGTCAATTACGATTTGAGCTTTCTGGGTGCCCTTGGTGCTTTCAGCCTTTTTTTAATAAAAAGGTTTGTTTGTTTGTTTATTTTTGAAATGGTTGTGGTGGGCTTCCCTTGAGCAAAACCTTTTCACACGAGATCTTCCGGTCCATCCAGGGTCTAAAAATCAAGGAGGGGTTTTTTTCCTCTCTTTTGTCAAATCCCTTTTTTTTTTAACCTAACGTATTCAGCTTCCCTGGGTGGCGTAAGCTTTTTCCAGTCACTTCTTCTTCTTCTTCTTCTTTTTTTTCTTTGTTTAGAAACCCGGAGAGTTTTCAGTGACCCAACTAATGTGATTATTCTGAGACTGAGCCGGAGAGCTATTGAGTAGCTAGAAAGGTGGATTCATTCAGCTGGCTTGAATACATCGGTTTAATCCTTTTCAGTCATGGGGTGGGGGTAGGGGTGGAAGGGAGGAATAGTCCCCTTCGGGGAAACGGGAGGCTCTGTGTCTCTAGTTCCCACTGCTCTCCATAAAAGTCGCAGCCTCTTAAAGCAACTTTTTAAACTTCCGTATGGCCCCGTCTAAAGGAGCAGAAACGTTTTGGGAAATCCGGGATTTTCCAGCTGAGAAAAAGGATTTTGGACAACTGGAAAAAGCTTGGAAATACTTTATTAAGTGATTATTTTATTTTATTTTATGATATTTTGATATTTTGATATTTTAATATTTTGATATTTTGATATTTTGATATTTTGATATTTTGATATTTTGATATTTTGATATTTATTTATCAAACACGTATAAGATAACAGATAGAAGTATACTGTAAACCAGTGGTGGGTTGCTACCGGTTTGCCCCGGATCGGGTGAACTGGTAGCGGCAGTGGCGGGAGTTTCCGCCCACCCTCCCTGACAACACAGCGCATGCGCAGAAATGTCAAGTGTGAGCGCCCGCGCGCCCACGAGCGAACTGGTAGCTACGGGAGTTGAATCCCACTACTGGTATAAGCATGATTATGAATACAGGATAAGGATACGAATAAATGTGGACAGTAGGACAGGGACGATAGGCACGTTGGTGCGCTTATGCACGCCCTTTACAGACCTCTTAGGAATGGGGTGAGGTTGACAGTAGACAATCTCAGGTTAAAGTTTTGGGGGTTTGGGGATGAAACCACAGAGTCAGGTAGTGTATTCCAGGCATTGACCACTCTGTTGCTGAAGTCGTAGTTTCTGCACTTACCTGCATCCGAAACGGGCCATGTGGGGACTCCTGGGAGGGGCAGGGCGGGGCCAGCCAGGAGTGGGATTTGGCGGTTCTCCGAACTGCACAGAATTTTAGCTAGAGATTTTCCCGAACCCCTGCAAACCCCCAGCAGCCCATCCCGAGACTATAAAGTATGATTAAGAGAATACTGGTTATAACCAGGGTATATGATACTATATATCATATAGTATGAAAAGGACTGGATACTGGTCATTTGCATTCTTTTAGAGAGTCGTTGAGGCCACTTGGAGGTTTGTCTGCACCCTCGGGGTTTGCAACACAGTCCTTTCAGCAGTTCCAAGAAGGCTCCACATCCATTTGCACCACTCAGGTGACTCTGAGGACACAGATAAACCTCCAAGTGGCCTCAACGACTCTCTAAAAAGGATGCAAATGACCAGAAAGAGTATCAATCCTTCCGTTCCCCACCATCCAGCCAGAGCTGAAGAAGCTTCTTGGATGACAAGCAAAACATCTTCAAAGAAAAACAAGAAAGTCCAGTTGCCTCTTGAAGAAGCACCTTCGGGACAATGAACGGTTGAGGGAGCTAGGTATCTCAAAGAGAAGGGTTAGGAGGAACATGATAACTGTCTTCCAGTGTTTGAGGGGCTGACACAGAGAAGAGGGGGTCAACCTATTCTCCAAAGCACCTGAGGGCAGGAGAAGAAATGAGAGATGGAAACTTATCAAAGAGAGATCCCATCCCCATTATCATCATCACGTGATCAAAATTCAGATGCTTGGCAACTGATTCATATTTATGACCATTGCTGTGTCCCGGGGTGAAGGGGTGGGTTCTAAATTTTTTTAATACCGGTTCTGTGGGCGTGGCCTGATGGTCATGTGACAATTCTTTAGGATTTAGCAGAGGTACTGGTCTACCAGGCTTTTA
Organism: Ptyas mucosa; assembly: GCA_012654045.1. Lineage (NCBI taxonomy): Eukaryota > Metazoa > Chordata > Lepidosauria > Squamata > Colubridae > Ptyas > Ptyas mucosa. The sequence goes on from WNWU01000031.1 coordinate 11,320,770, forward strand.
ACTGCTTGCAGAGCTGTACCGGTCTACCCATTTGTTTTTGCAGGCACCGGTCTACTCATGTATTTTTGCAGGCACTGGTCTATTCATTTGTTTTTGCAGGCATCGGTCTACTCATGTATTTTTGCAGGCACTGGTCTACTCGTTTTTGCAGGCACCGGTCTACTCATTTGTTTTTGGAGGCACCGATCTATTACCAAACTGCCTTTTACCACTGATCAGCTGTAGGGCAGCCCTTTGAAGCCCCGCGGCAAGAGTTGAAACAGTTTTTCCTTATAGCCCATCAGCTGGGACTCAGGAGGCAGCAATAGATTGGGGGTGGGGTGAAATAAAAGATAAGAATAATGGCGGGGGGGGGGGGGGGGACAGAACCGGTTCAGTGATGTCATATTGTCATTGCTACCGGCTCAGCAGAATCGGGCTGAACCGGGAGGAACTCACCACTGCCGGGGTGACGGGATCCCGTTTTGCAACCTTCTGACAAGCAAAAGTCCCTGGGGAGGCCAGATTCACTTAACAACCGTGTTGCTAACAATTCAATTCAAATCTTTATCGTCAGTGCACAACATACTGTATGTACAATGAGATTGGTTGAGCTCCCTCAGTGCACCCCCCCCTCCAACATAATACAGTGAAGACAGAAAATCCCTAACCCAATAAATCATATTAACAAAACACCCAGTCCTATTTCACCACTTATCAACTGCAATGATTCACTTAACAACCGAGGGCAAGAAAGGCCGTAAAACTCTTTAACAAATGTCTCATGAGGACTGCCTGTGCTTTGCAGATGTGCCAAGAATAAGCTTCTCTGCGCAGGATTGGATTGTGTAACTCTCTGCTAATTTGGGGAGACTCAATTCTTCTCTATTGCTTTTTTTTTTTCCCCCTCTAGGTTATCTGCAAATACCTGAAAAACCCCAAACAGCCAGACAGGTTATTGCTGCAGAATATTTTCCGGGCTGTAAACATCTACTACAATTACACTGGACATGCATCCTGCTTGAATTTAACTCAAACGGCTACTAAAAGTCTGGGGCTCAAGGGCTGGTCTTATCAGGTAGGTGTGTACCCCGTAATCATCGTGGCAATAATGGGAGGGGTGAGTTTGTTTTTTGTTTGTTTGTTTTTATTGGATTTATATACCGCCTTACTCCCGAAGGACTCAGGGTGGTGAACAGCCACAGAATAAAACACATAAATACAAAAATTTAAAATAGAATAAAAACGAATTAAATAATTTGGCTGAGACAAATTTAAAATACCCAATAATTTAAAAACAAATTAAAATTTACATTTAACAGGGGAAAAGATTTAGGCCAGGCCAGCTTGATGAAATAAAAATATCTTAAGCGCGCGACGGAAGGTGCGCAGATCCGGGATCGTCCGTATCTCTGAGGGGAGCTCGTTCCAGATCGTAGGTGCCCCCACAGAGAAGGCTCTCCCCCTGGGGGCCGCCAGTCGACATTGTTTGGCCGACGGCACCCGGAGGAGCTCCTCTCTATGGGAGCGTACTGGCCGGTGGGAGGCTATTGGTGGTAGCAGGTGGTCCCGTAGATAACCAGGTCCTAAGCCATGGAGTGCTCTAAAGGTGATAACCAAAACCTTGAAGCGCACCCGGAAGATAACCGGGAGCCAGTGCAGCTTGCGCAGGAGAGGTGTTACATAGGAATGCCACGTCGTTCCCATAATCACCCGCGCGGCCGCACTCTGCACCAGTTGGAGCCTCCGAGTGCTCCTCAAGGGGAGCCCCATGTAGAGACCGTTGCAGTAGTCCAGACAAGAAGTGACGAGGGCATGAGTGACTGTGTGTAGGGAGTCCCGTGAATGGCAATCATGATGTAAGGTACCCCTTTTTCCAATGTAAAAGTCATGCAGTAGTGGCCAAAATTGTGGAAAGCTTTTGGGAAAAGTGTATTTTCTAAAACTAGCTAATAACACCACTTTTCTTTGGAGTAGTACCATAAAATTATATATCAATGGAAAGATAATTGAACCAAGAATGTACTGCAATAACTTTTATGAAGGATTTGCTATTAGAATAGCATTACAGTATAAAGAAGAAAAGGGAAACACGTAGAAAAAATGAGATATACAAAAATTATCACCATAGAAAAAATGAGATATATAAAAATGATCACCAGGTCAGTGAATACTTAGTTGGGTAACCTTTAGCATGAATGATGGCCTTACAACGTCTTCCCATGGAGCGAACCAAGTCTTTTAGTTCTGCAGCTGTTCTAATGGGAAACCAAGATTGAAGGATGGCTTCTATTAACTGGGTTTTATTGCTGGGCGGCTTCTGACTAACCAGTTTCTTTAGTCGGCTCCATGGATTTTCAATTGAGTGAAGGTCTGGGCTATTCCCAGGCTATTCCAGCAGTGGAATAGAATTATCTTGAAACTTCCAAAAAAACTGGTGTCATTAGCCATCAAACCTCAAAAATACACTTTCCCCAAAAGGTTTTCACAATTTTGGCCACTACTGTAAGTCATTTTTTTCAATTTGTAGCTATTTCTTCTAATCTTTTTAGCATTTTTTAAACGTTTCATTAACTTACAATACAGGGAGTCCTCAACATACAACCGCAGTTGAGGCCAACATTTCTGTCGCTGAGGGAAACATTTGTCAAGTGAGTTTTGCCCCGTTTTTGCGTCTTTTCTTGGCCCAGTTGGGAAGTGGATCACTGCGGTTGATAAGTCAGTCACATGGTGATGGAGTGAGTCTGATTTCCCCATTGACTTTGCTGGATCAAAAAGTTGCAAAAAAAGGGGGGGTATATAACGAGACACACACACACACACACACACACACACACACACACACACACAGAGGACACTGCAACCGTCATAAATATGTACCAGATTGCCAAGCGTCTGAATTTGGATCACATGACTGTGGGGATCAGGGGTGGGTTTCACACATTGTTGCCACCGGTTTGCCGCGCATGCCTTCCGAGCATGCGTCCAGCCTCGAAAACGTGGCTAAAGTGGACGGCATTACGTCCGGGTGGGTGAGCGGGTCCACCCGCAGTCGCTGCTACCGGTTTGCCCAAACCGGCTGAATACTACCTCTGGTGGGGATGCTGCAAAGGTTTGTAAGTGAAAAACGGTTGTAACTGTTGTGGCCCGTACACGGCCTGTGCAGCTAGTAGCTGATTCAGACAGCGAGGAGGCTGGTGTGGTGCTGTGCCAGCAGCCTGTATCACTGGCACTCGAGTCGGACAATGAGGAGGCTGGAGAAGAGGTGGTGCCAGAGGCGGGGATTCAGCCGGGGCCTTAAGAACCTCCAGAAGCTCCCTTAAGTGAAGAGGATGAAGAGGAGGAGCCTCTTCTTGATGCACGGGCGCGCAGAGCTGCCAAAAGGCAGGAGTGGCTCCTCAGGAGGAGGTCTCCTCGAGAGTAAGGCTTGGGGCTAATTGGCCACTCCCTTAGCCTATTTAAGGAGGAACGCCAACTGAAGCAATTTGCAGGGAACAACTTCGTTCACATACCTTTGTGTCTTGTCTTGCTTATCTTATCAGCTTCCTGCAAATTGCTTCTGGGCATTCTGCCAACCATAGTAAGCTTTCAGTTATTATTCTTTGAATTTTTAGCGGCTGTTAATGCAGTTAATTAACAGCCATTGTTGTAAAAAAACTGGTTTATTTAGTAAACTAAGGTTTGAACGGATTCTGTGTGTGCTGCGTTCTTTGGGGTCCGTAGCTGGGACAGAACAGTAACTCCCTTTTTTTCAAGTGACGTCATAACTTTGAACGGTCACTAAATGAACTGTTCTAACATGAGGACTACCTGTATTGTAAGCCTAGCCGTGGTCGCTTATTATTATTTAATAAATAATACAAAAATCTTTAGGAGTTCGCATTTTTAGGGATTCGCCTATGAACGTCTCTCTCTCTGACAGAGCTATTCCAAGCCAGGAGATCTTATCAAATGAAACTCTCCTATTTCCTTTCTCTTCTCCAAGGCTTGCACTGAGATGGTGATGCCCATGTGTTCAGATGGTATCAACGATATGTTTGAGCCACAGAAATGGGACTTCCATTCTTACTCGGAGAGCTGTTTCAAAGCCTGGGGGGTACGACCCCGCCCTTCCTTGATTCCTACCATTTACGGTGGGAAAAACATAAGCGCTCACAGTAACATCATTTTCAGGTAAGTTTCTGTTGTACCAATAACCAATAGCAGTTGCATTTAGACTTATATATCGCTTTATAGTGCTTTACAGCCCTCTCTAAGCGGTTTACAGAGTCAACCTATTGGCCCCAACAATCTGGGTCTTCATTTTACCAACCTCGGAAGGATTGGAAGGCTGAGTCAACCTTCAGCAGGCCAGGATCGAACTCCTGGCTGCGGGAAGAATTAGGCTACAATTCTAACCACTGCACCACCACCGTTCCCCTTATACTTATATACTGTACTGTCCCATAGTGCTTTACAGCAGTCTCTGGGCAGTTTACAATGTAGTACCGTGTTTCCCCGAAAATAAGACCCTGTCTTATAATTTTTCGAACCCTGAAATAAACGCTTGGCCTTATTTTCGGGGAGGTCTTATTATTTTGGGGCACGTGGAGCAGGACGGGTCTCCTCTTGTCGTTTTATCCGATTTCCAGCTCTGTCTCCCTAACCCTAACCGGTTTGACGGAGGATCCCGAAACAACGAAGGTGAGCAGAGATGTTTAAGCGGGGATGGGAGACCACCAGGAAAGCTCTGGGCGGAAGAGAGGTGGGGAGGCAGGACCTCATCCTGGGTAGGACAGTTGCGCCCCAGAATCCAAAAAAGGGGAAGCAGGGACCGGCTGCGCATGCGTTTAAATATTTTCGGGGCGTGCTTATTTTCAGGGGAGGGTTTATTTTTGGAGACGGGCTTATTTTTGGGGGAGATCTTATTTTTGGGGAAACACGGGTAGCATTATTTGCATATTGCCCCCAAAAATCTGGACTCTCATTTTACCGACCTTGGAAAGATGGAAGGCTGAGTCAACCTCAGTGGAGCAGCAGATTAAAGTGCTGTTAAGTAGCACCAGCTGCCTGCAATTACTGCGAGTTCAAATCTCACAGGCTCAAGGTTGACTCAGCCTTCCATCCTTTCGAGGTAGATAAAATGAGGACCCGGATTGTGGGGGCAAGAAGCTGACTTTGTATAAAAAAGAACACCACTTTGGGGGGGGGGGCGAAAGCCCTACTAAGCAGGTATATACAAAAGTATGAAAGCTATTGCTTAACGCATTGTAAGCCGCCCTGAGTCTCCGGAGAAGGGCGGCATATAAATTGAACCAATAAATAAATAAATCAATAAACCTTGAGCCCAGTCAGGATCGAACTGCTGGCAGCCGGCAGAGTTAGCCTGCAATACCGCGTTCTAACCACTGCGCCCGCAACTCAGTATTTTTGCCCACTTGAGTAATTTTATAAAAAATAAAAAAGAGGGAATATAAATAAAGAAAAATAATCGGGTCCTGGGATGGGTACCGAAGGAACTGTCTTCTGATTCTTGAGTGTTGATGTCACAATTCAAGATGCTCGATGAGAGAGATGCCCTCAGAGATCCAACCCAAATCGTGACCTGAGATGGAATTATTGTGCTGTTACTGTTTCTCTGCATTCTCCTTGATGTCCACCCATGCCATTCACGCCTATCTTCTCCATTCTCTGCCAGCAACGGAGGGCTCGATCCCTGGTATGGAGGTGGCGTGACAAAGAACATCACGGACACTCTCGTGGCCATCATGATCCCGGAAGGGGCTCATCACCTGGATCTGCGTGCCAAGAACCCCTCTGACCCAAACTCCGTCCGCCAGGCTCGCCTCTTGGAAGTCCACTACATGAAACTGTGGTTACAGAAGCACAAGAGGGTTAAAAAATGCCCAAAGTAACTGGATAATAGTTGGGGGTTTGTTTAGCAATGGTTATCCTTTGGTTGATTGTCTCCTTTCTGGATTGTCTCTTCTTCGTCTTGCTTTTTCTGAGCATTCTTTAGCTTCTCCCGATTCTTCATCAAGATGTCTGTTTGAGACAAGCTGGAACCGACATGGCTCACCTTCGGTTAGTGACGTCCTATCCATGTCTCTCTTTACAGGAAGCCAAGACGATTTCTTCCTGTTCTTCACTGAGCTGTAGGACCCACAACTGGGAAAGGAGAATGCTTCTTAATCCCCTTTGCCTGCCCCACTTGCTTAGCTCTCTTTGTACGGGGAGCTGGACTCCCTACAGGTAGTCCTCGACTTACGAAGCACCACGGAGCCCTAAATTTATCTTGCTCAGTGAGAAATTCGTTGAGCGAGTTTTGCCCCGTTTTACGACTTTTCCCGCCACGTTTCTTAAGCGAATCATAGAGTGGTGCGGTGGCCTCGAGGTGGAGCTCTCGCCTCACAATCAGGAGGCTGTGAGTTTGATCCTAGGCAGAGGCAGATATTTCTGTCTCTGGGCACGATGAGAATATATCTGCTGAATGTAACTCCCCACTGGCAACAGGAAAGGCATCCGGCCAGTAAACACTCAGCTCCATCCAGTTGCCCAGACTCCATCCCATTGCAAGGGATTATGGGGTCCTTAAAAGATTTCTTAAGTGAATCGCTGCACTTGTGAAACTGATAACACGGTTGTGAAATGCGCCTGGCTTCCCCCCTGTTGACTTTGCTCGTCGGAAGGTCACGGAAGCGGATCACGTGACCCTGCGGCCGTCATAAATGTGAGTCAATTGCCAAGCATCCGGATTTTAATCCTGTGACCATGGGGATGCTGCAACCGTCGTAAGTGTGAAAAACGGGTCACGGGTCTTTTTTTTTTTTTGGCCGGGCCGTTGTAACTTCAAACCGTCGCTGCATGACCTGTTGTAAGTCGAGGACTACCTGTATTGTCTTAATTTAAGGAATTCAGCGAACCAACAAGTGGCAGGGCGGCTGATAATTCAGGAGGCAACTTTAAAGGAAGACAAATTTGGGAAGGAACCTTTGCCCTCAAAATACTTGAGACAATACTTTTGCCGTTCCTTGCCATTGGCTTGGAAGGCGCTCTACTTGAATAGATCCTGCTCTTGATTTTGGCTGTTCACTTCGAAATCTAGTCACCAAGGAAGCACTATTGGAGCAGAAGACTTGCGCCTCTGCGTGTTGTTTGGTTGCAAGGATGATCCCAAAGGTGCTTTTTTTCAGGACTTTCTTGGTTTTTTTTTTCTTTGAAGACGTTTCGCTTCTCATCCAGGAAGCTTCTTCAACTCTGCCTGGATGGTGGGGAATGGAAGGATTTATCCTCCTTGCAGACAAAGCTGGTCATTTGCATCCTTTCAGAGAGTCGTTGAGGCTACTTGGAGGTTCACCTGAGTAATGCTAATGGTTCCTGTAGTCTGCGATCTTTTCTGGAAATCCGTTCGTTTCAGTGGTGAAATCCAAATTATTTTACTACCGGTTCTGTGGGCGTGGCTTGGCGTGGTGTGAGCGTGCTTGGTGGGCGTAGCAGAGGAAGGATACTGCAAAATCTCCATTCCCATCCCACTCGAGGGGAAGGATGCTGCAAAATCCCCATTCCCACCGCACTCTGGGGCCAGCCAGAGGTGGTATTTGCCGGTTCTACGAACTACTCAAAATTTCCGCTACTGGTTCTCCAGAACCTGTCAGAACCTGCTGGATTTCACCCCTGGTTCATACTCCCACACCATTCGAAGGGGGTTCATCCCAAATTGCATAGCTTAAAAGAATGGATTTCCAGGGAGGGGGGGGAAATGCGGACTACAGGAACCATTTGCACCACTCAGGTGACCCTGAGGACACAGATAAACATCCAAGTAGCCTCAACAACCCTCTAAAAGGATGCAAATGACCAATTCCTGTCTGCAAGGAATATAAATCCTTCCATTCCTGCTCTGCCCCAGCTACGGACCCCAAAGAACGCAGCACACACAAAGTCCGTAGAAACCTTAGTTTACTAATTAAGGACTACTAATGAGCTTTCTTAGTAGTAGTTCGAACACAAGTACAATTTAAATCAGTCTTTTCTGAACATGGGCTGTTAATTTAACTTCATTAACAGCCGACAAGAATCCCAAGAATAATAACTCAATTCGGAGGCACAGTATTTCAGATAACCGTAATCTTACTGTGGTTGGCAGAATGCCCAGAAGCAATTTGCAGGAAAACTGACAAGAGAGAAACAAGAGCCGAATCAAACGTTTCTGGAATCAAGACGCGAAGGAATATGAACGAAGTTGTTTCCTGCAAATTGCCTCAGTCGTCGTCCTTCCTTAAATAAGCTAGCGGAGTGGCCAATTAGCTCCAAGCCTTACTCTCGAGGAGACCTCCTGAGGAGCCACTCCTGCCTTTTAACAGCTCTGCGCGCTTGTACATCGAGAAGAGGCTCCTCTTCTTCCTCTTCACCTATAGGAGGTTCTGAAGGCCCTGGCTGAATCCCCGCCCCTGGCACCACCTCTTCTCCAGCCTCCTCATTGTCTGACTCAAGCGCCAGCTGCACAGGCTGCTGGCGCAGCACCACACCAGCCTCCTCGCTGTCTGAATCAGCTACTAGCTGCACAGGCCGCTGACGGGCCATAACAATTCCCCACCATCCACTCAGTGCTGAAGAAGCTTCTTGGATGAGTAGCGAAATGTCTTCAAGAAAAAACCAGAAAGTCCAGTTGCCTCCTGAAAAAGCACCTTTGGGATAACCATGACCTGGATATGACGGAGAATCGCTACAGACTTTTACAAGGATGATGCTAAAGTGTCTGTGGCCACTTGTGCCACTTATGTGGGAGCGTCATCACTTGAGACTTTCAAGAAGAGATTGGGCTGCCATTTGTCAGAAATGGTGTAGGGTCTCCTGCTTGAGCTGGGGGTTGGACTAGATGACCTACAAGGTCCCTTCAAACTCTGTTAATCTGTAAATCTTGTAACTCTGAGCTACCATGGTAGTAATAGCTCATCTAGAAGATAGGGAGTGTGTAAATAATCCCGTGCAAATTAAGACATTTTGGTTAACACCACTGATGGTTGAAATACAGGTAGTCCTCAACTTACAACCATAACAGAGCCCAAACTTGCTTGTTGCTAAGCGAAGCATTTGTTAAGTGAGTTTTGCCTCGTTTTGCGACCTTTCTTGCCACCATTGTTAAGTGAATCATGACAGTTTGTTACAGTAGTCACCCGGTTGTTAAGTGGATCTGGCTTCCCCTTTGACTTTGCTTGCCAGTAGGTTGAGCATCTCACCTTGGGACACGGCAACCGTCATAAATATGAGTCAGTCGCCAAACACCTGAATTTTTGATCACATGACCATGGGGATGCTGCAATGGGCGTAAGTGTGAAGAACAGTCGTCAGTGCCGTTGTAACTTGGAACGGTCGTTAAATGAACCATTGTAAGTCGAGGACTGCCTATATATATGGAAGGAAGGTGCAACAGCAAAAGAAAAGGCTTAAATGCTCTTATAGTTTAAAAATCGAGGCTCGTCATGGTAAAAAGTTCATGCTTTCTTAGGCTGACTATATCTCTCTTTATTAAAACCTTCAGGTGCTTTAAATCATTTTGAGAAGGAAATAATAAGGGAACAAACACTTAAATAATCCAGGCAACCTTTCTATTAAATGGTGTAGGGTTTCCTGCCTAAGCAGGGGGTTGGACTAGAAGACCTCCAAGGTCCCTTCCAACTCTGTTATTCTATTTTAAATCTCCAATAAACGTTTGTTGGCTTTTGAGAGAAATGGATTGGTTGCAAATTTTATCTACTTTAAAATTTTGGCCAAAGGTTGATTGGCGGCACCAATTTGTGTCATTTCTGTTTCTGAACATTTTTGAGGCTATGCAAAACTTTTTCTATAAGGCTGTACAGATCCAAAGTTGTAGCACAAAATGATGGATGGATGGATGGATGGATGGATGGATGGAGAGAGAGAGAGACTGATGGATCGATTGATCGATCTTTATTTTGGTTATGTTTTTTCTTGAGAAAACGACCTGCAATTTGTACAACGATAAAATAAGATGGCGATGAAATAAAATACTGCTGTTAATAAAAAGTTAGAAAACCAATATATCCATTTTGCAATGCTTGTTAATGAAACAAACCCAGGCAGAAACAACTAAGCTAAGGAGCCTGGAAAATATGTCTTGTAAAGAGACCGGGGTAACTGCGAACGAGAAACGACGATTGGGGATCAGCAGAATACAGATACAGAAACATTTTTTCAAGTGCCTGGAAAGCACTTTAAAAAGGGGAGAGGGGGCTTTCACTGATCTTGACTTTTTGGACACCCCCTCCCCACACTTTGGACCCCAGATATAAGCTGGATGTCAGACCAAAGTTGTCCCCTATGTTTTTTCATCCCACACAAGTTACCATCAAATGAGTATCTTTGAAAACTGTGCACCATTTACTCAGTGGTGGGTTTCAATTTTTTTACTACTGGTTCTGTGGGCGTGGCTTGGTGGGCGTGGCGTGGCTTGGTGGGCGTGGCTTGGTGGGCATGGCAGGGGAAAGATACTGTAAAATCTCCATTCCCTCCCAATCTGGGACTCGGGAGGCAGAGAATAGATAGGGGCGGGGCCAGTCAGAATTTTTACTACTGGTTCTCCGAACTACTTAAAACTTCCGCTACCGGTTCTCCAGAACTGGTCAGAACCTGCTGAAACCCACCTCTGCATGTCCTGTGTGCAGGAGTAGGATTCAGCCGGTTAATAATAATAATGTTAATATTAATAATAATAACTTGATTGTCATTGTACGTGTATACACAGTATACCCATACAACGAAATTCACTTAACACCCAAAGACCAGGTCCAGCACACATAACAATCCCCAAACACACTCCCACCCACCACAAATTCCCCACCCCTAAACCACCCAAACATCCACACAACAGACCAAGTCATGCTGTCCAACAGCTCACTGACGGTGGCCCTTTAGTTCATCGTTGAGTGCAATGATAGCTCTGGGATAAAAACTATTCAGAAGACGTGTGGTCCGAGTTTTAATTGCTCTGTATCTTCTGCCAGAAGGCAACAGTCCAAAAAGATGGTAAGCAGGATGGGAAGAGTCTGGGAGAATGTTATGCAACTTTCTCAAGCAGCGAGATTCGAAGATGTCATCCAGGGCTGGTAGCTGGAGTCCGATGATATTCTGGGCAGTTTTAATGATTCTCTGTAGGGCTTTTTTGTCCGCTGCAGAGCTGCTCCCTTACCATGCAAGAATGCCGTATGTTGAGACGCTCTCAATGGTGCTGCGATAGTAGGACAGAAGTAGATGCTGAGATAGATTTATCTTCCTGAGCATTCTCGGGAAGTACAGCCTCTTCTGTGCCTTCTTTGCAAGCATGTTAGCATTCATAGTCCATGAGAGGTTCTTCGAGATATAAATGCCCAGAAATTTTAATTTTAATCTGGTTGTCGAACCAGTTGTTGCAAGGACTGGCTCACCCTACCTACCCTGCCCTTCCCCTCCCAGGACTCTCCATGGAGCCGATTTTGGATACCAGATTAGTGCATGGGACCATTTCTGGCCTCTGGAGGGCCTCCAGAGTCCGGGGGAGGCTGTTTTTGCCCTCTCAGAGGTGCAAGTAAAGCCTCTGGAGTCTGGTGAACTCCCCCCACCTCGTGGTGTGGGAGACGGATTCTCGATGGCTCCTTCCAACTTTACCATCTCTTTCTTCTCAACCGTAACAACTTGAAGAGTTGTCCACTGGCTAAACCTAAGCCAGCTCCGTTTCAGGTAACAAATTTTATTCAAAGTACAAACTTTAGCGAACATGGAGTAAACTACAAGTGGCCCTCAACTTACGAACCGCAATTCCTGTGGCTAAGCGAATCATTTGTTAAGTGAGCTTTGCCCTGTTTTACGACCTTTCTTGCCACCGTTGTTAAAGTGAATCGCCGCAGTTGATAAGTTAGTAAGACGGTTGTTAAGTGAAACTGGTTTCCCCGTTGAATTTGCTTGTCGGAAGGTCACAAAAGGGGGATCTCATGATCCCAGGATACTGCAGCCGTCATAAATAAGAGTCATAAATAAGAGTCATAAATAAGGGGATTGCTGCCAATGGCCATTAAATGTGGCAAAACAATCCTAAGTCACTTTTTTTCCAGCAGCCGTGGCAACTTTGAACTGTCACTAAACAAACTTGTAAGTTTTTATTTTTATTTGTTTATTTTAATACAAACAATCCATCTTCCATTAAACAGTGTGTCATCTGGGTACAAATGTCTTGTGCAATAACAATGAAAATTTACAGCCTTATTCATTATTTATCTATTCTTTATATTGATATACATTGCATGTCTAATACTATAACAATTCTCTTCCTAACTTAATTCTATTAATATATTTTCTGTATTTCACTAATCTACTTTTATTTCTAACTTTCATATTTATTCTCTAGCCATCGGTAAAATAGTTCCTATGCAATATAATAGTCAAGTTTGTTCCTTCTCTTTGATTGCAAGTGTTGACCTATTCGTTTCTGCGCATTCTAATATTTTCCTAAATCACATTTTCATCCGTAGGAATCTCTTCACTTTTCCAATTTTGTACAAATACTATCCTAGCTGCAGTTATTATTTATTTATTTACTTATTGGTTCAATTTATATGCCGCCCTTCTCCGGAGACTCAGGGCGGCTTACAATGCATTAAGCAATAGCCTTCATACTTTTGTATATACCTGCTTAGTAGGGCTTTCGGGGTCCCCTCAGCGGTGTTCTTTTTTATACAAAGTTAGCTTATTGCCCCCACAATCCAGGTCCTTATTTTACCTACCTCGAAAGGATGGAAGGCTGAGTCAACCTTGAGCCTGGTGAGATTTGAACTCGCAGTAATTGCAGGCAGCTGGCAGCTAAGTGCTACTTTAAGAGCAATTTAGTTCTCTGCGCTACCAAGGCTCTTATATCATTACATGGATAATCAAATATACATTCTCTTTACTATAAGTTTCTGGTAAAATCCCCTACAAAAATATTTCAGGTTTCAAATCAATATGTTGTTGTACCGTGTTTCCCCGAAAATAAGATCCTGTCTTATAATTTTTTGAACCCCGAAATAAGCGCTTGGCCTTATTTTCAGGGAGGTCTTATTATTTTGGGGCACGTGGGGCAAGATGGGGCTCCTCTTGCCGTCTTACCTGATTTCCAGCTCTGTGTTTAAATATTTTCAGGGAGGGCTTATTTTCGGGGGGGGGAAGCTTATTTTAGTGCATGCGCTCAAAAGCCCAATTGGGTTTATTATATCAGGGGATGTCTTCTTTTCGGGGAAACAAGTTATCATCTTCTGTTGTAAGTTGAGGACTACCTGTGCCTTCTTTCTGGAAAAAAAAAACAATGTGAAATTCTGTTTATAACATGGACTTAAGGGGGCAGTGTTGTATTTAAGAAAACATCCCGACTTCGGGAATAAAATGTAATTTATTTCCTTTAAAAAAAAAAAGTTTTTCCGATTTAACACACCGTAACGGGAGTTATTCTAGATGGGTCTCCAATTTTTCGCTCGAAGAGAAAAAAAAACTTTTTTTAAAAAAAAAAGAGCCCGATTTTCAGAGTTTAGAAGGACGTGGAAAAGGGGGAGATTTGGGGCACCAAATTCCTTCCGTTGTTTTTTCCTAATCTGTGGAACCCCATTGGGAGTTCAGGCCTCTGCCATAAAGAGGAAGGGAGACCTTTTAATGACAAAAGTAATGTGATTATCGGGCTGAATGTGAGGAGGGGGGCGTGGATGGAAGGCTTAGAGAAAATCTGTTAGAATAGCTGAATGTATCAGCTTAAATCTTTTAAGATGGCTGCACAACGGTTGCTCTTTCTTTTAAACGCTTCGTCTTCGGAAGAAGGCAGCCAGTCGCTCGAGGGGATTTGAAATATCTTTCTTCTTTCGAATAAAAATCTCTCCACAGAACTCGAGGAGGGGTGGAAATATTTTTAAATCCAAATAACAGGTCGTATCCTCGACTTACAACGGTTTCGTTTAGTGACCGTTCGGAGTGACAAACGGCCATGGAAAAAAAAGTGACTTACGGCCGTTTTTTCTCACCCGCAGTGTCGTTTGGTCATGTGATCAAAATTTGGCCACTTGGAGTGTTTTAACTATAACTGGACCTTGATGGTTTAAAAATGGAGGACGGAAGACTTTATATAGTATTTTATTTTAAATTTGGGGGGGGTTTTCTGATTGAGGGTTTCTTTATTTTTCTTTGTTGTTGGGGGTTCTTTTTTTCTCTGTTTTAAATGAAAGAAGTTATAAAATATCTTGTTAGATCGTATAGACTTAATAATTTGCTAAGTATTAACTAGTTATATTGAGTAATGATAGGTGTGATTACGTAATACTTAATTGTTTTATCAACTGCTGTAATTATAAATGGAGACATGGAGATTAATTCTGTTGAATTAGATGGAATAAGAAGAAAGAAGACTTGCTTTCCTTTTATCTACTTGTTTAATGATTAGGATTATGATAAGTGTGAAATGGAGTTTAACTTAGAGAATTTGAGCTGTATTTTATCTTGTAATTGTATTTGCTCTGGGAAGTCAGGGGGGGTGGTTGGGGAGGGGGGAGAAAATGTATGTAAAATTTTTAAAACTTTTTCAATAAAAAAAAAAAAATTGGCCACTTGGCCACTGACTCACATTTATGACCGTTGCGGTGTCTTAAGTTCACATCATCACCTTTTGCCGGCTTCTGTTAAGCCAACTCGACGGGGGAAGCCAGATTTGCTTAACAACCGTGTGACTAACTTATAACAATCACAGCGATTCGCTTAACAACGGCAGCAAGGAAGGGGGTAAAGTGGGACAAATCCCACTTAACAAATGTCTTGCTTAGCCAGCCAACAGAAATTTTGGGCTCGATTGTGGTCGTAAGTCAAGGACTACCCTGTAGTTGAGTCAGAACTAAAGAAGCTTCTGTCATGAGAAGCGAAGCATTTTCCAAGATAAAACTAAGAAAGTCCAGTTTCCTTTTGGGGGGGGGGAAAGCACTTTGGGGAAAGTTGAGACAAAAAAGGCAATAGCACTTAGACTTATATACCGCTTCACAGTGCTTTCGTCTTCAATCAATCAGAATAGAACTGGAAGGGACTTTGGAGGTCTTCTAGTCCAACCCCCTGCTCAAGTAGGAAATCCTATTCCTATACCACGTGACAGAGCCTGGTGTCGCAACAGACTAAAGCACTGTTATTAACATCAGCTGCCTGCAATTACTGCAAGTTCAAATTTCACCAGGCTCAAGGTTGACTCAGCCTTCCATCCTTTCTAAGGTAGGTAAAGTGAGGACCCAGATTGTGGGGGCAATAAGCTGACTTGGTATAAATATACAAAAGTATGAAGGCTATTGCTTAACGCATTGTAAGCTGCCCTGAGTCTCCAGAAAAGGGCGGCATATAAATCAAATTTTAAAAAAAAACAAAAAAACCCTGTCCAGTTTCTTCTTAAAAACTTCCAGTGTTGGAGCACCCACAACTTCTGGTGGCAAGCTGTTCCACTGGTTAATTGTCCTCACTGTTAGGAAGTTTCCCCTCAATTCCAGGTTGCTTCTCTCCTTGATCAGTTTCCATCCAAAGGTGGGATAGAAATAAATAAATACAGGCCATCCTTGACTTACAACATTTCATTTAGTGACCATTCGAAGTTACAAGCAACTTCGAAGTTACTTGTGCCGAAGTAGCGGCACTGAAAAAAGTGACCTTTTGACCATTTTTCACACTTACGACCGTTGCAGCTTCCCCATGGTCACGTGATTTACATTCGGAGGCTTGGCAGTTCCTATTTATGACCGTTGCAGCGTCCCGTGGTCACGCGATCCCCTTTTGCGACCATCAAAGTCAACGGGGAAGCCAGATCCACTTAGCAACCGTGCGACGAATTGAACAACGGCGACGATGGGCTTGACAAATGTGGCGAGAACAGTCGTAAAACGGGGCACGGCTCACTCAACAACTCTCTCACTTAGCAGCATCAATTCTGGGCTCAAATAGTGAACATAAGTTGAGGATCATGCCTGCGTTAAACAGCATGGATCTTGACAGACTTGAATCCTGGGCCCTCTCTAACAAAACAAAATTCAATGCAGAGAAAAGTAAAGTCTTACACTTAGGCAAGAGAAATCAAAAGTACACATATAGACTGGGTGAAACCAGGCTTAATAGAAGTAACTGGGAGAGGGATCTTTGAGACTTAGTGGACAACCAGGTAAATCAGTTATCTACGAGACCGCCTTCTGCCACCGACGACCTCCCATCGACCCGTGCGCTCCCACAGAGAGGGTCTCCTCAGGGTGCCATCAGCCAAGCAATGTAGGCTGGTGACCCCCAGGGGGAGGGCCTTCTCTGTGGGGGCCCCCACCCTCTGGAATCAGTTGCCCCCTGAGATAAGAAGAATCCATGACCTCCGTGCCTTCCGACATGCCCTTAAAACATTTTTCTTCCAACAAGCCGGGCTGGCCTAAGCAAAGCCTTTTAAATAATTTTAAATTGGGGTGTTTTTTAAATTTTGGAGCCAATCTAGATATTCTTTTTAATTTGTTCTTAATGTTTATATTGTGTGTTTTTACTTGGCTGTACACCGCCCTGAGTCCCTAGGGAGAAGGGCGGTATAGAAATCAATCAATCAATCAATCAACCAACCAATCAATCAATCAATAAATAAATAAGAGCCAGCAGTGTGCAGCAGCAGTCAAAAAAGCCAATGCAATCCTAAATTGCATTAACAGAGGGATACAATCAAGATCAAGGGAGATACCAATACCGCTCTGTAAAGCCTTAGTAAGACCACACCTAGAATACTGCATTCAGTTTTGGTCCCCACATTATAAAAAAAGATGTTGAGACTCTCGAAAAAGTGCAGAGAAGAGCAATAAAGATGATTAGGGGATTTGAGGCTAAAACATGCGACGAACGGTTGCAGGAACTGCGCATGGCTAGTCTAGTGAAGAGAAGGACCAGGGGATACAGGATAGCATCTTCCAATATTTGAGGGGCTGCCAGAGAGAGGAAGGGGGTCAAGCTATTTTCCAAAGCACCTGAAGGCCAGACAAGGAATAATGGATGGAAACTGATCAAGGAAAGATTCCACCTGGAAACAAGGAGAAATTTTCTAACAGAACAATCAACCAAGTTGCCTTCAGAAGTTGTGGGCGCTTCGTCACTTGAGGCTTTCAAGAAAAGATTGGGCCGCCATTTGTCAGAAATGGTGTAGGCTCTCCTGCTTGAGCTGGGGGTGGGACTAGATGACCCATAAGGTCCCTTCCAACTCTGTTAATCTGTTAAAAGGAGAGCTTCAATCTGGAAACAAGGAGAACTCTTCCGACAGTGAGAAACAATCAACCCGTGGAACAGCAGAGTCCTGTCCAAAACAACCAACTCGAACAGCTTCTTGATTCCGAAATCGGGGCCAGCCTCTCGTTTTGCAAAAAGACCCAAAATCAGACTCTTGACGTCCTGAGAGATCAATATGTGGGAGGCTGAGAGAGAGAGAGAGAGAGAGAAAGCAGTTCAATAAACTGAGCGGCTTGAGTTATAGTAGCTCCCTGCCGAAATCCTGGGTCACCAAGTAATTTACCGAGGAGGCTCAAGGACAATTTAGACAGACCAGGGCCTTCGCTGTCTGCTGACCACCGCTGTTCGTATTATTAATGCAATCAACCAACAGCAGGGTGCTGAGCCGGGAAAAGCCACTTGGCTCGAGCAACTAAGCTGGAGGTGGCCAACGACCAGTGGAAAATCCAGAATTAAGAGCTAATGGGAAGGTTTAAAAAAAAAGAGAGAGAGAGAAGAGGGTGAGGGAGGTTAGAAAATTTCCTTGCCTTGATTACCACTTTTACAAAGGTTTTTTTTTCTAGATGGATTTCTGCAATTTAGGGAGTTGCCTATATAGGTCAGTATGAGAGGTCCTTGGTGCTGTCTGAGCTGGCTTGTTTCCTGTAGATGTTTCATTACCCGAACTAGGTTACATCATCAGGGCTGGCTAGAAACGTCTGCAAGAAAAGAAGCAAGCTCAGAGAGCATCAAGGACCCTGCAGTTCTCCTCCTCCTCTACCCTCCGCTCCACAAACCCCACTCCCTTCTAACACTGATGATGTTACCTAGTTGGGTAAGGAAATGTCTGCTGCAAGAAAACAAGCAAGCTCAGACAGTACCAAGGACCCCACATTTGTCCTCCTCCTCCTCCTCCCCTCCTCCTCCTCCTCCTCCTCCATCCTCCACTCCACAAACCCCACTCCCTTCTAGCACTCATGATGTTACCTAGTTGGGTAAGGAAATGTCTGCTGCAAGAAAACAAGCAAGCTCAGACAGTACCAAGGACCCCACATTTGTCCTCCTCCTCCTCCTCCTCCTCCTCCTCCTCCTCCTCCTCCTCCTCCTCCTCCTCCTCCTCCATCTCCATCCTCCACTCCACAAACCCCATTCCCTTCTAGCACTCATGATGTTACCTAGTTGGGTAAGGAGACGTCTGCAAAACAATAACCCCCTGCGTAGGCAGGAAACCCTACACCACTTCAGATAAATGGTTATCCAACGTCTTCTTAAAAGCTTCCAGTGTTGGAGCATTCACAATTTCTGGTGGCAAGTCGTTCCACTGGTTAACTGTTCTCACTGTCAGGAAATTTCTCCTTAGTTCTATGGATGGGAAACACCTTAAGGAAACATGGCTGCGAACATCTGGATTTGCAGTCGGATCGATCCCTGCCTTTGCATCCTGCCTACTTCACAGGAGCTGCTTCTGCGCTGAGCATTTTGGGCGAAAGATGGGATTTAAATGTTCCTTCCAAACAGCAGTGGGTCAAGGGGGGGGGGGAGGGAGTAAGTTGCCATCTTTTCTGTGGTTGCTTAGCTACCTCTCTCCCCCCCCCCAATTACCCACCAGCCCTTTGGCATTAATCGAGCAACTGGGACTTGGCAACTTGGTTCTATCGGTTGCCAGCGCTCCACATTATTTCTTCCTCAGCTCTCCCGGTCCTGCGTGTGCCATGTTTTCGATGCCACCCAAACTAACTTCTGCAGCCACATTTCCCAAGAAACGGAGCTTTCTTTTCTTGGGCCTCTTCCTGGTTTCCTTGCCATTTCTCCTTTGACGCTCCACAGCGGAAAAATTGGCAAGGCTGAGGTTTGGTTTACACAGGAAACCTGTTGCCATGCCTGTGATTTTGGCTGGCTTTCTCCAAACGATCACCAAATATTTAACCCCCAAAGTTGGAGCCCCTTGGCTTAAAGTTTATTTATTTATTTGTTTACATTCTGCCGTCATTTTCTTCTTCTTTTCCCCTCACAAATAATTCAAGGCAGGGAAACCTATCCAACAGACCTTCCTCCCCTTATTTTTCTCACAACAACCACCCTGTGAGGTGGGTTGAGCTGAGAGAGGGTGACTGGCTGAAGGTCACCCAGCCGGCTTTCATGCCTAAGTGGGACTAGAACTCTCTGTCTCCTGGTGATTGGTCCAAAGTCTCCCAACTGGCTTTCATGCCTAAGTGGGACTAGAACTCTCTGTCTCCTGGTGATTGGTCCAAAGTCACCCAGCCAGCTTTCATGGCTAAGGTGGGACTAGAACTCTCTGTCTCCTGGTGATT
>WNWU01000031.1:11361275-11378339 GCA_012654045.1 Ptyas mucosa
CCTGAAATGTTTTGACATCAAAGGAAAGTCGGATGGTGATGGTTGAAGTGTGATTGGCAGGAGAATCATTAGTCTCTTAAGGATCCATCTGTCTCAAGAATTTGGGGGGACTCCCGATATAAGGGGCAAAACGGGCACGGTGTGGACTTGGAGGGCGAAAAGACCCCTGGAAGTGGGCACCCACTCACAGGTAGGACAAAGAAGACTACTATGGGCAGCCTTGCCCTGCCTGATGCCCTCTGGAGGTCCCACCCTCCTCTTCCAGCCTCGCCTCCTCTAATTACAGGGTCCTGAAATGTTTTGACATCAAAGGAAAGTCAGATGGTGATGGTTGAAGAGTGATTGGCAGGAGAATCATTAGTCTCTTAAAAGAAGAACCCATCCTTTCCCAGGAATTTGGGGGATCCCCCTCCCCGACCCTTGATATAAGGGGGCAAAGAGGGCGAGGTGTGGACTTGGAGGGCGAGGGACCCCTGGAAGTGGGCATCCTCTCGTTGGTCGGACGAAGAAGACTACTTGGGAAAAACTATGGGCAGCCTTGCCCTGCCTGATGCTCTCTGGATGTCCTGGACTACATCTCCCATCCTCCTCTTCCAGCCTCACCTCCGATTACGCAGACTTGTGTTGAACTTCAGAGGGTCCTGAAAGGGTTTTGACATCAGAGGAAGTTGGATGTAGATGGTTGAAGAGTGACTGGCAGGAGAATGATTAAGTCTTTTAACAGAAGAACCCATCTGTCCCAGAATTTGGGGGACACCCTCCCCCCCACCCCCAGGACAGTTAAGCCTGTGTAAAGTCTTAAACCGAGATTGCTCTGAATTGTAACATTTTCATACCCTGATGGCCCAGTTTCGTCCAAGCTGAATAAGTCTTGTTATTTGTGGGGTGAGAATTGATGTTGGACTTGGGGATTTGCATGCCTAGCTTAGTTTGAGAACGAAATCATAAAAGTGACACGGTGGCCTAGTGGTTAGAATGCAGTATTGCAGGCAAAACTCTGCCGACGGCCAACAGTTTGATCCTAACCAGCTCAAGGTTTTCACTCAGCCTTCCATCCTTCCAAAGATGGGAGGACCCAGATGGTAGGGGCGATATACAGGTAATCCTCCACTTACGGCTGCGTTCAAGGCCCAAATTTTTGTTGCTAAGTGAAACATTGGTTAAGTGAATTTTGCCCCATTTTACGACCTTTTGTGCCACGGTTGTGAAGTTAGTAACGTGGTTATTAAAGTGAATCTGGCTTCCCCATTGACTTGCTTGTCAAGTGCTCTGCAATAGGGGTTCACACGAGCCCGGGAGACTCCAAGCGTCATAAATGTGAGTCAGTTGCCAAGCATCCCGAATGTAAATCACACGACCATGGGGACGCTGCAACGGTCATAAGAATGGAAAATGTTCCTGAGTTGTTTTTTTTTCAGGGCCGTTGCAACTTTGCACGGTCACTAAATGAACTGTCGTAAGTTGAGGACTACCTGTACATAGTGACTTGGCTTGATATATTAAAAAATTTAACCGTATTTTTCAGAGTATAAGACGCACCTTTTTTCCCCCTAAAAGGGGGTGAAAATTTGAGTGCGTCTTATACACTGAACGTAGCCCCGCCCACTCACTGGCCCCCACCCTTTGGCCTCTGCCTCCCAGCAATTTACCTCCTTTGCAGCAAGCAGCAAGAAGAAACAGCTCCTTTCAGCTTCAGCACAGCCTAATTAGCACAAGTTGATTGGATCGGCCTCCCGACTCTCAGCTGTTTTGCTCTCAGCTGTTTTGCGCAGGCCTCTGCTGCTTGCTGCAAGGAGGTGAATTGCTGGGAGCAGATTTTTCTTTTTCTTGTGCCTATCAAGCTATGCTGAAAATGAAAATGAAAGCAAACCAGGCTGTTTGCTGCAATGAGGCAAAATTGCTGGGAGGCGGAGACAGATTTCTTTTTCTTCTTTT
Source organism: Ptyas mucosa (assembly GCA_012654045.1). Lineage (NCBI taxonomy): Eukaryota > Metazoa > Chordata > Lepidosauria > Squamata > Colubridae > Ptyas > Ptyas mucosa. Next base: position 11,363,211 of record WNWU01000031.1, read on the forward strand.
CCTCACCAGAAAAGGTAGGTGCATCTTATAGTCCGGAGTGTCTTATACTCCGAAAAATACGGTCGTTTGTAACGTTCTTTACATTGTATAGGCAGACCAGGCTATCTGCAATGACAATCTGCAAACTTTATTCCTCTTTTCTAAGTTGCAAGCAAGAGAATGAAAACAAAAATAATCGTCTGCTTTACAGGAAGTCCTCGACTTACGACTGTAATTGAGGATGGAAATAATGGTCGCAAGTTGGGCCACATGGACCGGACCTGATTCTATGACCTTTTTTGTGGAAGGAGAAAACTTAAATCATGATTATAGGATTCTGCAAACAGTTGTAAATCAGGGCCAGTTTGCAAAGTGGCCGAATATGTGATCACAGGAATGTGAGGTGGCGGGATGTTGAAACTTCAAAACCAGATCATAAGTCCCGTTTTCAAACAATTGCTTTCAAACAATCGGCTTACGACCAACAATTGGTCGTAAGCTGAGGACTGTAGGTAGTCCTGGCGTTAACAACCATTCACTTAGTGACTGTTCAGAGTCACAACGGCACTGAAAAAAAAGCGACTTACGACCCTGTTTCACATCTACGACCGTTTCGGCATCCCCCGCAAATTCAGACGCTTGGCGGCTGGTTCCTCTTTATGACGGGTTGCAGTCAGTCAAGATCCCCTTTTGCGACCTTCTGACGAGCAAAGTCGACGCGGGAGACGCAATCCCTTAACCGCCATGTCGCTAACTCGACAACGGTGACCAGGAAGGTCGTAAAATGGGGCGGAAGAACTCACTGAACAAACAGACCTGCTTAACGACGGAAATGTTGGGCTCAATCGTGGTCGTACATCGAGGACTTCCTGCCCCTCTGTTTCATAATGTTACATACAACCTACCGTCCCTTAAGCTGTTGGAGAGAATTGTAAAGGTGTTACATTCCTATTATGCCTCTGTCCACAAGATTTTACCTGACTGTTTACACGGAACGCATTTTGTTTTTCACAATTAATGTTCTGTTTGGTGATAATTCAGTTATATTAACCTTCTGGAGGGTGTACATGGCTGTTTTGTACCCTTTTCGGGACTCTAGATGTACAGGAAATATTTTTTTGGGGGGTTCAAACCCTCTTAAGGTATCAGGAATTGAATTCATGGGCCATCGTGCTTTATAGGACTACGTACAGGTAGTCCTTAAAGAGTGGTGTGGTAGCCTAGAGGGGGAACTCTCGCCTCACAATCAGGAGGCTGCGAGTTCGATCCAAGGTAGAGGCAGATATTTCTCTCTGTGGGTACAATGTGAATATATCTGCTGGGGAAAAAAAAACCTCTGCATTGGCGACAATAAAGGCATCCGGCCAGTAAACACTCAGCAGCTCCATTCAATTGCCCAGACTCCGCCCCGCAAGGAATTTAGAGGGTCATTAACAGAGGAATGATGATACAGGTAGTCCTTAACTTACAACCATTTGCTTTAAATTTGACCTTTCAAATTTACCACGGCACTGAAAAAAGTGACTTACGACTGGTCCTTGCCCTTAACGACCATCGTGGTTACTCTTGGCAACCAAGCATCTATTTTACGATGGTTGCAGTACCCGAGCGTCATCTGATCGCTGGCTTTCTGACAAGCAAAATCAGTGGGGAAAGTCAAACCGTGATTCGCTTAACAACCGCACTGATTCGCTTAACAACTGCACCCCCAAAAGGTCGCAAAATGGGGCACCACTCCCTTGACACTTAATTTGCTTGGCAATGGAAATTCTCGTCCTAACTGTGATTGTAAGTCAAAGAATGCCTGTACAGTATGTTAGTTTTAGGATCTGTTTGGGTTTTGCTACCGAGTGGTGTTTCGCTATGAGCACCTGACGATTCCCAGTAAGGATGAAACTGGTCATGTCCTGCTTTGCTAATGCTTCATGCTTCATTCATGTACAGCGCAGAATTGTGTGGATAACGACGTGTGGATTTTTCTTCTAACCACGTTCATAATTTTTAGTTTAGTGTGTGCGTGCAGATCAGGCTAGAACATAGAACATAAAATTAACAGAGTTGGAAGGGGCCTTGAAGGTCTTCTAGTCCAACCCTCTGCTTGAGTACAATTTCAGACAAATGGCTGTCCAGGCTCTTCTTAATATCCTCCAGTGATGGGGCACCCACAACTTTTGGAGGCCAGTTGTTCCACTGGTTGATTGTTCTAACTGTCAGGAAATTTCTCCTTAGTTCTAGGTTAGTTCTCTCCTTGATTAATTTCCACCCATTGCTTCTTGCCTGCCTTCAGGTGCTTTGGAGAAGAGCTTGACTCCCTCTTCTTTGTGGCAGCCCCTGAGATATCAGAACACTGCTATCATGTCTCCCCTCATTCTTCTTTTCATGAAACTAGACATACCCAATTCCTGCAACTATTCTTCATACGTTTTAGCCCCCAGCTCCCTTAATCCAGTGGTGAAATCCACCCGGATCAATCCGGTTCGTGCAAACTGGTAGCGCTGGCGGCGGGAGGTGGGAGGCTCCGCCCATCTGCCAGGATGTCATTACATCCCATTTTTGATCCTCTGCACACGCGCAGAAGGCTCTGCACATGCGTAGAAGAGGTGCACAGGCTCCCATTCGCGAACTGGTAGCGAAGGTAAGTGGATTTCACCACTGCCTTAATCATCCTTGGGGCTCTTCTCTGCATTCTTTCCAGAGATTGTATTTTAGACAGGTGTTTCTTAGCACTTCATTGGACGTTATCAATCACGAAAAGGTGACTTGTGCTTGACACGTTGGCTGGGGGAATTCTGGGAGTTGAAGTCCACGGGTCTTAAAAGTCGCCAAGGTTAACCATCCCTGATCTAAACTCTACCTTGAAAATGACGTGGCAGAATTCTGTTCTAAGCTATATCTGATCTAAGCGGATCGGAAAATCTGTTGTCCATTCAAACTCTCTGATGTAAATTCTTGAGATGCCTCATTCTGTACCAATTTGGGAGTTTACTGTATGAGGTATCCATGCAATCTAAATTGGTAGCACAGGATCCCACTTCATTTTGCAAAAAGTCTGACTCGGTAGTTAAATTTGCAAAGTTGGGATTGGTTAGGTCTGTGGAGATTCTCAGCCATTCCTGGTCATGGTTGTCCCCAAAGTGCTTTTTCAAAAGGCAACTAGAATGTCTTTGTTTTTCTTTGAAGATGTTTCGCTTCTCATCCGAGAAGCTTCTTCAGCTCTGACTGGGATGGTGGGGAACGGAAGGCTTGATACTCCTTGCAGACGGCTGGTCATTTGCATCCTTTTTAGGGAGTCGCCGAGGCCACTTGGAGGTTTGTCTGTGTCCTCAGGGTCACCTGAGTGGTGCAAATGGGTGTGGAGCCTTCTTGGAACTGCTGAAAGGACTGTGTTGTGTAGCTGATCTTTTTGTAGGATGCTTTCTGCCCTGGGTCCAGTGGTGGGATTCAGCCGGTTCGTACCACTTCAGGAGAACCGGTTATTAACTTTCTGAGCAGTTTGGCAAACTGGTTGTTGGAAGAAGAAATCATTTAGGACAGAGAACCGGTTGTTAAATTACTTGAATCCTACCACTGCCTGGGTCCCTCCACTGTTGAACACAGGAACAGGTTGTTAGGATGATTTTGTGGTTCTCTGCATCTCAAACGGAAGCGCCAAATGGTTCCTATAGTCTGCAATTTTTCCGGAAATCCATTCCTACTCACGCACCATTCAAAGGGTCTTCATCCCAAATTGTATAGCTAAAAGTCTAGAGATTCTCAGTCATCCAGGACATGGTTGTCCCCAAGGTGCTTTTTTTCAGGAGGCAACTGGACTTTTCTTGTCTTTTCTTTTGAAGACGTTTCGCTTCTCATCCAGGAAGCTTCTTCAGTTCTGAAGTTTCCGAAAAGTTCCCAGTTTCCATGCTAGACGGGTTCTTACTGCCCCCTATCCGCTGAAGGGGACGTGGTGGCTCAGTGGCTAAGATGCTGAGCTTGTCGGTTGAAAGGTCGGCGGTTCAGCAGTTCGAATCCCTCGTGCCGCGTATCGGGGGGAGCTCCCGTTCCTTGTCCCAGCTTCTGCCAACCTAGCAGTTCGAAAGCACGTTAAAAAATGCAAGTAGAAAAATAGGGATTACCTTTGGTGGGAAGGGAACAGTGTTCCATGCGCCTTTGGCGTTGAGTCATGCCGGCCACATGACCACTGTTTTTGGACAGTGCTGGCTCTTAGGCTTTGAAACGGAGATGAGCACCGCCCCCCAGAGTCAGGAACAACTAGCACATATGCAAGGGGAACCTTTACCTTTACCTATCCTGTGAAGTTATGGGGAGGCATCTTCCAAGAAAATCTGCTAACTAGAGTCCTTTCGAAATGAAATATTTTTTTCTAAAAGACACCCCCCCTGTGTCTGTTGGAGCTGACACAGAAGAATTACTAGATTTTCTGAGTGTCGTTTTCATTCTCAGGATAAAGATACGTGCTCCACATTGGACGATGATAGGATAAGTCAGATGGAGGTGGGGAAAACATAAAACAGCCCAGGGATGGGTTCTAAATTTTTTTACTACCGGTTCTGTGGGTTTGGCTTATTTTGTGGGCGTGGCTTATTTTGTGGGCGTGGCCTGATGGTCATGTGACAATTCTTTAGGATTTAGCAGAAGTACTGGTCTACCAGGCTTTTAACTGCTTGCAGAGCTGTACCGGTCTACTCATGTATTTTTGCAGGCACCGGTCTACTCATTTCTTTTTGCAGGCACTGATCTACCCTTTTATTTTTGCAGGCACTGATCTACTCATGTATTTTTGCAGGCACTGGTCTACCCATTTGTTTTTGCAGGCACCGGTCTACTCATTTGTTTTCTTTTAACACTGATCAGCTGCAGGGCGGCCCTTTGAAGCCCCGCGGCAAAAGTTTAAACAGTTTTTTTCCCTCTAGCCATCAGCTGGGACTCAGGAGGCAGTAATAGATTGGGGGTGGGGCCAAATAAAAGGTAAGAATAACGTGGGGGTGGGGGGCACGGGGGGAGGCAGAACCGGTTTGGTGACGTCATATCGTCACCGCTACTGGCTCGGTGGAACTGGACCAAACCGGGAGGAACCCACCACTGATCACAGCAGATAAGAGTCCCCATTTTCTTAAGAAACGTTTACCAACAATTCATTTCTCTCCCTTCCTGATGTTGACCGATGTTCAGAACCCCCGTTGTTAAATATTTTGCGATGTAAAATGGAGAGGCATTTAATTCCTTGGATGTGTGTGTGTTTTGATATAATGCAATACATGGTGTGGCTAGAGAGTTCTTTAGCCTTTAGTTTAACTTTAACTGTTGGCGAACTGGTAGTATTGTTTCCGTTAACTTCCTTTGGACCAGAGGCTGTTCTAACTAATGAGTTTCAACTGTGGGAAGAAATATCCATCTGGGTTCAGTTCCAAGTGGGGAGAAAGACACCGGAAACCTGGAGGCTGATTGGAAAGATGGTTTATCGATGAACAGGGCCACATGGGTTTGAGGTCCTGGTATAGCTGAACACACGGAGAGGAGAGTGAGAGGTATTTATAACCTCTCTTGGGACTTTGAACTTGAGCTTCCTGTTCCTGTGGCAAGGACATGTATTCTCTTTGTTGTTGTAGGGATCACTGCTAACTTTGTAGGCTGTCTGAGATACGTTTGGTTGAACCTTGCTGGGTGATGCAATGTCCTTAGGAAATTTTAAAATGTAGTGAGCCCCGCTGCTAGATGGGTAGAGGGCTAATCCTATTATGTCCTAAGGGGTCATGTCTTAATCCCATCACCCTGGAGCTGAAGGTCTAATTGTCTTGTAGCTAGGCTGGCCCAGTCTTTCTCAATGAGCACCAAATATCTGCTCTTAGTTCCTGTCTCCCTTCAGATTCTTTATTTGTCTTTTAGGGGAAACATCCTTCCTTTTTAATATTTCCTGAAGTATTTCATTCTTCCAGGAGAGGGGTGGGTGCTAACTTTCTACACAAGTTCAGTTTTTCAACAACAGCTGTCTCCCTCCTCCGTCCGTTCCTGTTCTTGCAGTGTCATTCTCTATTCCTGTACATTGTGATTCTGTGTTTTCATTAATGGGTGCCAACAATGTTCCTAATTAAAGAAAAAGGCATTGCGCTTGTGACTAAATCCTGAGAACTTCAGCAGGTTGCACTAAATATTTTTATTGCAGAGTGTTGTTTAAGCCGATAGATATTAAACCCCGAACTCTCCGTGGGCTAAGCCTGTCTTTGCTAACCATGGTTTGTGACTAAAAAGTGGCTGGGTTCTGCAATACACAAAGCAGGAGTGAAATGCTACCGGTTTGCTCCGGTTCGGGCAAACCGGTAGTGATAAAAACTACCACTTTGGGCAAACCCAGTGGTGGGTTCCAACCGGTGTTACTACCGGTTCTCTTCGTGCACTCACAAACTTGCGCTCTGCGCAAGCGCATTAGGTTTCTGGCCAGCTGAGGTGCAGCAATCCACTCTGCCGTGCCTATCAGCTGGGCTAAAAACCAAGAAATAAAGGTAGGAATAAAGCTGGGGCAGGCGGGAGGGCCCAGCTCCCAGTCACAGAGAACCGGTTCGGTGATGTCACATTGTCACCGCTACCGGCTTGGCCGAACCGGGCCGAACCGGGAGCAACCCACCACTGGACAAACCGGTAGTTTAAAAAAGCTACCCGTTTCTCCGAACTGGTATTTCCGACAATCAGCTGTGCAGTGGGTTTAGCTGCTTTCTAGCAAAGCTAAATCGCGTGCCACAGCTGATCCCTCCCCTCGCTTCTGCTTACCTTCCCAAGCCTCCTTTTGGTGCATGCGGTGCATGCACGTGCAAATACACAGGTTTGGTGTGCACTGCGTATACGCGCATATGGTGCGCACTGCGTATGCGCGGCCAGCAAACTGGATTTCACCCCTGGCACAAAGGCATAAATCATGGATGGCTGAACCGTGGCTTCTCACAGGGCAGGAAGCTAAAAGCAAAAACCACTGTTAGCTTAGAGCCATGTGCAAAACCCAAGGCTACATATCCCAGAGACTTAATCTTAATCTGTTTTTAGGTTTGCAACGGGTTAACAACGTATCAAAAGATACTGCAAAAAAATAAATAAAATCATCTGGGGATTATTCAATGCAAAGCGAAGCCTTGATCCCGTTTGTAACATCCCCAGAACTTGCGCAGGCCATGCAAAAATATAATTTTGAGAATTAAGTTATGCTAATTAAACTCCGTCAAGCTGCACCGTGCTGTAATGATTAATGACAAACAATTGGGGAGGGGGGAGGGGAGAGGCAATACAGAGAGTGCCTTGATCTACGGCCCCAACCCCTCCCCCCCAATACGAGTTGTAAAGTGAGTTGGAGAACTTCAGGTGTAGAAAAATCCTTGAAATAAATATGTTCTTAACTCTGGTTAAGCGGTTGATTTGTGAGTTGTTTGCTTTCCTGCATCTTCAGGGTTTTATTTTTTAAAAATAAATAAAAAAAAAATAGGTTGGGATTTTGCAATAGCTGTGGCTAGGAAGAATCATCGTTAATGCAGAAATCCAGATTTGTAACAGTCATCACAACAGTAAAATACTACTACTATTATTACTACCACCGTTATTATTGCTAATTTTTGTTGAGATCCAAGGGAAACAAAAGGAAGACTGTGTACCAAATTCAGAGTACACCAAGAACCACAGCTGACCACAGTTCAACCCTGTTACACATATTGTAATATATGTCTCTGTGCAAAAACAACTAGACACACACAGTCAGTGTTTTTCCTCATGCTGAACACTTAATTTAATCTAATTTAAATTTTAACCCTTAAAACACTAACCAACTCGTCCTCTGAAATCCCCTTCTCCTTCTCCCTTCCACCTTTCCCAACATCATCCCAATTCATGCTTAAATCTGGGTAGAATGTAGCACCCAGTACATGGCGCACAGTTTTCAAAGATACTCATAGGATTGTAACTTTGTCTCATCTATAGGTAATCCTCGAGTTATGACAGTTCACGTAGCGAACATTCAAAGTTATGACGTATGTCGTAAGTACTTACGACATGGTCCCAAAGCTATGAACGTTGCAGCACCACGACAGTCATTCCTCCTTACAAACGACCGCAGAGGCACGGCAACATTCGCACTGGATCTGTGGATACTAACCTTGCAAAGATCTAGCGAGCCTTTAGTTTCTTGGCCGGCTTCGGTGCTTCAGGTCCTTCCGTGCGTTCGCAGACAACAGAGGCCTAAAGTACCGCTAGATCTCGTGAGATCAGTAGCGCGAGATCTTGTGCTACGGATCGCGCGTGATCTCACGGTACTTTAGGCAGTGGTGGGATTCAAGTAATTTAACAACCGGTTCTCTGCCCTAATGATTTCTTCCAACAACCAGTTCGCCAAACAGCTCAGAAAGTTAACAACCGGTTCTGCCGAAGTGGTGCGAACCGGCTGAATCCCACCACTGACTTTAGGCCTCCATTCTCTTTAAACAGAAGTCTGGATGAGATCTCTGGCAGAAGGCTTAGCAAACGGATGGGAGGCCTGAAGCACCGAAGCCTTCCCTTCGTTTGCAAAGTCTTTTGCCATCTTTGCAAAAAGACTTTGCCGATGAGAACAGAGCCCGGGCAGGGTGCGCAAATCCTTCCAGCCTTCCGTTTACAGCAACAAAGGACTTTCTTCAAGTCTTTGACTACAACCGTTTGTTTACAGTAGTGGCCAAAATTGTGGAAACCTTTTGGGAAAAGTGTATTTTCTAAAACTAGCTAATAACACCACTTTTTTTTTTGAGTAGTCCCATAAAATTATATATCCATGGAAAGATAATTTAATCAAGAATGTAATGCAATCATTTTTAGGAAGGATTTGCTATTAGAATAGCAGTTACAGTATAAAGAAGAAAAGTGAAACAGGTAGAAAAAAACAAGATATACAAAAGTGATCACCATGTCAGTTAATACTTAGTTGGGTAACCTTTAGCATGAATGACGGCCTTACAACGTCTTCCCATGGAGTGAACCAAGTCTTTTAGTTCTGCAGCTGTTCTAATGTGAAACCAAGATTGAAGGATTGTTTCTACTAACTGGGTTTTATGGCTGGGTCGTTTCTGACTAACAAGTTTCTTTAATCGGCTCCATCGATTTTCAAGTGGGTGAAGGTCTGGGCTATTCCCCGGCCATTCCAGCAGTGGAATAGGATTACCTTGAAACTCCAAAAAAAAAGTGGTGTTATTATCCATCAAACCTCAAAAATACACTTTTCCCAAAAGGTTCCCACAATTTTGGCCACTACTGTAGCGACTAAAGTTACAAAACCACTGAAAAAAGTAACTTACAATTGAGCCTCATACTTATGACCGTTGCAGTTTCCCACGGTCACATGATCAAAATGGAGTCCCTTGGCAACTGCCGTGTGTGATAATCGCAGCATCCTGGGTTCAAATGATTACCGTTTGCGACCTTCCCAACTGGTTTCTGACCAGCAAAGTCAATGGAGAAAGACCGATTTGCTTAACAGATGCCGGATTCATTGAAGAACTGAAGTGTTTCACTTAACAACCGTGATCATAAAACTTGAGTGTGATTCACTTAGCAGCTGCCTTGTTTAGTGATGGAAATTATGGTCTGAACTGTGCTTGTAAGTCAAGGACTACCTGTACGTAGGCAAAATGAGCCACTGACATGTTCTGCAGAGGCTGACTATTTTGAAAAAAACAAAAACTAGAAGTCACTGTCTCCTGGTCATTGGCCAAAAGTCACCCAGCTGGCTTTCATGCCTAAGGCAAAACTAGAACTCACTGTCTCCTGGTGATTGGCCCAAAGTCACCAGCCAGTTTTCCTGCCTGTGGTGAGACTAGAACTCACCGTCTCCTAGTGACTACCCCAAAGTCACCCAGGTAGCTTTCATGTCTAAGGCGGAACTAGAATTCACTGTCTCCTAGTGACTGGCCCAAAGTCACCCAGCAGCTGTGAAAGCCTAAGACACAATTAGAACTCATCATTTCTTGCTGATCGGGTCCTAAGTGACCCAACTCGCTCTCATGGCTAAGGCCACTGTCTGCTGCTGATTGGCCCAAAGTCACCCAGTAGCTTTCATCCCTAAGGCGGAACTAGAACTCACTGTCTCCTGGTGATTGGCCCAAAGTCACCCACTAGCTTTCATCCCTAAGGCGGAACTAGAACTCACTGTCTCCTGGTGATTGGCCCAAAATCACCAGCCAGTTTTCCTGCCTGTAGTGAGACTAGAACTCACTGTCTCCTAGTGACTGGCCCAAAGTCACCCAGCAGCTGTGAAAGCCTAAGGCAGGATTAGAACTCACCATTTCTTGCTGATTGGTCCTAAGTAACCAAACTTGTTTTCATGTCTAAGGCCACTGTCTCCTGCTGATTGGCTCAAAGTCACCCAGTGGCTTTCATCCCTAAGGCAGGACTAGAACTCACAATCTCCTGGTTTCTAGTCTGGTGATTTATCCACTAAACCAAACTGGAATTGATGCTAATCAGTGGGATTATTACGATGTTCATCTACAACTCTTAGTCCCAATCTTAATAAGGTTTTTCCTAGCATGGGGAAAATTACTGATGGGCATCCACAGCCCGAATGATAAATTCATGGTGGTTGGAGACACTCATCAAATTGTGGCATGAAAACTATAGAGAGAAAGTCTCCTATACAGTACTGTAAAATGTGCATCTGTGTTTCAAGGGCAGAGAAATATTTAATAGACAAAGTCCTTTAGCACCATCTGGTGGATTTCTTTGGATACTACACCCTCTCTTGTTTATTTATTTATTTATTTATATTTGATTTATATGCCGCCCGTCTCCAGAGACTCAGGGCGGCTTACAATGCGCTAAGCAATAGCCTTCATACTTTTTGTATATTTATACAAAGTCAGCTTATTGCCCCCACAAACTGGGTCCTCAATTTACCTACCTTAGAAAGGATGGAAGGCTGAGTCAACCTTGAGCCTGGTGAGATTTGAACCTGCAATAATTGCAGGCAGCTGGTGTTAATAACAGGGTGCTTTAGTCGACTGTACTACCAAGGCTCTTTTCATAATTTGGACCTGGTTAGCATCCCTAATAAATGGACAGAGCTCTAAATTAGATTTACAAGTAGTCAGAAAAGAATTTTAAACCCATGAACATTTTATTTGAAATTGCCAAATTTCATTTGCCAGAGATTTTATAGAGCACAATCATTTTTTTGGTGCTCTAGCAGTGAAATGTGAAGATAAGTTGTTTCAACATTCGGAAGATGTGATAGGAATTTCAAGTAAAAAAAACCCAAACCCCATCTTTCCCCAAATAGTATCTGAATCAGAAAAAAAAAAAAAATATCAGATACCTCCTCATACAAGTGATCTTTTACTAATAGCCATTTGGTTAGAGACTGTTCTGTTACAGTGGCACTGAAAAATGTGACTTATGACCATTTCTCACACTTACGACTGTGGCCCCATGGCCACGTGATCAAAATTGAGATGCTTGACGACTGGTATGTTTTTATGACGGTTGCAGTGTCCCGGGGTCATGTGATTACCCTATTGTGACCTTCTGACAAGCAAAGTCAATGGGGAAGCTGGAATCACTTAACAAATGTCTCACTTAACAACAAAAATGTTGGGTTCAACTGCGGTCGTAAGCAGGGGTGGGCTGCTGGAGGTTTGCAGGGGTTCGGGAGAACCTCTAGCTAAGATTCTGTGCAGTTCGGGGAACCCCCAAATTCCACTCCTGGCTGGCCCCGCCCACCCCGCCCCTTCCTGCCCCTCCCCGGAGTCCCCACACAGCCCATTTTGGATGCAGGTAACGGCAGGGTGTGCGCGGAGGCTCACGGAGGGTGAAAAACGGGCCTACTAGAAGTTCAGGAAGGCTGGAAAACAGCCTGTTTCCGGACTCCGGAGGGCCTCTGGAGCCTGGGGAGGCCATTTTCGCCCTCCCAGAGGCTCCAAGAAAGGCTCCGGAGCCTGGGGAGGGCAAAAACGCCATCCTTGCTGTGGTACAGGAGGCCAACTAGGCCACGCCCACCCATCAACAGGGCAGAGCAGGAGTGGGTTTCAGCAGGTTCTGACCAGTTCTGGAGAACCAGTAGCGGAAATTTTGAGTGGTTCGGAGAACCGGTAAATACCACTTCTGACTGGCCCCGCCCCCATCTATTCTCTGCCTTTTGAGTCCCAGCTGATCGGGAGGAAATGGGGATTTTACAGTGTCCTTCCCCTGGAGTGGAGAGGGAATGGAGATTTTACAGTATCCTTCCTCTGCCATGCCCACCATGCCACGCCACGCCCACCAAGCCACGCCCACAGAACCAGTAGCAAAAAATTTTGAAACCCACTACTGGGGCAGAGAAATCTTTGCTAAAATTTTTAAAGCCCACCCCTGCTCGTAAGTTGAGGACCACCTATATTGATATTCCTCCCTATCATTCCCCTCTTTGCTTCAGAAGCAGTTACTCCAGTTATGCAGGAGGAAAAAAGCAAAAGAAAGGAAAATATATATTCTCCCCCCCCCCCCCAAGGAGGTTCTGCTAATAAATTCCAAGCAAAGGCCAATTAACTGAGGAGGCCAAAAACGGACTGCGGATTATGAATTGTCCTCATTTTTTCCCCCCTAAGGGTGGCTCGTCTCTCTCTTAGCAGATTGCATTTGCTGACCCAGATGGTGGTAATTATCTTATTCATAACACTGGGCGCATCTTCGAAGGACTGAAAATTTCACCATTCTTTCAGGGGGTACACATCAGTGGTGGGTTGCCCCCGGTTCGGACCGGTTCGCAAGAACCGGTAGTAAAACTGGTGGGAGGCTCCGCCCACTGACCGAGATGCAGTAGTGGGATTCAGCCAGTTCGCGCCAGTTCGGGAGAACCGGTTGTTAACTTTCTGAGCAGTTTGGTGAACGGGTTGTTGGAAGAAATTATTAGGGCAGAGAACTGGATGTTAAATTACTTGAATCCCACCACTGCCCAGATGTCACCATAAGTGATCTGCGCATGTGCAGAAGAGTGCGCGCATGTGCGAGGGAAGCAACCACGCGCAGGCGGGCACGATGCGAACCAGTAGTAAAGGTAAGTAGAATCCACCCCTGGTACACATGGCATGAGTGTGAACTAGTGTGTCACACCGACCACTTTATAAAGCCTTAGTAAAGCCACACCTGGAATATGGCATCCAGTTTTGGTCACCACATTACAAAGAAGAGGTTGAGACTTTGGAAAAAGTGCAAAGAAGAGCAACTAAGAGGATTAAAGGCCCGGAGACTAAAACATATGAAAAAAGGTGGCAGGATTTGGGTTTGGACAGTCTAGAGAAAAGAAGGACTGGGGAGTGGGGGCAGGGGTGGGTTATAAATTTTTTTACTACCGGTTCTGTGGGCGTGACTTATTTTGTGGGCGTGGTTTGATGGTCCTGTGACAATTCTTTAGGATTTAGCAGAGGTACTGGTCTACCAAGCTTTTACTTGCTTGCAGAGCTGTACCGATCTACTCATTTGTTTTTGGAGGCACTGGTCTACCCATTTGTTTTTCAAGCGTCTACCATCACACTGCCTTTTAACACTGATCAGCTGTAGGGCGGCCCTTTGAAGCCCCACGGCAAGAGTTTAAACAGTCTTTTTTCTTTTAGCTGATCAGCTGGGACTCAGGAGGCAGTGAAAAATTGGGGGTGGGGCCAAATAAAAGGTAAGAAAATAAGGGGGTGGGGGTGGGAGGGCCCACCTGAACAAAGAGAACCGGTTCGGTGACATCATATCGTCACTGCTACCGGCTCGGCCGAACTGGGCCGAACCGGGAGGAACCCACCACTGGGTGGGGCGGGGGGGGGGGGGACACATGATAGCAGAATTCTAGTAGTTGAAGGGCTGCCACAAAGAAGAGGGGGTCAAATTATTTTCCAAAGCACCTGAAGGCAGGACAAGAAACAATGGATGGAAACTAATCAAGGGGAGAAGCAACCTAGAATTAGGGAGAAACTTCCTAACAGAACAATTAACCAGTGGAACAGCTTGCCTTCAGAAGTTGTGGGTGCTCCATCACTGGAGGTTTTTAAGAAGAGATTGGACAGTCACTTGTCTGAAATAATAAAAGGCAGTGATGGCGAATCTTTTCGGCACCAAAACGGAACACTTGCGCGCATTCTGGGAGTTGAAGTCCACCCACTTTAAAGTACCTGAGCATTGTGGCCTGTTGGCCGCCGGCCCCTCCAGCAGCCGAATCAGAGCAGGAGGAGGAGTCAGGGTCAGCATCGAGGCAACCTGAGAGCTCCGAGTGGGAAGAGGGAATGGGGTTGGTAGAGAGAGAGAGAGACAGAGGCAGAGCCTGGTCCATCCGTCAGCCCTCAGATGGAGAGTCAACAGCGTCCAGGTCTGGAAATGGCTGATAAGGAAGAGGAGGAACAGCTGGGTTCAGTGGATGCACAGAAGGCAGAGGAGAGGAGAGCAGTGGAAATCTATGGGCCGGTCCTTGGGACGGAAGAGCCACCGCTGCTAGCGAAGCCCCACCCTAGCTCTGGGGATAAAAGGCAGAGGGCAGAGATGAATAGATGTGCCAGACAACTATTCATCTTCTGGCCGGTCAGACTTGTTAACCTGCATTGAGAAAGAAACTTTTTTGCTAGGGCTGCTGGTGCTCCTAATAAAGGAATTTTTAGAGTTCACGTCAGAGAGTTTGTCGTATTTGGGGAGCTGAGTCAGAAGACTGAGGTGGCAAAACACTGCTGTCGATAAACTTGGAGTCTATTCAGTTATCAGTTGTTCAGCTATTCAAACTTTCCTTCAGTGTTATTTACCTGGTCTCAAATCAGGCACAGGACAAACAAGTTCAATTTTATTATGGGACATTTTTAACATTGGAAATACATTTTATTGATGACGGTAGCATTCTGCTTCACCTCCATTAGATGGTGCTAAAACACTAATGTTCCGATTGTCAGAAAAAAAGTTGGATCTGACCATTTCTTTTTCATGGAATATGAGGCTCTATTCCTTCCCTTTCTCCTTTTTCTCTTCCTTTGAAAGTACAGTGGTGTTTAGACATAGACTAAGATGGCTGTAAGGAAGACACTGGCTTCTTGCCTCTGACACTTTGGATCGCCAAGAGTTCCTGAACGATGAAATATGGATCTGTAGTATTTATTTTACTTCATTTTTCATACACCGATGGAGACAGGTTTTCTGGTCAAATTATAAATAAAG
>WNWU01000031.1:11383339-11402700 GCA_012654045.1 Ptyas mucosa
ATGAAGATCATCCATTTTGCCTGCAACTTTTTCCAGGATTTAAATTTAAAAAAATGGGGTTTTTTGGCCATCTCTGAAGTTCCATGGAAGGAAAGTGTCCAGGATGTTTCATTTGGTAAGAAAACCCAACTGGCAACTAAAGTCGGATTTCATTAAGGGAAAAATAAAATAAAAATTACGGCTATGACTAAAGAACAGCAAATCTAATTTCAGAGGTTAATCAAGGTCCTTGCGACGGAGATTCAGCCCAGTCCAAAATAATTGGAAATCTGAAAAGGAAATATTGCAGAGTGGAATAAGAGAATAACAGAGGTGGAAGGGACCTTGGAGGTCTTCTAGTCCAACCCCTTGCTCAAGCAGAAGACCCAATACCATTTCAGACAAATGGTTGTCCAATCTCTTCTTCAAAACCTCCAGTGATGGAGCATCCATAACGTCTGGAGACGGCATTCCACTAATTATTAATATAATTCCACTAATTATTATGTCAGGAAATTTCTCCTTAGTTCTAGGTTGGTTTGATTAGTTTCCATCCATTGCTTCTTCTTCTGCCTTTGAAGAATAGCTTGACTCCCTCTTCTTTGTGGCAGCCCCTCAAATATGGGAAGACTGCTATCATGTCACCCCTAGTCCTTCTGTTCCTTAAAGTGAAATAACAGAAATAACAAAAAAACCCAAAAACAAACCAGAGTTGGAAAGGACCACAGGGGTCAAGCAGGAGACCCTCTACTCCATTTCAGACAAATGGCTGTCCGGTTTCTTCTTAAAATCCTCCAGTGATGGGGCACGCAGAGTTTCTAGAGGCAATCTGTTCCAATGATTAATTGTTCTCGCTGTCAGGAAATTTCTCCTCAGTTCTAAGTTGCTTCTCTCCTTGATGAGTTTCCATCCATTGTTTCTTGTCCTCCTGCTGCTTTGGAAAAGAGATTGAAGTCTCTTATTTGTGGAAGCCCCTCAAATATTGGAACTCTGCCACCGTGTCACTCCCTAGTCCTTCTTTTCATTAATCTAAACATACCCAATTCAGTGGTGGGATTCAGCTGGTTCGGGCGAATTGGTAGTTAAATTGCTGACTGGCCAAAGAAAGCGGTGTACCTACCTATGACCGGATCGAAACTTCACTCTAGAAAGATATATTTTATGTTTATGTTTGGAAAAAAAAAATATTTACAAAAAAAATAAATTGCTAACTGGCCGCCCCCTCCCCCGCAACCCGTTTTCACTCCCAGGAGGCTTCAGGGAGGCCTACTAGGCCCAAAATGGGGCACTGGGTGGCCCCTATCCCTCCGTGTCCTGTTTTTGCTCCCAGGGGGGTGCAGGAGGCCGAGTGCTGCCTGTCACACCCCCTGGCTATGCCCACCATGGCCACGCCCACCCAGCCGGTCATTAGGGCAGAGAACCATTTGTTAAATTATTTGAATCCCGCCACTGACCCAATTCCTGCAACCGTTCTTCATATTTCAGCCTCCAGTCCCCCAAATGTGCGAATGCGAATATCTTCAAATAAACTCAGCATTTTGCTTTTCGCTCTGTTTTGATTGCCCATTAAGTTGATGGCATCAAATATATGCTTGTTGCCGATTCAGATCTTCCTGACCCTAGTTGATGTTGGTGCTTTAAATATTTGTGGAGACACGAGTTCTTCAGATGGGTTCCTTGTCCTACAGCCACAATTGGGGCCAGGTTTTCTGTCGTAAGTCACTGAAGTCATAAATCGAATGAGATCCATTTTTTTTTTTTTGCAGTGCTAAAATAAATTTAGCTCCCCAAGGGGTGTAATTTTTGCCACTTTTGCCATTTTTGGCGGCCTAAGTTTACAAATTGCAGTCACATGACCCCAGGACACTGCAGCCAGTCATAAATGTGAACCTGTTGCCAGGTGCCTGAATTGTGATCACATGACTTTCAGAGGCGATGTGACGGTCATAAGTGCGAGTACATCTCGTAAGTCATTTTTGAACCGTAACTTTGAACTGCTGCTACATGAACGGTCTTAAGCAGGGGTGAAATCCAAAGATTTTCCCTCCCGGTTCTGTGGGCGTGGCTTGGTGGGAGTGGCAGGGGAAGGATACTGCAAAATCTCCATTCCCACCCCACTCTGGGGCCAGCCAGAGGTGGTATTTGCCCGTTCTCCAAACTACTCAAAATTTCCACTACCAGTTCTCCAGAACCTGTTAGAACCTGCTGGATTTCACCCCTGGTCTTAAGTGGAGAACTACCGGTATACCCTTAGATTTGGACTTAGAATAGACTTAGACTTAGAATAACTTTATTGTCACTTTGAATGTACACTAATTAGCATACATTGGAATGAAATTTCATTGCATACAGCTCTCAAAGGGTCTCCACTTCTAATATACACGATATAGACATGACAAAGAAACAAACAAACAAATAAAAGCAAAATTAAGTATATAGTACTTCTTAATATTCATCATAGAAGGTATGCATATAAGGTTAGAAACAGGCTTCCCAAGTTTGCAAACACCTATTTTTTGTCAAGTTAATCATGGGTTTCACCCACCCCCCTATTCCCGTCAGTTGGCAGTACTTAACTGACTTTGGATACTCTCAAAAACAGAAATATCTAGACTGAACAGACAAGAAGTAGATGCAGACAGAGATAAAGATCCAAGAGAGGAATGTGGGAGGAAAGTCAAAAAAAGCATAGCAATTGAAGTATTGAAGCGGGCAAGAGACGATGGATAGATGATTTCTCCTTTTTGTTGTTGTTCTGATTTGCTTTTCTTTTTCTCTCGCTTGCTTTTCTTTTTTTAGGTAGGTGACGTGACTAGAAGTTAGGTAGAGTAGAAAGAAAATGTTTTTTTTTAATAAAGGGTGACACGATTAAAAGTTAGAATAAGAGATAGAAATAAGAGAATGGGGAATATGAGAGTATATACTTTTATACAATAAAATAAAAGCAATGAGAAAACAAGGAATAATTGGATAATGATAGACTGCAACTTAATATAAATGTGTATTTTTAATAGAAATATATAAGTTGATTGGATCAGGGGTGGGTTCTAATTTTTTTTACTACCGGTTCTGTGGGCGTGGCTTATTTTATGGGCGTGGTTTGGTGGTGGGGGTAATGTGACTGGGTAGGCGTGGTCAACTTTTTTTTTTTAACTTTTAGAAGCATTTTTTCTACAACCTTAAGAGGTTGCAGAAAAAAAATGTTTTGAAAAGCCTCTGCCGATCAGGCAACTCAGCTGAGATCGTCAGAGGCTTTTCAAAGCATTTTTTTTTTACCACCTCTTCGGCTGAGGAGGTGGTAGAAAAAATGCTTTGAAAAGCCTCTGACGTTCCCAGCTGAGATGCGGGATCATCAGAGGCTTTTTTTTTCTTACTTTTAAAAGCATTTTTTTGGCTGAAGAGGTTGTAGAAAAAATGCTTTTAAAAGTAAATTTTTTTTTTAAAAAAACCTCTGATGAGGTGGGCGGGGTAAGTGAGTGGCGACTGGGCCGGAGACCAGTTCGGGGGTGTGGCCAGCCAATGTTATTATCGATTCTCGGAACTACTACAAATGTTTACTACCGGTTCTTGCAAACCGGTGCGAACCGGGAGCAACCCACCACTGGATTGGATGTAATAACTACGATTAATTCTACTAGTTTTTTTCATATTAGAATGTATGGCACTCAGGTGCCCTACTGTTCACACATTGATATGTTTTCATCAATCAAAAAACAGAAGTAGAACCAGATACAATTGATTCTTTTAGACTGGGGATCCCTAGGAAATCCCAGGGCTACAGGCCAGATTGGGAGGTTTAAAAAGCTCCACTGTAGATTCCTTAGTGATCTCTGAGCTTAGTTGTTCGCTTGCTGACGCTTCATTACCCAATCAGGTAACATCATCAGTGCAAGGGAGTGTGGGTTTTGCTTCCTGCTTATACAGGTAGTCCTCGATGTATGACCACAACGGAGCCCAAAATTTTATGTTGCTAAGTGAGACATTTGCTAAGTGGGTTTTGTCTCATTTTATGCCTTTTCCTGCCGTGTTTCTTAAGTGAATCACTTCAATTATTAAATTAGTAACTCGGTTGTTAAGTGAATCTGGCTTCCCCCTTGACTTTGCTTGTCAGAAGGTCGCAAAAGGGGGATCACAAGACCCTGAGACACTGTGACCGTCATAAATAGGAATCAGTTGTCAAGCATCCGAATGTAAATCCGTGGATGCTGCAATGGTCATAAATGTGAAAAATGGTCCTAAGTCACTTTTTTCAGTGCAGTTGTAATTTCTAACAGTCACTAAATGAACTGTTGTAAGTCGAGGACTACCTGTTCAGAGTAGCTTGCCCTGTCTGTGTTGTTGGGGTGGTGTGATTTTTTTTCTTTGATCATTCCTTGACGAGGATATTGTCTTAAGCTTGCTTGATTGTTATCTCCTGGGTAGTTCCTTGATTAAAGTATTGGTTTCTGCTTGATTGTTTGTCTGGTGTTAATACATTCTTTTCTATCGGTAAAAAAAACAACAACAGCAGGGAAAGGCAGATGCAAACCACTTCGGTAGCGATGTCAGGAAAGCTAAATGGACAAATAGTCACCAGGAGTCCAGCTTGATGTGGAGAGTTTGTCTTATTAGCCAATACAGGAGAAATTTGATTTTCTTTTGGCCGATAGGTTAGTGCCACCTGCAAACTTCTCATTGGTGAGCTGCAGTTTTATCACATTTTTCCTGGCAAAGAAATCATTTCAGTTCTTCAGTTTTAACAGTAGAAAACAGTGTCTGTAATATTATCACAGTTTTTTAAAAAAATATAGTTAGAGGAGAAGAGAAGTAAATGGAAGTGTTTTTTTATTCAGCACAGACTAGAGGAAGAAGGCCTTGGATCCCTGTGTGGATTGCAAGCATACACAAAGGGATAAAATCAGGGATGAAATGCTCCCGGTTCGGTCTGGATCACCCGATCCGGTTGGGATGGCGGCGGGTGGTTCAGAGAACTGGTAGCAAAAATCCCTGCAACCCCCCCTCCCCCCATGCCCAGATGAGCCGCACGATCATCAGAGGCTTTTTTAAAAAACTTTTAAAAGCATTTTTTCCTACAACCTCTTCCGATGAAAAAATGCTTTTGAAAGTAAAAAAAAAAGCCTCTGATGATCACACGGCTCAGCTGGGATCATCAGAGGCTTTTCAAAACATTTTCTTCTGCAACCTCTTGGCCGAAGAGGTGGTTTAAAAAAAAATGCTTTGAAAAGTCTCTGACGATCCCAGCTGAGTTGCCTGATCGGCAGAGAGGCTTTTCAAAGCATTAGAAAAGCGAAACATCTTCAAAAGAAAAAAAAAACAAAGTCCAGTTGCTTCTTGAAAAAGCACCTTTGGGATAACCATGACCTGGACGACTGAGAACCTCTACAGACTTTTAACAACTATAACATATTATCCAAGTTGCCTATAGTATAGGTATATAGTATAGGGCTGTGATGGCAAATCTATGTCACGTGTGCCACAGGTGGCACATGTAGCCATATCAGTGGGCCCGCAAGCTCAGCTCCGGCGTGCATGTGCATGCCGGCCAGCTGATTTTTGGGCCTTCTGGGCCCACCAGAAATAGGGAAACGGGCTGTTTCCTGCCTCCGGGGGGCCTGGGGGGGTGGGGGGGGAAGGCCCGTTTTTCTCTCTCACCTGACTCCAGAGCCTTTGTAGAAGTCTGGGGAGGGTGAAAACAGCCTTCCCCACCCCCCGGAAGTCCTCCAGAAGCCAGAAACAGCTTGTTTTCCAACTTCCAGTGGGACCGGAAGGCCTGTTTTTTGCTGTCCCCATCCTCTAGAGCCTCTCTAGGAGTCTGGGGAGGGTGAAAATGGCCTTCCCCATCCCCAGAGGTCCTCTGGAGGCTGAAAACAGCCCATTTGCCAACTTCCGGCCAGGAGCGGGGGTCATGGGGGGGGTGTCATGCATGCATGCACAGGGCGGGGCCCCCCGTCCACCCTCCTGGCATGTGATGGCAAAAAGGTTAGCCATTACTGGTATAGAGTTTCCTGCTTGAGCAAGGGGTTGGACTAGAAGGCCTCCAAGGTCCCTGCCAACTCTGTTATTCTGTTAAAACAATAAATCCCACATCACAATCAGCGGTGGGTTTCCAATATTCTTACCACCGGTTGGCTGTGCCTGCGCATGCTCACTTTGCATATGCGTGCTGTTAAGGATATTGGTGTTGTGTTACCAACCAGCAGAGTAACTGCACAAGGAAACATTGCTGAGAGCAATGAATACGAGATATACAAACTGGTTTATCAAAAGCTTACTTTATAGTAGGAAAAAACAGTCTCATAGTCGTTAAACAAATTCCAAGACTTTGCCAGTTAAGTAGTTACAGCTACAATTCAGTAGTTACAGAATAACAAACTCACTCTGGTTCACAAACCACGATGGTAGCAGATCCAGCAAACGATGATTAGCAGATAGCAACTCCTCTCAATGGCAGCACATCATCAGCTTCAGCATATCATCATAGCAGCAAGTAAACATGTTACAATGCTTCGCTTAAATACGCTCACAACCAGTCATTACCTAATTACAGCATGACTCAGCATTACAATGAATCAGCAAGAATACTTTTAACGTAACATAATACATTTACAGATTAAAGGTACAGTACACATATATTGCCTGGACAACTAGTTAGGCCCAAACCAATATCCTTAATATGTGCCCCTTCTGCACATGTGCCTGGCCTTCCATGCATGTGCTTTGCTCGCTTGTGCATCTTACACACATGCACCTGGCCACAAAAACATGCCTAAATAGGGCGGCATAGAGCCGGGGCGATCTCTGCTACCGGTTTGCCCAAACGAACCAGATGAATATCACCTCTGATCACAATAACTCCACATGATAAAAAAAAAACATCATCAGAAAAGTTCTTAGTTTGCTGGCTGGATTGGGGTCACAAGGGGGCGCTCACTGCTGGATGTGGTTAATACAGTAAGAATTAGTTCTGGTTTTTGTTATAGTTTTAAAATTTAAATTTACTCAACTATTTAAATGTAATGTTTAATTTCAATTTAATATTAGACATTATTTTAATTTAAGTATTTATTTAAACCAACCAATACTTTATGAAATAGTTACGGGTGGAATGATTAAATTAAATGTGAAATAAAAGAAATAAATACTAACAAATAAAATAAAAACAAATTAAATCAATCGATATTAATTCAACTATTAATTTAAAGATTGAATTTAATATTTAAATTTAAATATTAAAACAGGTTTAATACCTGGCTTATTTTTCTATTCGTCTTTTTATAATCTGCAAGCCACTCAGACTCGCCTTCCAGGAGAAATGGGCAGCCTAAAAATGTAATAAATAAAAATAAACAAACCAATAGATGTAGATTGTATTCTCCCCAAACACTGAATTTTTTAGCAGGAGCTTCCAAAATCCGCTTCAGCCTCAGGGGGAAGTTCCAGAGATGGTATTCAGCCAGTTCGGACCAGTTTGTGCAAACCGGTAGCGGCGACTGTGGGTGGGCCTGCCCATCCACCTCGGCGTAATGCCATTCTATTTTGTCAGTTTGCTGCAGAAATTAAATCCAGAAAACACACACAGGCAGGCTGATGCAGCAGGATTCATTAACTTCTTTATATACGTAATAACGTATGAAGATAAATGTACAATACCAATATAGATTCTTCTTCAACTTAGTAGCAGTTACAAGCAAAACAGAAGGCTGGAGAGAACAGTTGGTTTCATTTCAGCAGAGATGCAAGTCCAGACTTGTTTCATTTCAGAGCTGAGCACAGAGCTTAATACGAAGAGAGCCTCCTCTATACGGGGCAGTTAAACTTCTGCACAGACTCAATTGCCTAAGCCACGCCCAGACTTCTAGCTTAAGTTTCTGTTTCCAAGCAGCCTTCATTGGCCTGAGCCTGTCACCATGCCTATTCATTGGCTCCATCCAGTCCCCATTGGCTGATCTATTCCAGTCCATGAATATTCACACTCTGACATATTTAGCCATGTTTTCGAGGGCAGGCACATGCATGGAAGGGGCGTGTGCAAGCAAAGTGCATGTGTGGAAGGTTGGGATGCACATGTGTGCGCAAAGCGAGCGTGCGCACCTCCGGTGAGCCGGTGGTAAGAATATTGGAAACTCACCGCTGGGCAGTTCCAATAAATTTGATCTAGAATAGAAAGAGAAAATTGTTGAACGTTGCTGCTCTCCATCCTGCCAATGGCAATCTACAAAAATGAACCTTGAAACTTCCCTCCCTCCGTTAAAAAAAAAAAAAGGAACCCCCCCTCCCCTCCTTTAAAACATTTCTTGGCTGTATTTCATGCATCCTTTTCAAGGGCACCATGCATTAATTTTGGAGCGCCATTGACTTGGTTGCCGATCTCCAATAAATTATGGCAGGTAATTAAGCTGTTCATTTCCCCTTCAGCTCCGGTGTCTCTTGTGTCCTTGCCATATCTCATAGCCCGGATTGATTTGCAGCTGAAATTAGTGGCGGCCCAGCTTCTTGATCCGTGGCTGTTGATAAGACAGGCTAAGTTGGGTGTGTGTGTGTTGAGAGTGAAGAACGTTAACATCTTGAAACCTTCATCAAGGCTTCAATACGTCATTAAAAGAGGACAATTACACTGAACGGGCTTTGCTTCCCTTCTGCTTTGTGGCACCGGATTCTTAGTCAGCGTATGTTTCCAATAATTATCTCAGTCCTTCCTGGCTTCTGTCTCTTCATCCTTCCGCACGCCACATAATTGGGTATTTTGAGGGCTATCAGGCCCCAGACCAAGAATGAAACATGTGGGTTCTCCCGAGAAGAGAAGAGAAGAGAAGAGAAGAGAAGAGAAGAGAAGAGAAGAGAAGAGAAGAGAAGAGAAGAGAAGAGAAGAGAAGAGAAGAGAATAACAGAGTTGGAAGGGACCTTAGAGGTCTTCAAGTCCAACTCCCTGCTTAGGCAGGAAACCCTATATCTTTTCAGACAAATGGTTATCCAATCTCTTCTTAAAAACTTCCAGTGTTGGAGCATTCACAACTTCTGGAGGCAAGTTGTTCCACTGATTAATTGTTCTCACTGTCAGGAAATTTCTCTTTAGTGCTAAATTGCTTCTCTCCTGGATTAGTTTCCATCCATTGCTTCTTGTCCCACCTTCAGGTGCTTTGGAGAATAGCTTGACTCCCTCTTCTTTGGGGCAGCCCCTCAGATATTGGAACACTGCTATCATGTCATGTCATCCCTAGTCCTTCTCTTCATTAAACTAGACATACCCAGTTCCTGCAACTGTTCTTCATATGTTTTAGCCTCCAGTCCCCTAATCCTCTTTGTTGCTCTTCTCTGCACTCTTTCCAGAGTTTCCACATCATTTTTACATCGTGGCGACCAAAATGAGATGCAGGATTCCAAGTGTGGCCTTCCCAAGGCCTTATAAAGTGGTATTAACACTTCATGTGATCTTGATTCTATCCCTCTGTTTATGCAGCCTAGAACTGTGTTGGCTTTTTTGGCAGCTGCTGCACACGGCTGGCTCCTATTTAAATGATTGTCTTGCCAGACTGAAGACTCTGCTATCCGCAGCTGGGAACCCTTGAGAAGGGTCTGTCTTCACCCTCTTTCTCTCCCACATCCTATCTGAACTACTGTAAGTTGCCTCTTATTCCTCTGCAGTGCACTCCCTCATCTCCTTAACACATTCCATCACATCGACCCACAATTTGTACATAATCTAAAGTGCAATCCCACCTTTTGATGAGCAATCCACCTATTGCTTTTTCTCCAGCAACTGGTGGGCAATATGAGAGAGTGCAAGGAGGCCGGGAAAGGAATGAGGAGGGGTGTTTGTTTAGATGGAGCAATCAAGCAACAGAAGGCAAATACATTGGTAGCTGATCTCCACCTTGGCAGAGATCATAAATGCCAGATCAGGTAATGAGAAAATTTGGGGGAAAAAAAAACATTTCAAAAGGACTCTACATCAATGAACTGATGAGGGTTGGGAATTCCTCTTGCAATCTTGTGTTCCAGGGGTGGGTTCTAAATTTTTTTACTACCGGTTCTGTGGGTGTGGCTTATTTTGTGGGTGTGGCTTGATGGTCATGTGACAATTCTTTAGGATTTAGCAGAGGTACTGGTCTACCAGGCTTTTAACTGCTTGCAGAGCTGTACCGATCTACCCATTTATTTTTGCAGGCACTGATCTACCCATTTATTTTTGCAGGCACTGATCTACTCATGTATTTTTTGCAGGCACTGATCTACTCATGTATTTTTGCAGGCACTGATCTACTCATGTATTTTTTGCAGGCACTGATCTACTCATGTATTTTTGCAGGTACTGGTCTACCCATTTATTTTTGCAGGCACTGATCTACTCATGTATTTTTGCAGGCACTGATCTACTCATTTGTTTTCTTTTAACACTGATCAGCTGCAGGGCGGCCCTTTGAAGCCCCCCAGCAACAGTTTAAACAGTTTTTTTTCCCTCTAGCCATCAGCTGGGATTCAGGAGGTACTGAGTCTGAAGACGTCTCCGTGGTCATGTGGCCGGCATGACTCAACGCCAAAGGTGCACGGAACGCTGTTCCCACCAAAGGTGGTCCCTATTTTTCTACTTGCATTTTTTACCTGCTTTCGAATTGCTAGGTTGGCAGAAGCTAGGACAGGGAACTCACTCCATTATGCGGCACTAGGGATTCGAACCACTGAACTGCCGACCTTTTGATTGACAAGCTCAGCATCTTAGCCACTGAGCCCCCTTAAGGGCCAGCTGTACAAACCTTGCAAAGGAGCGATTGGATTGGGGCTTTCGTTTTAAATCTAACGGTGCAAAATGGAGGATTAAAACATTTTACAAAAGCATCAGAACGTCGCTAGAAATAATTGCAACAGTGAATGAAAGCCAGCGCAAATATACAGAAGGGTTTTGTTGTTGTTTAAATTGGAAATGCTTCCCTGCTTGCTTTGGCTGAGTGATATCCATCAAGGGGAACTGTTCAAGAATCTTGATTTACCCCAGAAGTAAGATCAAGGGAAAGAACAGTTAGATGTTTATTTATTCAATATATACCCTGCCTCTCTTCTCAGTGGGTACTGAGAGAGATTAACAAAATTCAGAAACAGCATTCCCCCCCAAAGATCAGACAGGTGTGTAATGGGAGACACGCGTGTCAGATTGTTAGATCCTAAACTGTTTAATGCTTCAACACCCAACAGTTTAAACTATGCCTGGAAAGCAACAGACAACTTTCCAAGCAAACATCTTGGGAATAACTTACCGCCTACATTTTCCAACCGACTGAAACTTTTGGATATTCTTTTTTTTTAAAAATTTTTTATTATACATTTATTATATATTTTTTTATACATCACATTTCAAGTTTTGCAACGACAGTCTGCTGGCTCTATCCAGCCCTTTTTAAGTATGGACAGTATTATACACCTTGAGTATAACCACTATTCTCGTAGTCATACAATGTAGTCGCTTTTAAATACATAACGTTGTACGTCATAGTTATAACCAGTGGTGGAATTCAATTTTTTTTTACTACCGGTACTGTGGGCGTGGCTTGGTGGATGTGGCAGGGGAAGGATACTGCAAAATCTCCATTCCCTCCCCACTCTGGGGCCAGCCAGAGGTGATATTTGCCGGTTCTCTGAACTACTCAAAATTTCCGCTACCGGTTCTCCAGAACCTGACAGAACATGCTGGATTTTACCCCAGGTTATAACCATTATTTTCATAGTTGTACCATAACTATACATTTATCACTCTGTATGTTTTAATCTATAGTCATGTACAGTCTGATATTACTATTGTTTACGGTATATATACTTATATATGTCTATATGACTGTATCTATTTCTATTTTGTTGATCTTCTTTCGTTATTAAGTTACTAATCTCTGCACCTGTAATCTAACCATTTGTACAATAAGTTCATGTTAAGTAATACTCTGATTCCTCTTTATCTTTAAGTTCCATCGTTAAACTGTCCAATTCGGCACATGCTAACATTTTCTTTATTACCTTTTTGTCTATAGGTATACTTTCGTTTTTCCAATTTTGTGCACATGTGATTCTAGCTACTGTTATTACATGTAACATTAAATATGTAATAGAATAGAATAGAATAGAATAGAATAGAATAGAATAGAATAGAATAGAATTTTTTATTAGCCAAGTGTGATTGGACACGCAAGGAAATTGTCTTGGTGCATATGCTCTCAGTGTACATAAAAGAAAATATTAAATTACATTAAATATGTAATTCTTTTATTGTATTTCCCCATTAGTATACCTAATAAGAATAGTTTTGGTTATAGATAGTTAGATAGATAGATAGATAGATAGATAGATAGATAGATAGATAGAATTCTTTATTGGCTAGGTGTGATTGGACACACCAAGGAATTTGTCTTTGGTGCATATGCTCTCAGCGTACATAAAAAGACGAGATACATTTGTCAAGAATCATAAGGTACAATACTTAATGATAGTCATAGGGTACAAATAAGCAATCAAATTGTACTAGGAAACAATCAATATAAATCGTAAAGATACAGCAACAAGTAAATGTAGTAAACAAAAAAAGTAAACAAGTAAAATTTAAATCTATTTGTTGTGCTGTCATCTCTTCTAACCACCTTTTTATCTTTGACCAATATGTTTTTGCCATTGGACAGCTCCACCACATATGATAGTAGCATCCTGGTACCTGTAACTTTTGGATATTCTTCAAGGGCAGTCTCATGACCGATGATGCATTTGACTCCTCCCTCAGCCCGATCATTTAATAACTGTCTCTCTTAGCAGCAGAAAGTTTGGCCTCAATTGTGATCATAAATGGAGAACTGCCTGTATCGTTTCGGCCCATCTCACTCACACCCTTTAAGCTACACACGTCCATTCCTTACGTGTGATGTATGTTCAGCATAAAAACAGAACCATGGACAGCTCCTTCTGCTTTTCAGCAATATTTCCCATTTCCATTTGCCTCCGTTGACTTCAGTGGAGGCCCTTGAAAGTAGACATATCTCTTACTTTGCTTCAGCCGCAGAAGCAATTAACTCTCTATCAAAGTAGGGGGGAAAAAAGCCCTTGTATTTATTGATGAATAGATTCCACTGTAGTGTGATATTTGAAGACAACTGCCATAATTAAGAGCTCTTTGAGGGATCGGTAAGCAAAACGCAAGGACGGAAAAGCCATTGAAAGAGTTAGTTCACTTCTATTGAATGAGATGAGCTAATCTATATGATCTTGCACCCAACGCCTACTTCTATTCATAGATTTCTCCATTAAATACACGAAGGCCCTCTCATTCTATTCCCTTTTAGGGCAGACAATACTATGCATTTTTTTTAAAAAAACAATTTTTTATTAGTTTATAATCTGTTGTTGTTAGTTGCGAAGTCACGACCCCATGGACAACATTCCTCCAGGCCTTTTTTAGCCTCCAGTCCCCTAATCATCTTGGTTGCTCTTCTCTGCTCTCTTTCTAGAGTCTCCACATCTTTTTTTACATCGTGGTGACCAAAACTGAATGCAGTTTTGCATATTTAAGAGGGACTTAACAACGTGTGGCCCGTTTATAGCTTAAGATCAATTTTTGCAAATTCAGGAGATACTCTACATCACCCTGCTGAAATCTGAGGGCATCCTTTCTTCACATTTTCTTCTCCTCCCCTCAAAGGTACAGGTAGTTCTTGACTGATAACAGTTCACTTAGTGGCCATTCAAAGTTACGACGGCACTGAAAAAAGTGACTTATGACCATTTTTCAGACTTATGACCATTGCGGCATCCTCATGGCCACGTGATTTACATTTGGATGCTTGACAACTGGCTCACATTTATGACGGTTGCAGTGTCCCGGGCGTCACGCGATCTCCTTTTGCGACCTTGTCTCAAACGTAGTCCATGGGGGAAATCAGGTTCACTTAACAACCGGGTGACTAATTTAACAATTGCAGTTTGTTAACTGCAGTTGTTAAATCAGTTTGTTAACTGATTCACTTAACAAACGTGGCAAGGAAAGTTGTAAAAAGGGGCAAAACTCACTTCACACATGTCTCACTTAGCAGCATAAAACTGTGGTCGGATGTCGAGGACCGCCTGTCGCCGATTGAAGCTTCTGCTTGGCTTTGGACATCGGTTTTGGGATTAGCCTTCATCCTGACCCAAACAAATCTCAACATTTCAGCTCTCGTGGGTCCTTCAGCCCCTCACGAAGGCAAAATAGCAACTCAGCAGGCAGACACGAAAAACGGAATTGCTCCCTCACGTCGCACAAACTGCGTCAGGCCCATATCTGAAGTCATAAGCTGCTCGGAACACAGGGCCTGATGGATTGGCAGATTCACTGCCTTGCCACTTTGATTTATCATTTTTTTCCCCCCCTGCTCGTAGAGAAAGGGTCATGTCTGTAGGTTTTACTGCAGATTGAAGTGATTTATTTTCAGTTTACTTCCCCGTTGGGCCTTTAGCAAGATTATCTCCCTCCAGCGCATCAAAACGGAGTGTGTTTCCCTCTGCTCCTTCTGCACATGTCCCTCCGCTGTAGCGCCGATGGTTAGCTTCAACAGAAATGAGGAACGGTGGCAGGAATTGGGTAGGTCTAGTTTAATGAAAAGAAGGACTAGGGATGATAGGATAGCAGTGTTCCGATCTCTCAGGGGCTGCCACAAAGAAGAGGGAGTCAATCTATTCTCCAAAGCCCCTGAGGGCAGGACAAGAAGCAACGGGTGGAAACTAATCAAGGAGAGAAGCAACTTAGAATTAAGGAGAAATTTCCTGACAGAACAATTAAACAGTGGAACAACTTGCCTCCAGAAGTTGTGAGTACTCCAACACTGGAAGTTTTTAAGAAGATGTTGGACAACCACTTGTCTGAAGTGGTGTAACGTTTCCTGCCTGAGCAGGGGGTTGGACTAAAAGACCTCCAACGTGTCACTAACAACAACTGCAGTGATTCGTTTAACAACGGTGGCAAGAAAGGTCGCACAATGGGGCAAAGCTCATTTAACCAATGTCTCATTTCACAACGAGCCAAATGTTGGGCTCCATTGTGGTCCTAAGTTGAGGACTACCTGTAAAAAAAAATATTCTCGATAAATAATAATAAGATCAAACTTGCCTCCAGACTTAAGAACCGAGTTCTGCCGAGTTTCCAGGAATGGGTGAAAATTTGCCTCAGGAAGAAAGTAGCTGAAGTTGTTCAGTTTTCTTTTATGAGCTGCCTCTGCTGGCAAGGGAGATATATCACAGTGGTGAAGTTTTTATTCCTGTTATATGTCCCTGCAAGCTGTTTTGGGTGACGCCGAAAGAAGGGAGGTTGAAAAGGAGGAGGTATTCAGGATAATAATTCAAGATTCTTCTCAAAGGGAAGAGCTATAAACCTGCTCTTGGTAAAACAATAGATAACAACGAAGTCTCTTAAGCTAAGGATGTTCTTGGTGATTTCCCAGATGAGTCCTGTGCTAATTCCTTGGCAACAATATATTTTTTTTAACCAATTATTAATTTAGTCCTTAAGTGTATATACCAGTGATGGCTAACCTTTTTGCCATCCCATGCCAGGAGGGGGCGGCGGTGTGTGTGTCATGCACTCACGCCCCCACACCTGTAATTCTATGCACCCCGCCCCCATACATGTACACGCGTCCCCCTCTCCTGGCACGCGATGGCCTGGTAGGCTCGTTTTTCTCTCTCACCTGGCTCCAGAGCCTCTCTATGAGTCTGGGGAGGGTGAAAACGGCCTTCCCCACCACTTCCCAGGCCCTCCAGAGGCAGGAAACAGCCTGCTACCCTACTTCTGGTGGGCCCAGAAGGCCCAAAAATCAGCTGGCCGGAGCGCGTATGTGCGGCGGAGCTGAGCTTGCGTGCCCACTGATATGGCTATGCGTGCCACCTGTGGCACGCCTGCCATAAGTTCGCCATCATGGGTATATACTGTTTCGTTTCCGTAGAAGGATGTAGTGTAGCACATACTTCACTTGGGACAACCTCCCAGTCTAATTCATCATGTATTCTGAAATGAAATAAAACTTTAAAAACCCAACTGTCAGGTTCCGATGTTATCTCAAATAAATTGCATTTTCAAACACAAAGTCTTTGATGAAACTTTTCATTTATTGCAATAATGATCTGGCCCCGGACTCGGTTGCAGCCGAAACTGACCCTCTGCCCCCAAACCCTTCCCTTTCCGTTCCTCAATTCTCAGCGTCTCATTGGCCATCTTCCAAATCACTCTTGCCTTCTTGGCTACTTCAACTCACAGGACTTTCCCCTCTCCCATCTCATCTCCTAGGGGATGTTATCTGCCGGGGGGGGGGGAGAAAGTGGGTGAAAAGTCAAACTGCTAAATCAAACTGTTACTTCTACTGTTCATGTCAGCGCTGGAGAGAATGTAACTTGGAGCGCTGACACCAACTTTGTGTCATCTCAGGTGTTAACAAGAGAGTGGGACGCAAAGAAGAAGTGATTAACCTCTCAACCCATGTAAGAAGGGCAGAGGTGGTATTCAGCCGGTTCGGATCGGTTCACCCGAACTGCTTGTAGCAACCTACGGGTGGGCCTGCCCCCCGCCCCCCTGCTATGCCGTCCTATTTAGACACGTTTTCAAGCCACACGCATGCGTGCAAGCAATGCACATAAGAAAAGCACATGCACGGATGGCTGTGCACATGCATGGACGGGGCACGCGTGCTCACATTTGCGAACTGGTAGAGAAAGTAAATGAATGCCACCCCTGAGGAAGGACCTTTTCCAAGCTCACGCTGTACATCTACCAAAGATGCTCTGAGCAGCCCGACGTTCTCGGATAGCCACATATGTATTAAATTAGTCTTTCTTTATTCCCGACATTTTCCGTTCTCTGTAAATCTCTGGCTGACTCTAAACAATACTTAATAAAACATGTTTTCTCCGGTGGCTGACAAGGAGCAACGACGAGATCATAATTACATAAAAATCCTGCAGGGTTGTTTATTTATTCCTCGCTTTGTTTCGTCTTTAAAAGAAGGCAATTGCTTCGAGGAAGGATGGCGGTGCCTTCAGTACCGTGATAAAAAATTCACATTTCCCCGCTGTTAGTTACAGAAGGTGAAAATGCACGTAAGACACCAACGAGTTCTCCAGTGAAGATGACGGGCGGCTTAATGAATTAGCTGGTTGGCAACTTCTCTTGAAGGACAAAGTCTGAAGTCAGTTATCTAAGGTGTCCTTATCAGTGGTGGATTGCCCCTGGTTTGGACCGGTTCTATAGAACCAGTAGTAAAACCAGCAGGATGTTCCACCCACTGACCCGGACATCATCAAAAGCGATCTGCACATGGGCAGAAGAGCACGTGTGAGCAAAGCATGCACGCACGCGCAGGCACAATGCAAACTGGTAATAAAGGTAAGTAGAACGCACCCCTGGTCCTTATATTTCAGTTCCCCCTCACACCCTCCCTCCCTCCTTCCTCCCATTTTCTGGAACCAAATGGATCTTCTGCAATTCTCTGTCTCTCTCTCTCTGTCCCCTATCTTCGTCTGTCTGTCTGTCTGTCTGTCTGTCTGTCTGTCTGTCTATCTATCTATCATCTATCTATCTATCTATCTATCTATCTATCTATCTATCTGTTGTGACCTAGGCCCAAGTAGTTATTACCAGACACAATCAGTCCTAAACAAACATATTTTTATTAGAACAGCTGGGAATTACTTCATTCTCAGCTTAGTCCAAATTAATTTCAAAACAAGTCCTTCAGAAAAAGTCCTTCGGCCTGATCACAAACCTTTATCTTCTTTGGCACCCTGCCAAAGGCTTTTCTTGGCAAAGCCCCACAAAGTTCAGAAACAAGAGACGCCGACAAGAAACAAATGTAGCAATGTTGCTTTCCTACAAAGAGCCCAGGAGCCATTGCTGCTCTTTTAAGCCTTATGGGAGGGGCCAATCATCTCCGGGCCTTACTCCTGAGTTGTCCTTTTTGCTTTAGCTGCTCTTGCCTTCTGGCAGCTCTTTGCATGTGTGCACTAGGAATAGGCTCCTCCTGTTCCTCTGCCTCTCTGCTGTCTGCCTCTGGAGGCTCTGGAGTCTGCGCATCACTCCCAGATGGCCCTGGCCCCGTCTCTGCCTCTGACGCAGAGCCCTCATCCGGGCCTTCCCCAGACTCCAGGACTGGCCCGTTATCCTCCCCAGCCTCCTCACTGTCCGACTCCTCTGCCAGCTCCGCAGGCTGCTGGTGGACCACAACACTCCCCCCCCTCATCTATCCATCCATCCAAGGACCAGACTATAGATTTCCACTGCTCTCCTCTCCTCTGCCTTCTGCGTATCCATACATCAGGCACTAGCCGCAGCTGTTCCTCCTCTTCCTCATCAGCCACCTCCAGACCTGGGGGCTGTTAACTCTCCATTTGAGGGCTGATGGACAGGCCAGGCTCCGCCTCCGTCTCTACCTTTAACAGCTCTATTTCTTCTTCCCCCGCGGAGCTCTCAGGTTGCCTTGAAGCTGGCCCTGATCTGATTCAGCTGCCGGAGGGGCGGGTGGCTGACGGGCCACAACACTTCCTTTCCTAGCTGCAAGAATGTCTTTCTTTCTTTTTTTTAAATTAATGACCACTTTGGAAAATGAATTGTTGATATTGTGAATTATGTCTTTGAACTGCTTCCTAAAACTGGTAAGGCCTCATCTGGCTTTGGAGCTGTTGACATCTCTATAAATTATGCTGCTCAGAATGCTGTGATAGGGATCAAGCATCTCACTAACTTTTGTCAATGTTCATAACCCATCACATGATTGATATTTACATTGCCGGCTCATCTAAAATGTTAATGTAAATCATTAATTCCAGTCTACAGATTTCTTCCAGCTTGTTAAGTGAAACTTGAGGAAAGGAAGAAAATGAGCTGCCTTTTAATGAGGGTGCCTTTTGCATGGATTAAAGCCCGCACAGTTTAATCTTGGTCTGTAACATGATTGATCTAAACTAATTGGAGGAGGGAGAACCCAGGCTCATCAAATAATAAATCCCCCCCACCCCCGACTCCTTCCAAGCTCTGTGCAAAGGGTTTAACCTGATTGGGTAGAACTTGGAGAGTTATGGAAATCTCTGGAAGTTACTTTAGGAGTTAGACTTGAAATGTATGGGGTCTTGAAGAGAACTTTCTGAAGGCAAAACTTGTGTATTATTCTGCACTACAGCTGAGTTCTGCATTTTATATATCATCTATTTGTCTGTCTGTCTGTCTATCATCTATCTACAGTATCTATCTATCTATCTATCTATCTATCTATCTATTTATCTATCTCTCTATCTCTCTATCTCAATCTATCATTGATCATTGATCATCGATCATCGATCATCTATCATCTATCATCTATCATCTATCATCTATCATCTATCATCTATCATCTATCATC
>WNWU01000031.1:11409832-11432276 GCA_012654045.1 Ptyas mucosa
ATTCTATTCTATTCTATTCTATTCTATTCTATTCTATTCTATTCTATTCTATTCTATTCTATTCTATTCTATTCTATTCTATTCTATTCTGACTTAGCAAACAATTAAATCAATGCTATATAAAACTATTATTGTTTGACTTGAGAGCAAAGCAAACACAATTACATTAGGCTTTACATTAATTGATATTTACCTATTTTGTGCTCGTTGTCTAATATCTGCAGCAGTGGGTAGAATATTGACTTTTTCATATGACCTTAGCAGTTATTAAAAGTTCTCTTGGTTAATCCATCATCTCCAGATGAAACAAAAATGAAGATAGTAGAAAGTCTATAAATATCAGCAAGTCAATTTGGCTTGATGCTAAATTCTTATTCCCCCATTTCCCTGCGGAAACCGTTGCAGAGTCTTTCTTTCGTATTGTGATTTACTTAATCCAAAGTAACAAAATCTGAAGGTTGTGTTAGGTCAATGTACTGTATATATACGTAGCCCTCGACTTACAACCACGATCAAGTCCAGCATTTCTTTTTTTTTGCATAAAGTTTTTTGTTTTATTTTATCTATATATATAAAAATAGCTCTGTGTGTGTATGTTCTAGCATAACTCTGGAATGCCTTGAGCAATTTCAATCAAACTTGGTACACAGATGACTTACTCTCTGGAAAGAAATACTGTGGGGGTAAGACACCCCTAACATCCCTCAGAGTGTGCGTCCTGTTAAGATACAGCCTGTTGTACCTTAAAATGGCTTCTACTGTATTGCCTTAAAATGGCTTCTATTGTGCAGTACAGTGGAGTTGCCATAGTAACAGCTTCACAGTACTCCACAAGGGGGCTCCTTCTGGTAAGGGGGAAAGCTTGGCCTGCCTGCACCACTATGAGACTGACACGACGTACTTCATGCAGATTACATACACATTCGAGAAAAGAACTACAATGTTGATCAGCTTAGCACATATATCACGGACAAGAAGCCACTTTATCCCAATGCTGTTATTAGACAGGAAGAACTTCACCTTAAGTCCTGATTTCAGTGAGAATTAAATTAGTTAAAAATGTTTTCCCTGTGCCCCCAAAAGCGTCAAGTAAAATGATGCCACCTTGTTGTTTTGCTAACTGATCCATGATCATTTGGTATGCTTTTTTTCTGATCTTGATTTAGATGTTGGCTTCTTGTCTGCGAAAAAATGCTTTTAAAAGTAAAAAAGTAAAAAAAAAAGCCTCTGATGATCGCGCGGCTCAGTTGAGATCATCAGAGGCTTTTAAAAGCATTTTTTAAACAACTTCTTCGCCCAAAGAGGTTGTAGAAAAAATGCTTTTAAAGCCTCTGACGATCCCAGCTGAGTTGCCTGATCGTCAGAGGCTTTTAAAAGCATTTTTTTTCTGCAATCTCTTAAGGTTGTAGAAAAAATGCTTTTAAAAGTAAAAAAAAAAGCCTCTGATGATTGCGCGGCTCAGCTGGGATCGTCAGAGGCTTTTAAAAGCATTTTTTCTGCAACCTCTTAAGGTTGTAGAAAAAAATGCTTTTAAAAGTAAAAAAAAAAAAGTTGGCCACACCCACCCAGTCACATTACCCACCCACCCCCCACCAAGCCACCCCCAGCAAACCGGTAGTAACAAATTTTACATTTCCCCACTGCTTTTTAAAATCTTTTGTAACCAATTTCGATCCCTTTGCAATGTGCAAATCCTTTTCACTCCAATAAAAGAGAGTATTTTTTAATTCTCTGGGCTTGGTTTGTTTGCTTGCAGATGCTTCATTATCCGACTAGTAAACCCTAATCTTTGAGTCAGAAGCTTTTCTTTCTCAAATCTTTGCGATGTTCCTGGCTTACTTCTTTTCCTGAGACATCCACACACACATATGTCTGCTTTTGGTTGCTTTTTTTACACGACAAACTCTCCAATTAAGGAGAGAGACTTCCTTCCCAGGTACCACCGAAACTCTGGATCCCAGAAAAGGGGGGTGGGGGTGGGTGGGAGAGGGGAAATATCTGTTCCCTTCAGGTGGCGAGTTTATTTTCCTCACACATCTCACATTACTGTATTTGGGGCACGTTCTTCAAAACAACACCGTCGCAGGGATCCACCAAAGCGAATAATTCAGCCATTACTTGGAAGATAATGAGCAAACCTCATCTTATTTGTTTTGCAGAGACAAACCGCCAAAGTTGTTTTTCTTCTTCTTCTTCCCTTCTTCTTCTTTTTTCTGGAGGTTTTTTTTTCGACGTGTCTCCCAGTTGCCGGTGTGAAGTTAGGAAAAGTAATTGGTGCTGATCTCATTTTTTTTCCACCAAGCCTGCTGTGAAGAAAAGAACAGATTGAAAACAAAACAAAGAGCTTTTGAAATGTTTTTCGACTTCTCAGCCTAACCTAAAACCCCAGGATTTCTCGATATTGTCCCATCAAGTGCCAATCAAACCTGACCTTGTGTTTTTTTTGCAAGGCCAGCCGTCTGATGCACCTCAAGCTAACTCCTGGTGCTAACGTGCACTCATCAATGTTTCTTTCTCAGCAAGGAAGTATGAGTGTTTTGCCATTTTCTGTCATGTCCTGATGTTTCTTCCTCTTCTTGATCTAGCCTCCATTCCTAGGAACTCCTAATGGCTGACTTCCTAAGGTCCTTCTTGGCTTTTTAAAGACCAACCATATCCTACTAATTGTTTGTTTTTGATGATGATGATGTTATCCGTTGAGTTGTCTCCGATTCTTGGTGATCCTATGGGTCAGGTTTCTCCATATCTTCTGATCTTGAACAACTTTTTTGAGTTGTTCCATGCTCTGGCTGGGGTGTCCATCCACCGTGTTCCCTGATGACCTGGTTTCCTTCTACTGCTAACTCTTCCCAACATACTGTAGTAGCCAAAATTATGGAAACCTTTTGGGGAAAGTGTAATTTCTAAAACTAGCTAATAACACAACTTTTTTTTTAGTAGTACCATAAAATTCACAAGTAATCATCCACAAGTTTGGTGAGTTCCCCTTCTATTCCCTCATCTAAGTAATTTATGAAGATATTGAAGGGCCTAAGACGGAACCTTGTGGTACCCCCACTGTTCTGTCCCCGTCTCCCACACACACACACACACCCTCAAACAGTCAGCTGTGGGTTAAAGAATAGCTTAAACAAACAATGTTCATTATCAGGTACTTGGCAGCAGCACAAGAACCGACTGCCAAGTGCTTTACTACAAGAAGGAGGGGTTGTGCCTCCACCAGATAGCATACAGAAATACACACGATTTGGAAACAGTCCAGCTCAAAAGACTTCAGCAGATTTAGGCGTTGCACAAAGTGACTTCCAGAAATTAGCTTTGTCTGTCACAGAGTTTGAATGGCCACCACACTCCCTTTTATAGCCTGTGGGGTGTGGTCCAGTGACTCAGCTTAATCCCTGGCACGCCTCCTCATCTGCTGCGAACGTTTATCTCGCCGACGCTGGCGTGGATCCAGCCACGACTTATCACCCTCGTTCTCACTCTGATCGGAGACACCTGGCTCCTGGCCAATCTCCTCTCCTTCGGCAGACACCTGAGGAATTGCCAGAGAGGAGGGGCCTGGAGAGGGAGGCCTGGCCGGCTCCTCTCCTTCATGTTCGGAGTCTTCTTCCTCTGATACGATGGGCTCGGGGGTCAGAGCCACAAAACCCACTGCTTACTTCCCACCATGTAGACGTAGACCCATTAAGTAATTGAGTATGGTTTGTCAGCCAGTTATGAATCCATGTAGTCAGTGGTGGTATTCAGCCAGTTATATCCAGTTCAAGCAAACTGGTAGCAGCGGCTGCAGGAAGCTCCGCCCACCTGCCTGGATGTCATCATGTCCCGTTTTTGACTCTCTGTACATGCACACTCACATTTGTGAACTGGTAGTGAAGGTAAGTGAATACCCCTGCATGTGGTGGTAAAGCTATCGATCCCACTTTTTTCTAGCTTACCAAGAAGTAGGTTGTGGTCTACTTTGTCGAATGCCTTGCTGAAGTCTAAGCAGGGATGAAATGCTCCCGGTTCAGACCGGATCACCGGATCCGGTAGCGATGGAGATGGGTGATTTGGAGAGCCGGTAGCAAAAATCCCTGCCCCCCCCCCATGCCCAGCTGAGCCACACAATAATCAGAGGCTTTTTATTACTATTAAAAGCATTTTTCTACAACCTCTTCAGACAAAAAAAAGCTTTTAAAAGTAAAAAAAAAAGCCTCTGATGATCGCGCAGCTCAGCTGGAATTATCAAAGGCTTTTAAAAGAAAAAAACCTTTTTTTTCTTTTAAATGCCTCTAACGATCAGGCAACTCAGCTTGGATCACCAGAGGCATTTAAAAGAAAAAAAGGTCTCTGCCGATCAGGCAACTCAGCTGAGATCGTCAGAGCCTTTTGAAAGCATTTTTTTACAACCTCTTCGCCGAAGAGGTTGTAGAAAAAATGGTTTTAAAAGTAAAAATTTTTTTTAAAAAATTGGCCACGCCCACCCAGTCACATTACCCCCCCCTCCACCACCAAGCCACGCCCACAGAACCGGTAGTAACAAATTTTAGATTTCACCACTAAGTATATTATATCCACAGTATTTCACTGGTCTACTAATTTAGTCATGTTGAAGAATGAAATAAGATTGGTTTGGCATGATCTGTTTTTAACAAAACCTGTGCTGACTGCTAGTTATTACTTTACTCATTTCTAGATGCTGGCAGATCTGTTTTTTAAAAAAATTATTATTCTTATTTTTTCCAGTAACTTCCCGGGTATTGATGTTAGGCTGATTGGTGCATAGATTCCTGGGTCTGTGTTTACTGTGTATTTATGGTTTTATTCTTGATTGTGAGATGCCCGGAATTTGATTTAAGAGGGGCAGCTCTACAAATGTTTTAAATAAATAAATTGCCATTAATATTTCCCCCCGCCCCCACAATCCAGGCTAACATTTGTCACAAATAAATCTCTAAAGTGGTGGAGTAAAAACCGGCTTAAAAAAGCGAGATTTTTGTTTGATTCATCTCGTAAAACACATCAAACGTTTTCAAATGTTCCGCAATTATGTCTGAAGGCTGGTTTAATCACAGAACAAGCGGAATTAACACAAAATACTGACAACGAATGCATTAATATTTTATGGAAGTAGGCACTTAATTACAGCCAGATAGACATTAAGAATCCCTCGCTTAGATTTTTTTTCCCCCTTGGCTCAAAACATCTTCATAGAACTGACCTCCTGGGTTTAATCTTCTTTTTTTCCCTCTCCCCCCCCAAAAACTTATTCTTATAAACCAATGGGGTGCATTGGGGGCTGGATGGACTGATGCGAGCTGGAGTGACTGGGAGATTTAGAGAGAGAGTGTGAACTACAAAGATATTTTTTTTGAAAAAAAAAAAATCAGCCCTCCTATTAATTCTCTTATGGAAGGTGTTCCTTATGAAGTTCCATTGTAAGCAACCTAACCATATTAGAAAACTAAGATCATGGCATCCGGTCCTCTCAATTCCTGGCAAATAGATGGGGAAGAAATGGAGGTAGTGACAGATTTTATTTTCCTGGGTTCCAAGATCAACAGCCCAGAAATTAAAAGACATTTGCTCCTGGGGAGGAAAGCCATGGCAAATCTAGACAGCATACTAAAAAGCAGAGACATCACCCTGCCAACAAAAGTGCATCTAGTCAAGGCTGTGGTTTTCCCAGTTGCAATGGAAGGCTGTGAAAGTTGGACCATAAGAAAGGATCTCTCTCTCTTTTGTCCGTCTGTCCGTCTGTCCGTCTGTCCATCCATTCACACACACACACACACACACAGAGAGAGAGAGAGAGAGAGAGAGAGAGAGAAAAGAGACCAATAGACACAAAGGTAATCTCTTCCCCCATGCCATCACTCTGCTAAACATCTAACTTCCACAGCACTGACTTATGCCGGAAGATATTTATCCATAGGCTTAGCCTATTATCCTTGTCATTTTCTCATCTTTTCAACTTCCCCTCTTTCTCACCTCTCATCTTTCCTACTACCTTCTCCTAATGGTATAAGATGATTTATCAATTGTTGTTTGTATCTTATGATTTATGATTGTATCTTGTGATTTATGATTGTATCTTATGATTTATGATTGTATCTTGTGATTTATGATTGTATCTTATGATTTATGATCTAGGACGTGTCGCTCTACTGTTCATATGTACACTGAGACATTATGCACTGGAGACAAATTCCTTGTGTGTAAAATCACACTTGGCCAATAAAGAATTCTGTTCTGTTCTGTTCTGTTCTGTTCTGTTCTGTTCTGTTCTGTTCTGCTCTGCTCTGCTCTGCTCTGCTCTGCTCTACTCTACTCTACTCTACCCTACCCTACCCTACCCTAACCTACTCTTCTGTTCCTTTCTGTTCCGTTCTGTTCTGTTCCACCCTACCCTACCCTACCCTACCCTACCCTACCCTACTCTATCCTCCATGTGAATTCAGCCAAATAAACTCTAGAAACAAAAGATTGATGTGGATCCTTAGAAACAAGGAACTAAAGAACTTTTGTGCCTTATTCTTCATTGTGCAGCTTCTTTAAGTATTTGTCTGCAAATATCCATC
The DNA here is from genome assembly GCA_012654045.1 of Ptyas mucosa. Classification (NCBI taxonomy): domain Eukaryota; kingdom Metazoa; phylum Chordata; class Lepidosauria; order Squamata; family Colubridae; genus Ptyas; species Ptyas mucosa. The sequence goes on from WNWU01000031.1 coordinate 11,416,399, forward strand.
ACATTCTCCTAAGGTGATCATCTATCGTAGCAGGCATGTACAGATGTACAAAGCAAATAATTGAACAGCAGGCAAATGTGATCAGTGCTGAGCAAAGGGGTTTGGCAGAGTCTGAAGAAGCGGTGCACAGCTGAGCTAAGAGAAGGCAAACTGTAATGCAAAAGATTGAAAGCTCAATTTGGTTTTTTGACTGTTGGGGCTAATGTAGCATTCACCGGAACAAACCCTTGCATTCTGAACTAATTACAATTACATGAAAAGGAAACTTCCTCTCCCAATCTCTAAGCCTGTTGAAACTTGAGGAAGCATTAATCACTTGCCATTGAGTTAAGATGCTAAATTATAGAGGGAGGTATGGTGAACTGACTTTTGGGGAAGGTATAGCAAACTGAATTGCAGCAAAGATCAAGAAACTGGTAAATAAACCAGTTTCTTGGGAATTGTTTGGATAAGAAGAGGACCGGAGATCACCCACACGAGCTCCTGACAGTTGCTCCTCACGAGGAGATAACAATACAAGAAGAAAAAAAAGAACACAAACTGTTCTTGTATTATTTATTTATTTATTTATTTATTTATTTATTTATTATTGCATTTAACACTGGAACTTACAAAATGACACAGAACATTACAACACTGAAAATATTAAAGGACAACTTTGAAGAATCAGAAATTAGTAGCTACGTTATTCATACTGTCAGTAATGATAGCCTTCTTCTATGGATAAACAATGTCTAAAGCAGGTTAATGAAAGAATAACAGATGTAGATCAAATTTTATCTGTCCGGACATAAAGTACAGAATGTGAAACTACAAATGACAGGTGAAGAGACTAATTTGGACAAGGATACATTACTGCAGTGGTTCTCAACTTTTTCTTCCTCTTTAAATATTTTTTGTGGCCATGGACCTCAAGACTTACCATATTTTTCAGAGTATAAGATGCTCCGGAGTATAAGACACACCTTAGTTTTTGGGGAGGAAAATAAGAAAAAAAAATTCTGCCTCTGCCTACCAGCATCCATCGGTATTTGTCTGGCTAATGTCCTGTCAGTGTGTGAGAGAGTTGAGGGCTGTTTGGAAACTGAAACAGTATTTGCTGTGCGAGCAACAAGGAAGGAGACAGCAAGGAGCCTGGGTGTGGCTTAGCTCTGCAGCTCTGTGATGAGCTCTAAACCAGTCTGCTGCTCAAAACTGAAACTAAAACTCCTCTCCTCTGCTTGTATTTTGCTTGTATTTACTACCACATTGGAAAAACTGGTACAGTATAAAGGGCAAGGAAAGAGTAAATGACGAAGATATAGGAGTTGAAATGTAGTAACAAACAAGTGAAAATGGAACCGGCACAGAATGTATGATTGAAATGGAGTGCACTGTTATCTTTATGTATATAAATCAATATTAGAATCATATGTATAAATGGCAAATTGAAGTAAGGGAGAAAAATAGATCTGTAAGAAATGTTTACTGGTGCGAAGATGTTGAAAAGAAGAAAATTGTAAAAAATTCTTTTTTTTAAAAAAAAACTTTAATAAAAATTATTAAAAAAGGAGAGTTGAAGACAAATCAAATCCTTTGACAATATTGGATTGAATTAAAGATTAAGATCATTAAATGCAGGGAGACGGAATATAAATGTGTTCAAGGTTAAAATAAGACACCCCCCCTCAAATGTTCTGAAAATCGTTTAGGGACTTTTTGCTGATGCCAGGACTGAAGAATTGATGTCTTATGGATTTGTTTATATATATATATAAAAGATGGGACAAAGAGAGCTATCTGTTTAACCTTATAAGGGACGAAGAGTTATCAAATTTGTTTATCCCTGTTGTGATGAAGGTTGAAAGGAGAAGGAAAAGGAGAAGGAGAAGCAGGAGAAGGAAGAGACGAAGATGAGAGGAGACATGATAACTTCAAATACTAGAACGGCTGTTACCTTATAGAGCCATGATGGCGAACCTGTGGCACACATGCCACAAGTGGCATGCAGATCCCTCTCTGCGGGCATGCCAGCCGTTGCCCTAGCCCAGCTCCACTGTGCACGCACATGTGCCTCCCGCTTGCCAGCTGGTCTTCAGGTCTCTGCTGCACATGCACGGGGGGCAGGGGGCATGCGAGGGGGCGGGGCACATGTGAGGAGGCACTTGCATTGAATTTTGGGGGGTTGCATGCGCAACCCCACCTGTGCCCCGTTTTGGGCCTCGAAGGCCTCCTGCACCAACCTGGAAGCCAAAACAGGGTGGGGGGAGGGGCTGGCCACATGCACGGGGTGGGGGTGGGGGTGGGGGCTGGGGCAGGGACGGGTTTCACTTACCTTCGCTACCAGTTCGCTCGCAGAAGCTTCTGTGCGTGCGCAGAGCATATTTGATGATGTCTGGGTGGGTGGGTGGAGCCTCCCACCGCTGCTGCTGGGGCGAACCGGTAGCAACCCACCACTGGGCTGGGGCACCTGCCCAGGGGATACGCGTGCATACGTGGGAGCAGGGCACATGCGCGGGGGCCCTCGCATTGCATTTTGGGAGTTCCGGCACGCGCTTCGGGCCCTTGGCACCAAAAAGATTAACCATCACTGTTATAGAGGTTTGAACTTATTCTCACTTGCTTCAGTGAGTAAGATTAGAACTAAATGCATGAAACTTCAAGAACGTAGATACAAATTAGATATTAGGAAGAACTTCCTGACCGTGTGAGCTGTCAATCAATGGCATAGCTTACTGCACTAAGAGATTTCTCCTCTTTCAATGGAGGCTTTCAAATGGATATTAATCTTCAGAGGATGGTGTAGGGCAGGAATCCCCAATCTCCGGGCCGTGGCCTATTCAGAATTGGGACATGCGATTGGCTGTCTGGAGTGCCCCCGCGCTATTCAAGTTGCATGAGTGGTGGGCCAGTGGTCACTCGCACACATGCGTGCTGGCCCACTGCTCATGTGAGTTGAGTTGCGCACATGTGCTTCAGAGAGTCACTTGCGTGGCCCAATTCTGAATACGCCCAGCCTGGTAGTGAGCCTTGAGCCTGGGGATTGGGGACCTTTGCCCTACACCAGGGGTGTCAAACTCAAGGCCCACGGACTGGAGCCGGCCTGCAGGCTGCTTAGATCTGGTCCACGGGGCCACCCTGGAGACAGCAAAGGACCAGCCTGCAGTGCCTCTGCCAGTGAAAATGGAGCACACGGCCTTCCTGAGCTCTGTTTTCGCTGGTAGAGGGTTGCAGGAGGCCGTCACAGCTGAAAACGGAGCTCAGGAGCCCTGTTTTCACTGGCAGAGCAGTTGGGCCGCCACAGGCGCCCTCGACACGAGTGACGTCGAGCTGGCCACGCCCCCTGGTCCCCCCATCCTCTCGAGGTCAAATACAACCCTGAAGAAATAGAATTTGACACCTCTGCCCTACACCATCCTCTGCAGATGTCTATCCAACCTCCATTTGAAATATCTTTTGCGCCAATGTCCACCATGAGAAAACCGTAGAGAATTTCCTTGGAAAACGAAGGACAATCTTTTTGCTGTGGGATTCAAGTGGGAAGCTGAGGGGAAGAAAAAAACATCAAAAAAAGAAGCGATGCAAAAATCATTTCAGATAAATTTCTGAGGGATTTCAGCTCTGATTACAAGGCTAAATTATACGATCCGGGCCAATAGAAAAATCGCGGTATGAAAGATATGCTGATTAGAAACGCGGGAGATCAGGCGAATTCCAGTCAACTGTCTGTGTTTGTAGTAAGAAAACATGCCAATTTGTCATGTTATAGGTAGATCTCTACCGCAGACAGCTTTTGTATGCAATTTCCACTAATGTACACAGTTCTTTTAATATCGCTTCCCCTAGAAACATTTCTAAAAGGCAAATTTCCCTGATGTCAGTTCTTTCTTATGTAAATTTTCCCGCTGCAAGCTTTTAAAATGTAAATTTCTCCATAAGCCTTTAAAAAAAGAAAAAAAAGGGAATGCAACGATTCTCACATGCATCTTTCATAAACAAATATCCCTTTTAAGATGCATCTTTCACAAAGAATTATCAAATTGGGATGGTGGCGTTTTTTTAAAAAAACCGGATGCTAATTGCCCCCGCCCCCCCAAGATGGGGTAGTGGTGAACCCCGCGGTAGATGCAAATTATTTCAACACAGATTCCCACCGATATTTCTTGGTGGCTGAATTGCATTTTCTACATCAAGGATTATGAGCTTCGTTCCAAATTCTTTGAGCCCGGAATATATTACCGTTAGGCCGAGAAAAAATTTTGCAATTTTGTACCGGTTCTCATTCCATATTACAAAAGAGCATTTGCTTTTGAAATTTACTTTCGTGGAAAAAGGAGAAAGGGATACCAAGGACACAAGTGACACATTAACCATATGCACAAGATGGTTAAAATAATTACTGAATAATCTGTCATGGGGGGGATTGCATAATAGGTTAAAAAGACAAATAACCACATGACTAATCTGTAAGTCAGTAAAACACATAGACGCCGACAATCCTCGGTTTGTGAAGACAATTGAACCCAACATTTCTGTTGCTAAAAGAGACACTTGTTAAGTGAGTTTTGCCCCAGTCTGTGACTTTTTTTACCACAGAATGGAGACATTTCATTACCCAGCTAAGTAACATCATCAGTGCTAGAAGGGAGTGTTGACATTACAGGTAAGTCCTTGACTCACAGCCGTTCATTTAGTGACCGTTCAAGAGTGCAGAAAAAAGTGACTTATGACCGTTTTTCACAGTTACAACCTTTGTAATATTTATTTATTTATTTATTTATTTTTAGATTTCTATACCGCCCTTCTCCCTGGGGACTCAGGGCGGTGTACAGCCAAGTAAGAAACACATAATATAAACAATTAAAAACCAATTAAAAAGAATATCTAAATTTGGCCCAGAAATTTAAAAACACCCCACTTTAAAATCATTTAAAAGGCTTCGCTTAGGCCAGCCCGGCTTGTTGGAAGAAAAATGTTTTAAGGGCCCGGCGGAAGGCACGGAGGTCATGGATTTTTCTTATCTCAGGGGGAAGCTGATTCCAGAGGGTAGGAGCTCCCACAGAGAAGGCCCTCCCCCTGGGGGTCACCAGCCTACATTGCTTGGCTGATGGCACCCCGAGGAGACCCTCTCTGTGGGAGCGCACGGGTCGATGGGAGGTTGTCAGTGGCAGAAGGCGGTCTCGTAGATAACTGGGCCCTATGCCATGGAGCGCTTTAAAGGTGGTAACCAACACCTTGAAGCGCACCCGGAAGACCACTGGGAGCCAGTGCAGCTCGCGCAGGAGCGGTGTTATGTGAGATCTATTACATGGTCTATCTAACTATGGTCATGTGATCAAAATTCAGATGCTTGGCAACTGGTTCACACTTATGACCGTTGCCGTGTCCCGAGGTCACAGGATCACCCTTTTGTGACCTTCTGACAAGCAAAGTCCATGGGGGAGCCAGATTCACTTAACAACCGGGTTACTAATTTATCAACGGCAGCGATTCACTTAACAACTGTGGCAAGAAAGGTCGTAAAGTGGGATACCGGTTCACAACTACCAGTTTGCCTGAACTGGTCCAAACCAGCAGCAGCTCACCACTAGATAAACCCCACTTAACAACATAATTTTTAGGCTCAATTGTGGTCTTAAGTTGAGGGCTATCTGTATTAACTGAATAATGAAACATCTGTAAGAAAACAACCAAGTTCAGAGAGCACCAAAATATCCCATGGTTCAACCCTAAACTATAAATACTCTCTTCTATAGCTAAATATGTTGCTGCTGTTGATATGGTTACAGGTAGTCTTTGACTTACGACCACAATTGAGCCCAAACTTTCAGTTGCTAAGTGAGGCGTTTGTTAAATGGTTTGGCCTCATTTTACGACCTTTCTCACCACGGTTATTAAGTGAATCACCGCATTGTTTAGTAACCCGGTTTGAAGTGAATCCAGCTTCCCTGTTTGACTTTGTTTGTCAGAAGGTCGCAAAAGCGGATCATGTGATTCCCAGGATGTTACAACCGTCATAAATATGAGTCAGTTGCCAAGCATCTGAATTTTGGTCATATATGACCGTGAGGATGCTGCAACGGTCGTAAGTGTGAAAAACGGTCTCTTTGTTTTCAGTGCTTGTTGCAACTTTGTATGGTCACTAAGCAAATTGTTGTACGTCGAGGATCAACGGTGGGATTCAAATTTTTTTATTACCGGTTCTGTGGCTGTGGCTTGGTGGGCGTGGCTTGGTGGGTGTGGCAGGGGAAGGATACTGTAAAATCCCCATTCCCTCCCCAGTCCAGGGAAAGGATGCTACAAAATCCCCATTCCCTCCCCACTCCAGGGAAAGATTACTTCAAAATCCCCATTTCCTCCCGATCAGCTGGGACTCGGGAGGCAGAGAATAGATGGGGGCGGGGCCAGTCAGAGGTGGTATTTGCCGGTTCTCCGAACTACTCAAAATTTCCTCTACCGGTTCTCCAGAACTGGTCAGAACCTGCTGAATACCATCTCTGTTGAAGACTACCTATACCAAGGTTTTCAAAATAATCAAGCTTGTTGTGAAAACACAGCTGTTAGGTTTATGACCACATATTGTATGTCGTGAGAAAGCAGTCATCTCCTTAAATAGGGGAAACAAATATTCTTTCTTTCAGTTGTATTATTGCAATACTTTATACCTGGTTTCCTACGCAATAATCATTTTTTAACGGATTCCTTTTTGACAGACAGATGCCGTAGACAAAACCCGATTTTAAAAAAAATGTATGTAATTAACATCCATTGGCCTAAAAGCTTGTACACTGCAAAAATTCAAATTTAGTATTTGGCTTTAACAGATATACCAGTTCCTCCTAGCTGGTCTGTTAGATTGAGGTTACCGTATTTTAATTAAACCCCAGGGAAAGATCGCAAGGGAGAGTATTTCTTAGTTTTAGCGGGCTTTTTTTTTTTTTGGTTTAATTTTATTTTCCTGATTGGAAAGTAGAGCCAGCTGGGGTAGCCTGAATGACGATAAACTTGTGTTAACATCGCCATCTGTGGCAGTCTCCCCTGCTTTCTGTGAAAATATGAGCTCAAAAGCACCATCACCCAGAAATTCTGACAAAATGTCCAAATAACAAGGGAACAAAACCCTTAAAAAGCTTTGGCCCTTGAATTTTTATTTAATATTGCATGTTTTGACGGCAACAAGAATTGTATATTTGCACAGTATTGGAAAAAAAGGGGAGACATCGGGAGAAGAAGATGTAATTAAAAAAACTTAGATTGTGCAGAAATGGATAGAGTGACATTAAAGATAAAAGAGAAGGAAGATACAGAACACTTTCAAATATGGGATTTGTTTTATAAATGGTTGGATAATAGAAGTAGAAATTAGGAGCTGGGAAAACATTATTATGTAAGAATTGACCCAGTGGTGAAATCCAATTTTTTTTACTACCGGTTCTGTGGGTGTGGCTTGGTGGGCGTGGCAGGGGAAGGATAATGCAAAATCCCCATTCCTTCCCCACTCCTGGGGGAAGGATATTGTAAAATCTCCATTCCCACCCCAGTCTGGGGCCACCCAGAGGTAGTATTTGCCAATTCTCCGAACTACTAAAAATTTCCACTACTGGTTCTCCGAATTGCTCAAAATTTCTGCTACCAGTTCTCCAGAACCTGTTAGAACCTGTTGGATTTCACCCCTGAATTGACCAGACAATACACTGTTCACAAAGCACTTATGTATGCAGGGGTGGGTTTCAGCCGGTTTGGACCAGTTCAAGCATACCGGTAGGTCCGACGATCAGCTGGGAGCGAACTGGTTCACTCCGATGATCACTCCGCCCCTGCGTGCTTTACTTACCTTTATCCTCTTAGTTGAATCGCGTGGCAGAGTGGATTGCTGCACCTCACCTGAGTTAGTCCCCAGAAGTAACGCGGAAGTTTAGTTTTGTCAAAACTGTGCACATGATCACCAAACTGGTTGTGAAACTGCCACGATCCCACCACTGTATATATGTTAAATGAAAACATACAAATAAATGATATATTTTCAGTGTGTGTGTGTGTGTGTGTGTGTGTGTGTGTGTGTACACACCACATATTTTTAATTTTTTTTAAAATTATATGCTGCCCTTCTCCGGAGACTCAGGGCGGCTTACAATGCATTAAGCAATAGCCTTCATACTTTTGTATATTTTATACAAAGTCAGCTTATTGCCCCCACAAAGTGGGTCCTCAATTTACCTACCTTAGAAAGGATGGAAGGCTGAGTCAATCTTGAGCCTGGTGAGATTCGAACTTACAGTAATTGCAGACAGCTGGATGTTAAATGCTGCCTTAGTAGGAGGCATTAGCCTGCTACGCCACTCAGGCTCCACTCAGGAAATATATAATATATATTTCGCTGATAAAGAAATAAAGGGAGACTAGTATAGATCTATTTCAAGCTATTTAGCTCTCATCAGCTAGCCATACCCTTACTTGGATTCGAACTTGGGCTGCCTGCATATTAGGCAGTTGTATTAACCGAAATATAAATTTGGTATAAGATGGTTTGTTGTGAATGCGACTGCTTGAGGGCTCCTGGATTGGAGCTGAAAGGCGAAAAGGATGCTCTTTTATATCCACTTGACCCACCACGGTGGGAAGACAGGATATGTTGTGGGTCCCATGGGATGGCAGTTTGATAGGACCACGAAAAAAGGCTGTTATGATTGTCCCAAAGGTGCTTTTCCAAAAGCAATTGGACTTTCTTGGGTTCCCCCCCCTCCCCCATGAAAACATTTCGCTTCTCATCTAAGAAGCTTCTTCAGTTCTAACTTCAGAAGAAGTTCCGTTCTTCAAACGGAAGAAGCTTCTTGGATGAAAAATGAAACGTTTTCAAGGAAGAAGCCAAGAAAAGTCCAGTTGCCTTTTGGAAAAGCACCTTTGGGACAACCATAAAGAAGATGATTGAGAATCTCCCTAGACCTTCTCGGTGGTGGCCCCTTCTCTATGGAACACCATATTTTCTGAAAGACAGTTCGCTTCCAACTTGTTGCTTTTCCAAAAGGCCCTGAAGATGTGATTTTGTCAGGAGCCCTGAGATCCCTGAATTGAGCCGATCAGGTGGTTGATCTGATTGTATTGCTACTGCCATGGAGTGGTATGAAGAATATGGGTTTTTGTGTTGTGGATTTTTAATGTTGCTAAACTGCTCAGAGTCACCCATGAGTTGGGTGACCATACAGATTTATTTACTAAATAAACAGAATCCAGATCACGTGAAGTGTTAATGCCACTTTATTGGTAAGACCGCACTTGGAGTATTGCATCCAGTTTTGGTCGCCACGATGTAAAAAAAAGATGTTGGGACTCTAGAAAGAGTGCAGAGAAGAGCAACAACTAAGATAATTAAGGGCCTGGAGGTTAAAACATATGAAGAACAGTTGCAGGAACTGGGCATGGCTAGTTTAATGAAAAGAAGGACGAAGGGTGAGATGATTGCAGTCTTCTGATATTTGAGGGGCTGCCACAAAGAAGGGGGGACAGCCTATTCTCCAAAGCACCTGAGGGCAGGACAAGAAGCAACAGATGGAAACTAATCAAGGAGAGAACCAACCTAGGAGAAATTTCCTGACAATGAGAACTATTGATCAGTAGAACGACTTGCCTCTAGAAGCTTTGAGAGCCTCATCACTGGAGGTTTTTAAGAAGAAAGTGGACAGTCACTTGTCTGAAGTGGTATAGGGTCTCCTGCTTGAGGAGGGGGCTGGACTAGAAGACCCCCAAGGTCCTTTCCAATTCTACTTTTCTGTTATTTCTGTTATATCATTTCTGTATGCACATGCACCAGGGATTAAATGCTACCAGTTCGGACTGGTTCGAGTGAACCACAGTGGTGGGTTGCCCCCGGTTTGGACTGGTTCACAAAAACTGGTAGTAAAACCGGCGGGAGGCCCTGCCCACTGCCCCAGATGTCATCATTGGCATGCGATCCTGTTGTGAACCGGTAGTAAAGGTAAGTAGAACCCATCCCTGGTGAACCGGTAGTAAAAAATGCTATTGGTTCGGGCAACCGGTATTTCCGACGATCAGCTGGGCGACAATCAGCTGTGACGAACGATTTATATTAGCTAGAATCGCCAGATTTGCTGCTTTCTAGCTAATCTAAACCACGTGACACAGCAGATTTCCCCTCCTTGCTGTTCTACTTACCTTTGCAGACTCGGAAGGCTTCAACATGTTCCTTTTTTAGCGCTGCGCGGGCGCGCCTCAAGCACACGCTCGGGAGCAGACTCACAGAACCGGTAGCAGTCTTCCGAGGAGTTCACCCCTGATCTGCACCCAGACAGTGCAGATCCATTAGTCCGATCCCATTCCGTAGGCAACAGAGTTGTGAAGATCTCTAGACTGTGCAAGAGATGCCAACTTTCAAAGGCTCGGTGTCAAAAACCACAGCCCAGCAGATGGCATTAACATTCCAAGCATCTCAAAATTCAGCGAAGTGAGAAACGGGTAGACTCACGACTCTTGGTCCGTGCGCCGTCTTCATGAGAACAAAGCAGTCTTGGTGTTTGCCTCCAGCAAAAAAAAAAAAAAAAAAAAAGAGAGCGCAATAAACAGAACTTCAAGGCAGACAGAGAAAAACCGGTTTGTTAATAAATGGGCTGGCTTTTTGAAGTCCTTTCGGCTGGTCGGCATAGCAATTCTTTCCTTTTCATTTTAGGTGGCGTCGTGAGTTTGGGAAAAACCTCGCAACTCCTGAACCAAATTGCAGCCGATATTGAGAGCGACAAGCAGCACAATTCACTGAATGGATGGATGGAGATCTACCTCTATTGACATCTTACAGGGCTGAAAGCATGTCTGAAGCCTTCTTTTTTTAAAAAAAAAAAAAAATTAAACAGTTTTTTAAAAAAACAAACAAAAACAGATTTTTACATCTTCTTCTTTTCAACAGCTTCGCGTCAATAATCCATATTTATACATTTTCTCTTTCTTATCTTAATATATCTTTTATATCCATATTTCTAATATATCACATGGATGCCATTATAATATATTATATTATTCTAATTATTTTATTTACATTTGACATAAACACGTACCTAATTTCCTTTCCACCATTTTTATTTCTTCCCATTTCTTCCTATATTTCTCCATCTAATTTAACCATTGTTTAGTCTTCCCTTGTCCTTTTCCCCCCCTTCCTTTTCCTCCAACCATTTATACCATCTCTCCCAGACTAGATAATATTCTGTTTCGTCTTTTTCTTGTATCTCCTTCGTGAGCTTATCCATTTCCGCACACTCCATAATTTTTCTAATCACATTGTCTTCTAACGGTATATCGTTATTTTTCCAGTTTTGGGTGAAAGCTATTCGTGCTGCTGTAATTATGCGGATGATTGGAGGTCTTCTGGTCTAACCACCTGCTCAAGCTCTTCTTAAAAACCTCCAGGGATCAAGCCTGTGTCCTCCCTGTTAGGAAGTTTTTCCTTAATTCCAGGTTGCTTCTCTCCTTGATTAGTTTCCATCCATGGTTTCTTGTCCTGCCTTCTGGTGCTGTGGAGAATAAGTTGACCCTTCTCCCCTTTGTGGCAGCCTCTCAAATACTGCAATGCTGCTATCATGTCCCCTCTAGTCCTTCTTTTTTCTAAACTAGCCAAACCCAAATCCTGCAACCGTTCTTTGTATGTTTTAGTCTCCAGGGCTTTAATCAGTGATGAAATCCTTTTTTTTTTACTACCGGTTCTGTGGGCGTGGCTTGGTGGGCGTGGTGTGGCTTGATAGGCGTGTCAGGGGAAGGATACTGCAAAATCTCCATTCCCACCTCACTCCTGGGGGAAGGATATTGCAAAATCCCCATCCCCTCCCCACTCCAGGGGGAAGGATATTGCAAAATCCCCATCCCAGTCCTGGGGGAAGGATATTGCAGAATCCCCATCCCCTCCCCACTCCTGGGGGAAGGATATTGCAAATCTCCATTCCCACCCCACTCTGGAGCCAGCGAGAGGTGGCATTTGCCGGTTCTCCAAACTGCTCAAAATTTCCGCTACCGGTTCTCCAGAACCTGTCAGAAGCTGCTGGATTTCACCCCTGGCTTTAATTATCTTAGTTGCTCTTCGTTGTATTTTTTTCCAATGTCTCAACACCTTTTTTGTAATGTGGTGACCAAAAGTGGATGCAGTATTCCAGGTGTGGCCTTACTAAAGGCTTTATAAAGTGGTCCTAATACTTTGTGTAATTTAGCTGTGATTTAGTCATCAGCTCTGGGGTCATTTGATAAATAGCTTGTGTGGTTGTCTAGCAAACCCACCTCTCTTACTGTGGGGCCTTAAGGGTTGGCAACTTAAGGGTTGATCTCAAGATAAGAGATTGGCCATGATATCTCCCAGGGTTCCATGAGAAACTTGGTGGTGGTTATCAGGGGTGGGCTTCAAAAATTTTAGCAAGGGGTTCTCTGCCCGGTTGCTGGGTGAGCGTGGCCATAGTGGGTGTGGACTAATCGGCCTCCTGCACACAGCGCGGGGTGTGTGTGTGTTTTTGCCCTCCCCGGGCTCTGGAGGCTTTCCTTGGGCCTCCGGGAGGGCAAAAACGGCCTCCCTAGGCTCCGGAGGCCCTCCGGAGGCTGGAAATGGGCCCATTTCCGGCCTTTCCGAACTTCCGGTAGGCCCATTTTTTGCCCTCCTCGAGCCTCCACGCGCGCCCTGCACTTACCTGCATCCAAAACGGGCAGCGTGGGGACTCCTGGGAGGGGAAGGGTGGGATGGGATGGATGGGGCCAGCCAGGAGTGGGATTTGGATATTCTCCGAATGGTACAGAATCTTAGCTAGAGGTTCTCCCGAACCCTCAGCAGCCTACCTCTGGTTGTTACTCAATACCAGAATGAAATAAGAAAAAGGCTCATACTGAAACTGGATAACCATAATCGTAATAACGTTGAGACTCTGGAAAGAGTGCAGAGAAGAGCAACAAAGATGATTAGGGGACTGAAGGCTAAAACATATGAAGAACGATTGCAGGAATTCGGTATATCTGGTTTAATGAAAAGAAGGATGAGGGGAGACATGATGGCAGTCTTCCAATATCTCAGGGGCTGCCACAAAGAAGAGGGAGTCAAGCTATTTTCCACAGCAGCTGAGGGCAGGACAAGAAGTAATGGATGGAAACCAATCCAGGAGAGAAGCAACCTAGAACTGAGGAGAAATTTCCTGACAGTGAGAATAATTAATCAGTGGAACGACTTGTCTCCAGAAGTTGTGGATGCTCCCAACTTTGAATGGTCACTAAATGAAGGTTTGTAAATCGAGGACTACCTGTAGTCCACCAATCCACCAACTTCTTAACATTTAAGGATCTTAAGTGGTCGACACTTTCTGTGTGTCCTATCGTATCACCTCCACGCTTTATGAAAATTAAAGAATTCCTTTCAAGAACCTGTACATCATCCCTTCTTTCATTACCTTGTTTGATGGAATTATTGATGGTACAGTTGTCACTCTTTGAATCTGTATGATTAATGATTGGGTTCTATGAAGAAGGGGGAAGAAGGAAGAAGATGGATAGTGTTTCCAATTTTTTTTTTTTTAGAATGCACTTAAAAGGGGAGGGGGGAGCCTATTTTTATTTTGATTCAAGCTAGTTTCAACCTCCTGGGCATTTAAAAAAAATGGTATAGTAAACTTGTCGTAAATGAACAGAATAATCATCTAACATCATAGCTATGGGCTACCTGGATAACACACAAAAAAGGGCTTTATTGATTTATTTATAGTTCCATTTTTACCTTAAAAACAAAGGTAAAAGGTTTCCCTCGTACATATGTGCTACTTGTTCCCGACTCTAGGGGGCGATGCTCATCTCCATTTCAAAGCCGAAGAGCCTGCGCTGTCCAAAGACGTCTCCGTGGCCATGTGGCCGGCAGGACTTAACGCCAAAGGCACACGGAATGCTGTTCCCTTCCCACCAAAGGTGCTCCCTATTTTTCTACTTGCATTTTTTACGTGCTTTTGAACTGCTAGGTTGGCAGAAGCTGGGACAAGTAACGGGAGCTCATCCCGTTACGCGACACTAGGGATTCGAACCGCTGAACTGCCGACCTTTCGATCGACAAGCTCAGCGTCTTAGACGCTGAGCCACTGCATCCCTCTCCATGTTTATAGAAACCTGTTTAAAAAAAAAAGTGGCTTTACAAACCAGAGAAGAAATAACCCTTCGTGCAAAAACTATATTCGATATCGCTGTGCGATATTTCTGCAGAGTTTTACAAGCCTTCCCGGTGTCTCATGCAAGTAATAATTCTGAGGCTTGGTTATTAACAGAAATGCTCCCGACCCAAGGAATTATCCATCATTCTCCGCCTTTGCTCTTCCTGTTACTTCTTTGGCGGCGAAGCTCAGAAATGTTCCTGCTTTAATATTCCCTTCTCCTACCTGAAAAAGATCTGGCATATTTATTCATCGTCTGTGAACAAATCAATACAGTGAGGATTCGGTGAGATTTATAGTAGAACCCTGGGAATCTTTGGGGAGGACTTGGGTGTACAGAGAGACGGTTAAACAAACAAATAAATAAACGTGGAAGCAATTTTAAAAGGGAGAAAAAGCTCACCTCGGTTCCCGCATTTTATTGGAAAATGCTTTATTTTAAAGCGAACCGGGGCAGCGAGGCAGAAAGAATGGACGAGGAAGAGCAATCCACATTTCCTGCAGAAATAAAAGGGTCGTCCATGCAGAATACGATGAGATTAATTTTGTTAATCTTTAAATGGTTCAGAAAACTTTTTATGTATTTTTTTCTCTCCGGGTCAGACAAATGCAGTCCCTAACTTGGAAATCCAAATTCTGCATGCTGGCAAGAATCTGTTGATTGGAACGCTAAACTAAAGGTGCAGTCCTACACATTGTGGGAAGGACCCCCCCCCCTCCTCCAGAAGAATGAAATATTTTGGGAAATATTAAAAAAAAAAGGCAGAATATTATATTTCCCTAAAGAAGAAATGGAGAAACGTGTTTTTAGAGGCAGAAAGCAGGCTCTCAAGTCTTTCTTAATGGCCCACAGCAGAGGCCAGCCCTTAAGGAGATAAAGAGCTTATTGAAAGAGGAAGCAAACTATCTAGATGGCTCCATTCATAAGCAAAGCAAATACTGCCAGAAGAATAGGATGTTTCGAAACTCCTTGCAGCAAAGTTTGACAGCTAATGGTAGGATTAGTACAGCAGCACCTCACCCAAGATCCAGCACAGGACGAAAGCCACTAACCACAATAGGAATTGCCCAACACTCTTTCAGAACACAACCCCCTTCATTGCACACCCACACACCAAGCAGCATTTCAGGACCTGTATAAAAATCCTGGCACTCATCCAGCTAATTGTTCAGCTGACCCAGAACTGCATGCTGTCTTTGTGTGTGGTTCGGTTCATCATTAAACTTTCTTTCTAATCAGCCTCTATTTTATTTTATTTTATTCCCGGCTTGGACCTGAACCAGATGGATTTCCCTTCCAGCAACGGCTAGTCCTCAATTTACGAGAACAGTTGCTGGAATATGGAACAAAAGCTAGTAAGGCAACACTTGGAATACTTGCATCCAGTTTTGGTCAACCCATTACAAACAAACAAACAAAAGACGTTGAGACTTTGGAAAAAGTGCAAAGAGCAACTAAGATGATTAAAGACCTGGAGGTTTAAAACATATGAGGAACGTTGAAATCTACAAGTCTTAAAGTTGCCAAGTTTGGAGACCCCTATAAGTAGAGTCATAAACACTGAGGATAAACACTGAGGACCCGGTTTGTGGGGGCAATAAGCTGACTTTGTATAAATATACAAAAAGTATGAAGACTATTGCTTAACACATTGTAACCCGCCCTGAGTCTCCGGAGAAGGGTGGCATATAAATATAAATATAAATATAAATATAAATATAAATATAAATATA
>WNWU01000031.1:11447803-11462516 GCA_012654045.1 Ptyas mucosa
GAATAGAATAGAATAGAATAGAATAGAATAGAATAGAATAGAATAGAATAGAATAGAATAACAGAACAACAGGAAAGAATGGATTGGATTGGATTGGAATGGAATGGAATGGAATGGAATGGAATGGAATTGAACAGGACTGGATGGGACGGGACGGGACGGGACGGAACGGAACGGAACGGAACAGAACAGAACAGAACAGAACAGAACAGAACAGAAAATGGAACAAAAGGAAAGAATGGAATGGAATGGAATGGAATGGAATAGAATGGAGTGGAACAGAATGAGATTGAATGGAATACAATAGAAAATGGAAAGAATGGAACAAAACAGAATGAAACGGAATGGAACAGAACAGAACAGAACAAAATAGAAAATGGAACAACAGGAAAAAATGGAACCCAATGGAATGGAACAGAACAGAACACAACACAACAGAACAGATTAGAATAGAATAGAATAGTTTATTGGCCAAGTGTGACAGAGACAGAAGGAATTTGTTTCCGGTGCATACAGTCTCAGTGTACATGCAAAACAACAAAGTAATGATCATCATAATATCAAAGTAATAATCATCATAATAACAATACCAATAAGAGAAGATAATGGAACAGATGAGAAGGATAAAAGTAATATAGCCATACCAGATAGGGTAATATAGTTAGATATAAGACAGTTATACTTACAGCCTACAGTTTACAGATCTGGGCAACTTTACGGCCAGATTAAAGAAAAGAAAAAGAAAAAGCACAGATAAATTTAACTCTCCATAAAAAGGAGGGGAAATGTGAGAGGACAGAACCTTTCTCATCTTCTTATCTAATTAAATTTATATTAGAAAATCAAATAAAAAATTTATGTCCGGCCTCACCAAAGTAGTCCTTTGCTTAAATTATCCCAGTGTTTAAATTGAGTTCATTTTACTGAGGGCATTTCATCAAGGATTTAATTAAGATTGAACTATATAGCTTGAAAAGTTGGTAATTTGGTGACCAGCTCTCCTAGCCATGTTGATTTAAGCTGGCAGAAGTGAGGCTCCAATCTAAATTTTTTGCTATGTTAGGGTTTTGGGTCTCTCTTAGAGAACGGTCCGAAGTCAAGGAATCGTTATTAAAACAATGTCCTCTTAATCTTTGGGGGGACGATGAGGGAAAACCTTCATTTCAAAGATATTATCTCCATTTGTAGCTAGTGACTGGGTTACTCTAAGAAAGGAGGAAGGAAACAGGAAAAACCCTGGGATTTCTTTATGTAATTGGAAAACTATATTTCATTTCCCCCCAAAAAGCACCCAGGTAATATATACTCGAGGCACGATACCATATTGTATTCCTGCGCTTTTAATATGTCTTGCCCGTGTATTTATTCTTACATGTTTTGTTATTACGAACTGCCAAGAGTCCATTCATAATTGCAACAGGATATAAATCTGATTAAATAAATAGAGAAAGTCGAAGAATGATTGCTGTTCTTTTTTTTAGTCCTTGAACCGAACGGCAATAACACTGAAAGCAAAACAACATTTAAACAACTCCCAGCGAAAAACTTATTAAGCTGTACCCAGAGAACCAAGGAAACAAGAAATAAAATGCAATTAAATCAATAATATCAATAAAATACAATTAAGGGCTCGGGAGTGGGGGACGGGGGGACGGAGCCGCATGCAGTTCCTCGCAGTGAGGTTTTCCTAGCAATCCATTAAACTCTGAAAATTTCAAACGTGGGAAACACAAGCTATGTTCGAACGGCACACTCAATCAGATCACGGAATCATACCGCTGGATGGGACCACGGAGGTCTTCTAGTCCAACTCTGGAGTCAAGGCAGGAGACCTTATACCATCCTGGTCCAGCAGTTGTCCAATCTATTTTTGAAAACTTCTAGGGATGGAGTACCCAACAATTCTAGGTGGCAAGCTATTCCGTTGATTAATTGTTCTCACTGTCAGAAACTTTGCCCTTACTTCTATGTACTTACTCACTTCTCTTTAATGATCTTCCACCTGTTACTTCTTGTCCTGCCCTCCGATGCTTTAATCCCCTCTTCTCTGTGATAGCCCCACAAGTATTGGAAGACAGCTGTCATGTCCCCTCTAATCCTTCACTTTGATTGACTCAACATATCTAGCTCCCTCAACTCTTCAACATTCGAATTAGTCTCGCCAGATCCTTCATCGTCTTTGTTGCTCTTCTCTGCACATTTCTCACTTACTTCTTTCTGCCCAGAAAGTAGAAGAAGGAAGAAGAGGATGTAGATGATATTTGGGGAAGGGCAATTTAGAAGTCTTTGGAGATTCTCAGTCATCCAGGTCAGGGGTAGGTTCTACTTACCTTTACTACTGGTTTGCAACGGGCACACTTGATTTTGATTCTATGCCTCTTTTTATACAACCAAGGATTGTATTCACTTTTTTGGCTGCTGCCGCACACTGCTGGCTCCTGTTTAAGTGATCGTCACTGGAACACCAAGTCCCTCTCACAGTTACTGTTTTTGAGCCAGGTGTTCTGACCCAGCTCCCCAAACACAGTAAACCCTCTGAAGTTAAATCAATGATTCATTTATTAGGAGCATCAACAACCCTGGCAAAAAGTTCCTCTCTCACCGCAGGCTAATAAGTCTGTCCGGCAGGGAGATGAAGAGTTGGCTGCCACATCTATTCATCTCCGCTCCTTGCCTTTTAGCCCCAGAGCTAGGGTGGGGCTTCGTTAGCAGCGGTGGCTCTTCTGTCCCAAGGACCGGCCCATAGATTTCCTCTGCTCTCCTCTCCTCTGCCTTCTGCACATCCACACGTCAGGCACTGGACCCAGCTGTTCCTCCTCTTCCACATCAGCCACCTCCAGACCTGGGGGCTGTCGACTCTCCATCCGAGGGCTGATGGACAGCCAAGGCGCTCTCTCTCTCTCTCTCTCTCTCTCTCTCTCTCTCTCTCTGCCAGCTCCATTCCCTCTTCCCCCCTCGGAGCTCTCAGGTTGCCTTGATGCTGACCCTGACTCCCACGCCTCTTCCCCCTCCTCTGATTTGGCTGCTGGAGGGGCCGGTGGCCGACAGGCCACAACACCAGGTCTTAGAAACTAAGATTTGTAAACCAAGGCAGTCCACATCATTTGCAGCCATTCCTGCCTCCTTTTGGAACTGCACGCCCTGCTGAATGGAATGTGCCACAGATGAACCCATGAATAATGAAGCAAACCGCCCCCCCCCCCCACTATGTAGGGCAGCAGCTATGGAAGAAGAGCAGTCCAAATTGGCCATCAAAACCCATCGCTCTGTTTGAGATCAGAGGATTGCTTTGCTATTAGAAAGCATGGACTCGCTTTGCTGCTGTTTCAGTAGAGTTAGTTTTTTCTGTTTAGTGCGATATAATATTCACACTACGCTCTCTAATCCATCACTCGCGTCTCTCAAGGGAGTAACGGCTTTCAGTAAATCAAAGCAATGTAATCTAATAAACTGGGCATCTTTTTCCGGGGTAGCTTTCATGCATATACCAAATCTGTCCGTAGCTAGCGCTGCAGTGGGTTTGGGTGTCGTGTTGTTTGTCCGATGATCTCCGTGCTCCATCTGCAATTTTGGAGCGGGGTGGAGGAGGCACAGAAGTGGTGCGGTGGCCTAGAGGTGGAATTCTCGCCTCACAATCAGGAAGCTGTGAGTTCGATCCTAGGTAGAGGGAGATATTTCTCTCTATTTGGGCACAATGGGAATATATCTGTTGAAAAAAAAACTCTGCATTGGCGACAGGAAAGGCATCTGGCCAGTAAACACTCAACTTCATTCAGTTGCCCAGATTCCACCCCATTGCAAGGGATTATGGGGTCATTAAAAGAAGATGATGGAGGAGGCAGAGAGTCACCACAGGGGTTAATGTTGTAGGAAATATTGATCAAAGGGTTCTCGTCCAATCACGCCGTTGAAAAGTCTGTGTTGCTTTAGAAATCATGAGGGTGTTTCCCACGGTCCTCGACTTACAACCGTTCGTTTAGTGGCCATTTAAAGTTACAATGGCGCTGAAGTGACTTATAAGTGACTTATGACCATTTTTCACGCTTATGGCTGTTGCTCCCTTCCCCCCATGATCATGTGATCAAAATATAGATGCTTGGCAACTGGCTCGTATTTATGACGGTTGTAGTGTCCCAGAGTCATGGCATCTCCTTTGGCAACCTTCTGACGAGCAAAGTCAATGAGGAAGCCAGATTCACTTAATAAGCAGGTTACTAACTTAAAGAACTACTAACTAACTTAAAGACTCCCTGGAGAAGAGCCTAATGCTGGGAACGATAGAGGGCAAAAGAAGAAGAGGACGGCAGAGAACGAGGTGGCTGGATGGAGTCACTGAAGCAGTCGGTGTGAACTTAAATGGACTCCAGAGGATGGTAGATGACAGGAAGGCTTGCAGGAACGTTGTCCATGGGGTCATGATGGGTCAGACATGACTTCGCAACTAACAACTAACAACAACAAACTTCAAGAACTGCAGTGATTTGTTTAATAACTGTGGAAAGAAAAATTGCAAAATGGGACAAAAATCACTTATCGACTGTCTTGCTTAGCAGTGGAAATTTGGGGATTAATTGCAGTTGTATATGAAGGATATATGTGTGTGTGTGTGTGTGTGTGTTTCTATCGAGGCACCATTTTATGCCAAATTTATATTTCACTGATAAAGAAATAAAGGGAAACCAGAGGTTAATACAACTGCCTAATATGCAGGCAGCCCAAGTTTGAATCTGAGTAAGGGTATGGCTAGCTGGTGAGAGCTAAATAGCTTGAAATAGATCTATGCTAGTCTCCCTTTATTTCTTTATATATGCAGTATATATACAGGGACGTGGTGGCTCAGTGGCTAAGACGCTGACCTTGTCGATCGAAAGGTCAGCAGTTCAGCGGTTCGAATCCCTAGTGCTGCATAACGGGGTGAGCTCCCGTGACTTGTCCCAGCTTCTGCCAACCTAGCAGTTCAAAAGCATGTAAGAAAAGAAAGTAGGAAAAATAGGGACCACCTTTGGTGGAAGGTCGCAGCGTTCCATGTGCCTTTGGCGTTGAGTCATGCTGGCCACATGACCACGGAGACGTCTTCAGGCAGCTCTGGCTCTTCGGCTTTGAAACAGAGATGAGTACTGCCCCCTAGAGTCGGGAACGACTAGCACATATGTGCGAGGGGAACCTTTACCTTTTATGAAGGAGTACCTGTGTGCAGTGGTGGGCTGCTGCCAGTTTTAACAACCGGATCGACCAGAACCGAAAATGTGAGCCTGTGTGCCTTTGCTCTCTCTCACACCTTCGCACATACACATGGCCTTCCACGCATGCGCACAGCTTCAAAAACACAGCAATATAGGATGGGATAGCACCGGGAGTCGCAACTACTGATTTGCCTAAACCGGTCCGAACCAGCAGCAGCCCGCCTCTGCCTGTATGCCCGAATGATTGGAACACGGAACGAGGCCGCCCAAATGGACTTCGTTGTTTTAAAGGCACCCTGCAAATCTTGCATTCAGAGTTGCACTTCATTTTACGGTAGCGATTGTTCATGCTAACAGCTCTAAACGTATTAAATGATCTTGTAAATTGCCTTGGTGGGACTTAGATCTGAGTAAATATGCTTAAGGATTGCACAGTGGCTGTGTGGCCACAGATAACAACATTAAAATCTGTGTTATAGAGCCATTAAAATATATACTGTAGATATATATATGCAAGTCTTGGCGTATTTGGGTCTTTTCCCGTGTGAGATTGAGAGTATCTTGGCGACGTTTCGACAAGGTCCCACTCGTCATCTTCAGGCTGGTGTCTTCGGCTTCGTGCTTGTGCGAAGAAAGCGTGATTGGAGCTGCCGTCTCTCTATAAATACTGGTGGGGAGGTGTGGGGTGTTGGCTTTGTTGCTGTGAGCGGGTTGGTTGTCTGTGTTGTTACATCTTGATTAGTTGATGGAGTTGATGTTTGCAGATTAGTCAGCTGTTTCGTAACATCCTGTGTGGGTGAGGTCCTTGATGTGTGCCCATTCGTCTTTTGTGTTTTAACGACCTGGGTAATGGGCTGCATGTTAACATCCTGAGTTCTAGTATTGTGATATCCTGAGTTTTTTGATGTAATGTCCTGAGCAGATGGCTGTGATGCCACATCCCGGGCTTTGGTTTGGCTCTGAGTTTGATCTACGAAATCTACGAAAACAAATATATATAGAGAGAGGAAATCACCCAGTCCTGTGAGGATATTTTTTTTATAAACAAAAACAATATCTCCTAATATTAAGGAGATCAAATGGAATAGCTGATTACACCTGAGCTTGGAAATTGGAGTTTGGGGATAATACAGTAAAGAATAAAGCAAAATTAAAAGTGTATATATATATATATATATATCCACCATAGACATTTAACTACATTTAAGCAAAAATGGCTTCCATATACAGTTAGTCCTTGACGTATGACCACAACTGAGCCCAACATTGCTGTTATTAAGTGAGACATTTGTTAAACGAGTTTTGCCCCATTTTACGACCCTTCTTGGCACAGTTGTTAAGTGAATCACTGCAGTTGATAAGCTAGTCACCTGGCTGTGACTAACTTATTCTGGCTTCCCCATTGACTTTGCTTGTCAGAAGGTCGCAAAAGGGGGATTGCATGACCTTGGGACACTGCAGCTGTCATAAGTATGAGTCGGTTGCCAAAGCGTCTGAATTTTGATCATGTGACCGTGGAGATGCGGCAACGATCGTAAGTGTGAAAAGCGATCGTAAGTCACTTTTTTCAGTGCTGTCGTAACTTTGAACGGTCATTTAAATGAACTGTCGTAAATTGAGGACTACCTCTATTCCAGTATTGAAGTGACTGCCACAAAGAAGAGGGGGTCAACTTATTTTCCAAAGCACCAGAAGGCAGGACAAGAAGCAACGGATGGAAACTCATCAAGGAGGGAAGCAAGGAGGAATTTCCTGACAGTGAGGACAATTAACCAGTGGAACAGTTTGCCACCAGAAGTGGTGGGTGCTTCATCACTGGAGCTTTTTAGGAAGAGACTGGATAGCCACTTGGCTGAAAATGGTATAGAGCAGGGGTGAAATCCAGCAGGTTCTGGCAGGTTCGAGAGAACCGGTAGCAGAAATTTTGAGTAGTTTGGAGAACTGGCAAATACCACCTCTGGCTGGCCCCAGAGTGGGGAGGGAATGGGGATTTTACAGTATCCTTTCTCTGCCACGCCCACCAAGCCACATCACGCATACCAAGCCACGCCCACAGAACCGGTAGTAAAAAAAATTGGATTTCACCACTGGTATAGGGCCTCCTACTTGAGCAGGGGGCTGGACTAGAAGACCTCCAAGGTCCCTTCCAGCTTTATTCCGATTAATTCTGGGAGTCCCCAGTGATTTACAGTATGGTTTCTGATGTTTATGTTTATGAAAATTGTAAATCAGTTGGAGTACAAAAAAAAAAAGAGAGAAAGTCAGAAACCAAATACTTATCTACCACATTTTAATAGTTTCCCCCCCTCCACTTAATTTTCTTCTTCTTTTTTTAAAAAAAATAGCATTTACAAATAACATTACTGTAGAGATTTGAGTGTTTAAGCTCAAAGATTTAAATTCTCTTTCATACCATAAAAATAACTCGGCGTACTTTGTCTGCTAATAGTCAATCTTTTATTCAAGTCATGCTGAGCATTAATTGTACAACTCTGGTAATTTTCCGAGTCCACTGATTGATATTGTAGCTTTTGAAATTGTATCTTTGTTTTAAATAAGTTTAAAAGGGGGGGTGGGTGGGAAATAATGGAATTAAGGAAAAGCTTCCGCACTACGTTCTTGATGGGGTGAATTGAAAGATGTAGCAGCGATTCCAACTCCAAATTAAATCTGATTTTTAAACAGGGAAGGACCAATCTCATTGTACATATGTTGTGCCTTGACAATAAAGATTTGAACTTGAAGTGGTGGGAAATAAATAGGGGTGGGCTCCAAAAAATTTAGCAAGAGTGGGCGTGCCCGTGGGTGGGCGTGGCCATGGTGGGTGTGGCCTAGTCAGCCTCATGCACCACGGTTTGTGTGTGGGGCTGTTTTTGCCCTCCCTGGGCTCCGGAGGTTTTTCTTGAGCCTCCGGGAGGGCGAAAATGGCCTCCCCAGGCTCCGGATGCCCTCTGGAGGCCAGAAATGGGCCCATTTCCAGCCTTCCCAAACTTCCAGTAGGCCCGTTTTTCGCCCTCCCTGAGCCTCCGTGCGTGCCCTGCACTTACCTGCATCCAAAACGGGCCGCGTGGGGACTCCTGGGAGGGGTGGGGTGGGGTGGTTGGGGCCAGCCAAGTGTGGGATTTGGGGGTTCTCCGAACTGCACAAAATCTTAGCTAGAGGTTCTCCCGAACCGCTGTGAACCCCCAGCAGCCCACCCCTGGAAATAAAGATAGTGTCAACTCTGAAACTGGCCTGACTGAGGCCATCTTGGAGGCTTCAGTGTTGCCACAATGGTGCTGAGGGATAGGGAGGGTGGTGGTGGAAGAGCAGCGATGGGATTCAAGTAATTTAACAACCGGTTCTCTGCCCTAATGATTTCTTCCAACAACCAGTTTGCCAAACTGCTCAGAAAGTTAACAACCGGTTCTCCCGAAGTGGTACGAACCGGCTGAATCCCACCACTGGGGAATAGAGATAGCTGGGGTTTTGTAGCCAAAACAAAATAGTTTCCCCTTGAGAACCAAGGACATTCTCACAGGCAGCTGAAAAGTGGAGGAGTGAAGTTTCCAAGCAACTGGACAGCACCTTGATTGGACCATGTGACTGGTTGTTTGGGAAAGGAAGACAAATTACTTTTAATTAGATGAAAACAGCGGGAACCTTTAGAGTCGGTTTTCAGCAGTCTGTGCCAATATGATATGATTCAATAAACCTGTTCTTTGAGGAAAACTGCTTGCCTCAGAGTTCTGTCTGCTATGGGTATATTACTTGGAACCTTGACAGGCAGTCCTCGACTTACGACCATAGCTGAGCCCCAAATTTCTCTCATTCAGTGAGTTTTGTCCCATTTTATGACCTTTCCTGCCAGAGTTGTTAAGTGAATTACTGCGGTTGTTAAGTTAGTCACACGGTTGTTAAGTGGAACTGGTTTCCCCATTGACTTTGCTTGTCAGATTTCAGAAGGGTGTCATATGACCCTGGGACACTGCAATCGTCATAAACAGGAACCAGTTGCCAGATGTTTGAATTTTGATCACACGATCAAGGGGATGCTGCAATGGTTATAAATGTGAAAAAAAAAAATGGTCATAAGTCAATTTTTTTCAGTGCCATTGTAACATTGAATGGTCACTAAACGGACGGTTGTAAGTCGAGGACTACCTGTAGCCTAGAACAAGCCAAAAAAAGCAGGCACATCTTTCCTTTAAATGCAAAATCTGATCTTGGCAACATATGGAAAGTAGCCATAATCAGCTAATAGGCAACAGTTTGGAAAAATCTGAAATAGTCCTTTTGCTGAACGGAGACCAATGAAAAAAAATAGTGGAACTTGGATAGCCATTAAAATATAAAATCGATGTTTGAAAAAGTGTAGGTTTCTGTATAAAAGCTATAAAAAATATTTTAATTACAAGACAGCCAGTCTGGTCTGATGGTTAAGGCACCAGGCTAGAAAGCGGGAGACATGAGTTCTAGTCCCACCTCAGCCATGAAAGCCAGCCGAGTGACTTTGGGCCAATCACCAGGAGACGGTGAGTTCTAGTCCTGCCTCAGCCATGAAAGCCAGCTGGGTGACTTTTCGTCAGTCAGTTTCTCTCAGCCTAACCCACCTCTGTTGTGGCCCGTATGCAGCCTATGCAACTGGTGGCTGATTCCGACAGCGAGGAGGTTGGTGTGGTGCTGCGCCAGCAGCCTGTGCAGCTGGCGCTCGAATTGGACAATGAGGAGGCTGGAGAAGATGTGGTGCCAGAGGCAGGGATTCAGCCAGGGCCTTCAGAACCTCCAGAAGCTCCTTTAAGTGAAGAGGACGAAGAGGAGGAGCCTCTTCTCGATGCATGGGCGCGCAGAGCTGCCAAAAGGCAGGAGTGGCTCCTCAGGAGGAGGTCTCCTTGAGTGTAAGGCTTGGGGCTAATTGGCCACTCCCTTAGCCTATTTAAGGAGGAACGCCGACTGAAGCAATTTGCAGGGAACAACTTTGTTCACTCTCCTTCGTGCCTCGATCTTAGTTCTTTGCAAATTGCTTCTGGGTTTTCTGCCAACCATAGTAAGATTAAGATTAAATTAAATTAAGATTATTTATTCTTTGGATTCTTAGAGGGTGTTAAGAAAGTTAATTAACAGCCTTTGTTTGGAAAAAAAACTTATTTAATTTAGTAAACTAAGGTTTGTACAGACTTTGTGCTGCATTCTTTGGGGTCCGTAGCTGGGGCAGAACAACCTCATAGGGTTGTTGTTGTGAGGAAAATAGAAGGAGGAAGATGTGATGGATAGATTCGCTGCCTTGATATATTTGTAAAAATAATAAACTGGGTATACAGAATAAGGTGGCAAATACGAGCAAGCAAGCAAACAATATGTTTCGAAGTAGCCTTTGACTTACAACCTAACTGAGCCGAAGATTTTTGTTGCCTAAGTGATACAGTTGTTGAGAGAGTTTTGCCCCATTTTACGACCTTTCTTGCTACAATTGTTAAGTGAATCACTGCAGTTGTTAAGTTAGTAACACAGTTGATACGTGAATCTGGCTTCCACATTGACTTTGCTTGTCAGAAGGTCGCAAAAGGTGATTATATGACCCAGGACACAGCAACAACTCACTTTTTTCAGTGCAATTGTAACTTTGAATGGTCACTAAATGAATAGCTACCCACAGTATACCTAAAGTGTCACTAAACAGTCACTAAACTGAGGACTATCCATATCCTAAGGTGACCTCCAACTTTCTTTTGATACAGATCAGGAATGGATTCTACTTACCTTTACTACCAGTTTGCAACGGGACCGCGTGCATGCGCAGAAGCTTCCTGACGAGGTCTGGGTTGGTGGGCGGAGCCTCCCACCAGTTTTACTGCCGGTTCTTGTGAACCGGTCCGAACCAGGGGGCAACCCATAACTGATACAGATATATTAGCAATTCAACCACCTTTCTCTGCTGAATTTAAAAAAATAACCCCAAATCTATAAAATTGTTCTGCCCCAGCTCCAGATTCCCAAAAATTGTGACACACACTAATGGTCCTTATCAAAGTTATAACATACCAAGAATAAACAAAGTCCAGCAAAGGTTGGTAACAGCCCAGAAAACAAGATACGATAAGACACTCACTCTCCAAATGCTCTGTAATAATTACACGTTGTTTCCAGCAAGAAATTACTAACTGCATGCAATTTAAATAGGCTAAGGGAGTGGCCAATTATCTTCAAACCTTACTCTCAAGGAGACCTCTTCTTCCTGAGTAGCCACTCCTGCCTTTTGACAGCCCTGCGTGCTCGAGCATTGAGGAGAGGGTCCTCCACTTCGCTCTCTCCACTTGAAGGAGCCTCTGGAGGTTCTGAAGGCCCCGGCTGAGTCTCTGCCTCTAGCACCACATCCTCTTCAGCCTCCTCGCTGTTCGACACGAGCGCCAGCTGCACAGACTCCACACCAGCCTCCTCGTCATCGGGATCAGCCACGATCCGCGCAGGCCGCTGGCGGGCCACAACAAAAATACCTTAAAATACTCATAATGTACATATTAAAAGTTAGCACTCATTAAGCATTTTCCTCTTAATTTCATCTAAAACATAGTAAGATAGCAAAGATAAACCACCTTAGATTTAAAAAGATACAATACGTCTTTAGTCAAGTTCAATCCAATATCTTTCTACCTGTAACACGCTGCACACACTCACTGCACAATTTCAATTGAAAAGCAGCGTGACAGTTCGTTGATTGTTTCAGCCAAGGAGCCATGAGAATTGAAACAGCAATGCAAATAAAAAATGTTAGAAGTATTTTTAGCTGCTGCAATCAACCTTCCTGATTAATTCTAAAATCACAGGACCAACAAGGCAGAGAGACCAGCAGACTAATGCACAAAAGTCTCATGGGTTTTGCAAAACGCCTTGAGAAACTTCCTTTCGGAGTTCTAGTGGCAACGGATATAGATGTTGTAATTCCATCTGCCAGATTCTCGCCTGTGCAAAAGAAATGTTGATAGATTGCTTTAACGGGGTGGGGGGATAGACAACGGTCAGAGTTGGGCCTGAATGAGAAAAGTGAGGACTCCCTATTTCCTGCTCTAGAAATTCTCCTTTAGGATAAGAACAAGCAGAGTCTGGGAGGGTGGAGTCAAATGAGGATTTAGCCTAGAATCGTTACATGTCCACAAACACTGCGAGTCCAGTCCACATTCACTGCAAATCCACTGCAAGTTACAAAGACACTGTGCTGCCCCACTCACTCACACACACATGTAAGCGTGTTTTAGAGTGTTTCTTAATCTTCTCCAGCAGTTCCCTTCATGCAGACTCAGAACTCTCTCAAATAAAGCCAGCCTCAAGCAGGCCAAGATTAGTCCGTAAGGCAATGGCCAATAGTCCATAAAATGATAGAAAGTTGCTCCAACAAATAAGTCCACCCAACAAACTTAAATCCACTAGGCAAAACTGAAAGTACATCCATGAGAGCTCACTTGGCAAGAGAAGTTCAGAATCTCCAACGCACAAAATGTGAACAAACACACAGCCAAAAACCAAACCTGTTGTTGCCAGCAATGCCTCTCTCTCTATCTGCTGTGATAAATAGATTTCTGGTGCAGCCCATCAAGATGGGTTACTTTTCCTGAGTAATCTGGCAGATCTCCTTTGCTCTGGTCTTTTCTCTGCCCTGCCGGCTCTCGGATCCACTACAGAAGGCAGCTCCTCCTCCTCTTCCTCCTCACTGACCTGCAAACTGTCCCCAGCCGAAGCCCCCTGTAAATCTCTTTTGGCTGGCAGTTCAGAGTCATTAAGTATATATAAGAGCCTTGGTAGTACAGTGGTCTAAAGCACCCTGTTATTAACACCAGCTGCCTGCAATTATTGCAGGTTCGAATCTCACCAGGCTCAAGGTTGACTCAGCCTTCCATCCTTTCTAAGGTAGGTAAATTGAGGACCCAGTTTGTGGGGGCAATAAGCTGACTTTGTATAAATATACAAAAGTATGAAGGCTATTGCTTAGCGCATTGTAAGCCGCCCTGAGTCTCCGGAGAAGGGCGGCATATAAATCAAATTAAAAAAAAAAAGTAACCCAGTTCCTGACATGCCAGCTCATCCTCCCTCATGCTGGCCTCTAAGGAAGAGTCAGAGGAGTCATCCAAGGGAGACATTACAGGCACTGAAAAAAAGTGATCCTCATCCTTACAACTATTGCAGCGTCCCCATGATCACACGATCAGAACTGGAGAGCTTGGCAACTGGCATATATTTACGATGGTTGCACTGTCTCACAGTCACATGATCCCCAATTGTGTCCTTCCCAGCTGGGACAAACCGAATCAGTGGATGAAGCTGGATTTGCTTAACGACCGTGTGAATCTCTTAACAGCTGCAGTGATTCGCTTAACAACCATGACAAAAACAAAGAGGTGAAATAAAACAATAAAACAAGATAGTTTGGGATGCCAGAAAGAAAACATCTTCCACTGGCATTTTGAGGGCAAATCTATGGGAATTATCCCAAAGGTGCTTTCTCAAGAGGCAATGGGACTTTCTCGTTCTTTTCTTTTGAAGACGTTTCGCTTCTCATCCAAGAAGCTTCTTCAACTCTGACTGGATGGTGGGAAACGTCTTCAAAGAAAAACCAAAAAGTCCAGTTGCCTCTTGAAAAAGCACATTTGGGACAACCATGACCTGGATGACTGAGAATCTCCATAGACAGCTCTGGGAATTATCTTGATAAGATCAAACCCCCAAATTCCTTATATATCAAGTTGACTTAGCTGATTCCATTCCTCTAAAAACTGATCCCCCCCCCAATCCTTGTGGAAGATTGTGGATCCAGGGGGAAGACCATTTTTGTTCCCAGCACTTTAGAAATTAATCGACTGCTGGAGCGGTAACAGTACATTATTACCACACTCCTAGCCATAGTGCCAATTTATTTCAAATAAATGTTGAGTGGTATAATTAGACAGCATCACTGTTGCCCCTTTAAAGGCCAGTTTGAAACCAGGCACAGAGAATGCCAGCAGGCGTTCGAGTCATTTTCTTTCTGGAGGATAAAATGACTGATGAGATGTATTAGTAAAAAAAAGGAAGGAAAAAGGGAAAGAAAGAAAGAAAGAAAAAGAAAGAAAGAGAGAGAGAGAGAGAGAGAGAGAAGGAAGCAGTACATATTGTGAGGAGTTTTTTTGGGCTGGTGTTTTATTGCAAGCTCACATGAAATTAGTAAAAAAGGAAGAAAAAAGGGAAAGGAAGGGAAGGAAAAGGAAAGGGAAGGGAAGGGAGGATGGAAAAGGGAAGGGAAGGGAAGGAAAGGGGAAGAGAAGGGAAGGGAAGGAAAGGAAAGGAAAGAAGGGAAGGAAAGGGGAAGGAAAGGAAAGGAAAGGGGAAGGAAAGGAAGGGGAAGGAAAGGAAAAAGAAGGGAAGGGAAGGAAAGGGGAAGGGAAGAGAAGAGAAGGAAAGGGAAGGAAAGGGGAAGGAAAGGGAAGGGAAGGGAATGGAACAAAAGGAAAGGGAAGGAAAGGAAAGGAAATGGGAAGGGAAAGGAAAGGGAAGGGAGGATGGAAAAGGAAAGGAAAGGGAAG
>WNWU01000031.1:11479814-11487314 GCA_012654045.1 Ptyas mucosa
TCCTTCCTTCCTTCCTTCCTTCCTTCCTTCCTTCCTTCCTTCCTTCCCTTCCCTTCCCTTCCCTTCCCTTCCCTTCCCTTCCCTTCCCTTCCCTCCCTTCCCTTCCTTCCCTTCCTTCCTTTCATCCACTCACCTATCCATCCATCACAGAAAACAAGACCTTGCTTTAATAATATATGGTGGTACCTAGGTACTTGGCTGTTTTGAAACTCATCAAATTTGGCACTCAATGCTTTTTGACGTGAAAATTTTGTTCTGGTACTGGAAAGGAAAGGAAGCTTAAAAGAGAAATGAGACCTTCTTAAGCAATTCTCAATCAAGATCATGTGAAGTACCAAAACCACTTAGTAAGACCACACCTGGAATATTGCATCCAGTTTTGGTCACCACACTGTAAAAAAGATGTTGAGACTCCAGAAAGAGAAAGAGAAGAGTAACAAAGATGAACAAAGAACAACAGTTTCAGGAACTGGGGATGGCTAGTCTAGTGAAGAGAAGGACCAGGGGAGACATGATAGCAGTCTTCTAATATTTGAGGGGCTGCCACAGCGAGGAGGGGATCAAGCTATTTTCCAAAGCACCCGAAGGCTGGACAAGGAATAACGGATAGGAAACTGATTAAGGAGAGATTCAATCTAGAAATAAGAAGGATTTCATTTCTTGACAGTGTGAGCAATCAACCCATGGAACAGTTGGCGTTCAGAAGTTGTTGGTGCTTCATCACTGGAAGCTTTCAAGAAGAGACTGGGCTGCCATCTGTCAGAAATAGGGTCTCCTGCTTGGGTGGGGGGGGGGGGTGGGGGTTGGAGTAACAGTAACAGAGTTGGAAGGGACCTTGGAGGTCATGTAGTCCAACCCCCTGCTCATGCACTCTACTAGGGATTCGAACAGCTGAACTGCTGACCTTTCTGATCGACAAGCTCAGTGTCTTAGCCACTGAGTCACCTAGTCAGATTAATAGATGACCTACAAGGTCCCTTCCAACTCTGTTGTTCTGTTCTGTTCTCCATCTCTCTCTCTCTCTCTCTCTCTCTCTCCCTCCCTCCCTCCCTCCCTCTCTCTCTCTCTCTGTCTCTCACTTGGATATTGCTTCTGAAAATGTCCAGATTGTAACTCCCTTCAGCTCTGTTAATGTCTTTCAGAATCTAACAATAAGATGGAACAGAAAGTTCTTTCCCATCAGTAGTCAAATTGCAATGCAGATACGGCTCCAGGTGAGGCCTTCTTTTCTTTTCTAGCTGTCTCCTCTAGTTTTGGAAATCTTCCTCGTGGAGCTCCAGGTTCCACCCAACCGTTTGGGCTATCAAGAACTTGTAACTCGGTACTGCCTTCTGCCCGACTGCTATCTCTTCTGACATCCCTGCCTGGATTTCCCTGCACTGTGGCAGTGAGGGACGGGGAACAGATTTTCTTATTTTATTTATTCATCGGGGAACATCTCCGCAAACCTTTGGAAGCAACGAGCTGTAACCAAGCAATCTTTTCAGAGCTGCCTTCAGCTTGCTGCTGTCTGTTTGCTACACATGTTTGCAGCCAGACTGAAATCTTCATCACGCTGCCTAAAAGACCGTTGCGCAGCAGCAGCAGCAGGGAACTAGCTGAAAGAATCAAATCAAAAGGGAAAACAGAGAGAAAGGGATTGTTTTGATCTTAGTCTGTTGTTTCATTGGGAAGAGAGAACAGGGGTACTGGCATACCAGCATCCTGATGTGACTAGGAGAGTTGGTCAATTAGAGGAAAGGGTGGGGCTTCATCCTAAAGGGATCGTTGCAGGGGTGGGCTGCTGGGGGTTTGCAGGGGTTTTGGGAGAACCTCTAGCTAAGATTCTGTGCAGTTTGGAGAATCCCTAAATCCCATTCCTGGCTGGCTCCACCCACCCCTCCCCTCCCAGGAGTCCCCACGCGGCCCGTTTTGGATGCACGCGGAGGCTCAGAGAGGGTGGAAAACGGGCCTACTGGAAGTTAAGGACGGCCAGAGACAGGCCTGTTTCTGGCCTCCAGAGGTCCTCCGGAATCTAGAGAGGCTGTTTTCGCCCTCTCAGAGGCTCGAGAAAAGCCTCTGGAGCCCGGGGAGGGCAAAAACATCCCCCCACACACCATGGTGCAGGAGGCAGACTCGGCCACACCCACCATGGCCACTCCCACCCAGCAACCGGGCAGAGAACTCCTTGCTAAAATTTTTTGAAGCCTTCCCTTGGATCGTTGTCACCTCTGCTTTCTCTTTGATTTGTGCTAGAGTGAAACGGTTCAGCCAGGTGTTGGTCGGACGGAGTATGAATTTATCATTTTGCTTATTCCTTCTGCCAAATCTAGCTGGACCGGTACCAGCTATCCAGCATCCTGATATGCTTGAGAAAGTTGGCCAGTCAGAGGAAGGTTGGGGTTTCAAAATTGTTTTCAAAAATGTAAGGGTATTTTTCTCAAGGAAGACAAGAAATAACGAATGGAAACTAATCAAGGAGAGATTAGGAGAATTAAGGAGAAACGTCCTGACAGTGAGAACTGTTAACCAGTGGAACTGCTTGCCTCCAGAAGTGTCACTGTGTTATGGATTTGCCAACTGAGCTTCCATTCTGAGCATTACAGTAGCTTGCCAGAGGACTTTATCACGTCTCTGTCGCAACTGAGATAAGACTGGTTTCTGAGCTACTGCGCATGTCCACATTCTTTTTTTCCCCTAACTTCCTGATTTATATTTCCTTTGTTCGTCTGTGAGATAACACTGCCGGTAAAATGTAGTTAGCTAGTTTTTTCTATTTTTACAAGAAAAGTTTATTAGAATATATTCAGGGTTTCTTTCTTTGAAAGTATACAGCATGGAAAACAAGATCCATTCACCCCTAATTAATTACAGTTTCCCCAGGAGGGGAACGAGGCTGATTCACGCTTCGACAAGAAGTGGTGGGTGCTCCCTCACTGGGAGAAGAGACTTTAAGAAGAGACTGGATAGTTATTTGTCTGAAATGGTATAGGGCCATGATGGCGAACCTATGGCATGCGTGCCAGAGGTAGCATGCAGAGCCCTCTCTGTGGGTCCCTGCACTGGCCAGCTGGTCTTCGCGGGCACCGGAGCACCTGAAAATTGTTCTGCCCCAGCTACGGACCCCGAAGAACGCAGCACACACAAAGTCTGTACAAACCTTAGTTAACTAAATTAAATCAGTCTTTTTCAAACAAAGGCTGTTAATTAACTTTCTTAACAGCCGACAAGAATCCAAAGAATAAATAATTGTAATCTTATTAGGGTTGGCAGAAAGCCCAGAAGCAATTTGCAGGAAACAGATAAGAGAACTAAGATCCAGACGCGAAGGAGAGTGAACGAAGTTGTTCCCTGCAAATTGCCTCAGTCGTCTTCCTTCCTTAAATAAGCTAAGGGACTGGCCAATTATCCCCAAGCCTTACTCTCGAGGAGACCTCCTCCTGAGGAGCCACTCCTGCCTTTTGGCAGCTCTGCGCACGCGTGCATCGAGAAGAGGCTCTTCCTTTTCTTCCTCTGCACCCATGGAAGCTTCTGGAGGTTCTGAAGGCCCTGGCTGAATCCCCGCCTCTGGCACCACATCTTCTCCAGCCTCCTCATTGTCTGACTCGAGTGCCAGCTGCACAGGCTGCTGGCGCAGCACCACACCAGGCTCCTCGCTGTCGGAATCAGCTACTAGCTGCACAGGCCGCTGATGGGCCACAACAAAAATGGCCTGAAAAATGGCCTGAAAAGAGGCATCAGAAATGGCCCCAAATGGCCAAAAAACAGGCATGCATACGCTGGCCAGATGGTCTTCGGGTTTCCAGATGCACGCGTGTTCCAGTTTGGGCAGTCGGTGTCGAAAAGTTTTGCCATCACTGGTATAGGGTCTCCTGCTTGAGCAGGGGACTGGACTAGAGGACCTCCAAGGTCCCTTCCAGCTCTATTCTGATTCTAAAGGTGTAATGCAGGGCTGTCAAACTTGTGGCCCGCAGGCTGGATGTGATATGTGCTAGCCATGCCAATGCCCAGTTTAGCAAAGGGGGAAAAAGTGGCGATATGTCACATGATGACATTGTGATGATGTGAGTTTGACACCCCGGGTGTAAGGTTTTGGTCATGCATCTTGCCTTTTTTTAACCCCTGCCCCATGGATACCCCTTATATGAATAACACTGAAGCCACAGGGGGAAAAAAAACTGTGGGGTGCTTACTATTGTGCTGCTATTCATAGTATCAGTGTTGAAGGGTTTTATTGTAAATCATGCACAGAAGAGCAACTAAGATGAATAGGGGACTGAAGGCTAAAACACATGAAGAACAGTTGCAGGGATTGGGTATGTCTAGTCTAATGAAACCATAAGGAAGGTTGAGCGTCAAAGAATGGAGGCCTTTGAACTCTGGTGCTGGAGAAGACTCCTGCGAGTCCCTTGAACTGCAAGGCAATAAAACTGGTAAGTCCTAGAGGAGATCAACCCTGACTGCTCTTTAGGAGGCCAGATCCTGAAGATGAAACTCAATGCTTTGGCCACCTAATGAGAAGGAAGGACTCCCTGGAGAAGAGCCTAATGCTGGAAACGATTGAGGGCAAAAGAAGAAGGGGACGACAGAGAACCAGGTGGCTGGATGGAGTCACTGAAGCAGGTGGCGTGAGCTTAAATGGTCTCCGGGGGGTAGTAGAGGACAGGAAGGCCTGGAGGAACGTTGTCCATGTGGTTGCGATGGGTTGGACACGACTTCGCAACTAACAACAACAAGTCTAATGAAGAGAAGGACTAAGGGTGACATGATAGCAGTCTTCCAATATTTGTGGGGTTGCCTCAAAGAAGAGGGGGTCAACTTATTCTCCAAAGCATCTGAGGGAAGGACAAGAAACAATAGATTGAATCTAATCAAGGAGAGAAGCAACCTGGAATTAAGGAGAAACTTCCTGACAGTGAGGACAATTAACCAGTGGAACAGAAGTTGCCTTCAGAAGTTGTGGGTACTTCATCCCTGGAGGTGTTTAAGAAAACAACTGGACAATCACTTGTCTGAAATGATATGGGATCTCCTGCTTGAGCAGGGGGCTTGGATTAGAAGACCTCCAAGATCCCTTCCAGCTTTATTCTGATTGAAGAAGCTTCTTCAGCTTTTCAGAACTGAAAAAAGCTTCTTGGACAAAAACAAAATGTCTTCAAAGGAAAAAAACAAACAAACAAGAAAAGCCTTTGGGACAATGGATGATTGAGAATCTCCATAGACATTGTCCTATATTAAGCTAACCTAGTCTGTTGTGAGAACCCAATTAATAGACGACAAAGTAATTACTCCCTCATTGCTTCTAATAGAAACAGCCCCATGTTGTTTCACACGGTTTCCCCCCTTAGAGACCACACATTAAATAGTCATGGATTATAACCTCCAATTAACTCCATTGTTTCTTTACTCTGGAGGAAGCCAATGCTGTCCTGATTTACAAAGGTTTTAGGCACGGACCTTTGATTTTTTTGTCAACGTCCTTTCGCAAATATTTATCAAAGAAAGGCAAACATTTTGAAAATTTATTTGTTTATTTATTATTTATTTTGTCGCATTTCTATGCCGCCCCACTCCCAAGGGACTCTGGGCGGCTTACAACAGTGAATAAAACAATGCAACAATATCCCATACAAAAGTTAAAAAAAGACATTAAAACGTTAAAACGTTAAAACACACACACTCCAATTCGTGGCTGGATCTTGCAAGATCACTATAACGAGATCAACGGCCCCAGGTCTGCCGGAAGAGCCAGATCTTCACCGCTTTCCAGAAGGTCAATAGGGTGGGGGCAGTCCGGACTTTAGGAGGTAATTGGTTCCAGAGAGCCGGGGCAGCCACAGAGAAGGCCCTCCCCCGCGGGCCCACCAGCCGACATTGTTAGGTGACGGGACCCGGAGGAGACCGACTCTGTGGGATTTTACCGGTCGCTGGGAGCTATGTGGTAGAAGGCGGTCTCGAAGAGAGCTTGGCCCTGAGCCATGTAGGGCTTTAAAGGTAATAACCAACACCTTGAATTGCGCCCAGAGACCGATAGGGAGCCAGTGCAGCTCGCAGAGAATTGGTATAATGTGGGTAATATCAATGGCATAATAAGAACCGCAAAGCTGATAATTATCCACCAGGTTTGAGCCATTTTGCTAATTGCAAACACAAAAGCGGAATCATTGCACAACAAAATTGCCAAACAAAACAAGCTATTTGTTGTGGATGCGTGGAATACAATTCTGGCACCAAGATAGCCATATCTGTATACGAATCCTTTTTCTCTCTATTCAAAAAAGCAACTGGTTCCTCGTCACAGCCAATTGTGAATCTACAAATTATACTTGATAGACCCTGTAAGGAAGAGGTAAGAGGTGAGAGGCTGAACAGATGAAGAGAGCACATGGAAGCCATTGTTCATGCATAAGATATAATGCAGTAATTTTGTCCAAATAGAAAATTAGGACGGTGTTACAATTCCATATTTCTGGGAACATAAATGGGGGTTAAGCTATTTGGAACTGTTGTAAGTTCTCAGGAATGACAGCATCTTGTGTATATAAAAGCCAAATATCACTCACTCATCACAAAATCTCCAGAACGGTAAAGCATACAAACTTGAAATTTGCCAAGTATGTTCCTCTTGGCTTCTAGGTGCTTACTAAGAAAGGATTTTTCGAAATGACCATCAGATCATTAGTATTTCATATAGAGTATTATATTCACACGCTCCGATGCTAAGGAGTTAGACGTTCTACTCCCCCACCCCACCTGAAAAGAACTCTGTTCCAACTGCCAGTTGCTTTATATTAACATGCTCTGATGCTACCCTTTTGCTAAACTGGGTGTGGGTGTGGCCAACATGTGACTCATATGGTCTGCAGGTTGGGGCATTCTACCCCCCCTTCCCCCTCTGTTCCAACTGCCAGTTGCCTTATATTAACACACTCTGATGCTACAGAGTTACACATTCTACATTAAATTTTAGGCTTTAAGTGTCAATTTATCACGCCCGATCACATAGTTTCGTAGCGAAGCATGGGCATCCAGCTAGTACAACATATAAGGTCTTCCTTGTTAACCATTCAATTTTTCTTTTCTTTTTTAAAAATTTTTCTTAGTATAATGCAACAGTCTCATTAATAAGAAAATTGACTTTTCCAATCACATCCTTCCCATCCTCCTGTATCTGATTTCGAAGGAGACTGGAATGTAGTAAATTATTATATATATATTTTCAATCAATCAGATTAGAGCTGGAAGGGACTTTGGTGGTTTTGTAGTCCAATCCCCTGCTTAAGCAGGAGATCCTATACCTGTGATGGCGAACCTATGGCACGTTGCCACAGGTGGCATGCAGAGCCATATCGGTAGGCACGCAAGCGTTGCCCTAGCTCAGCTCTGGCACGCATGTGCATGCTGGCCAGCTGATTTTCGGGCCTTCTGGGCCCACCGGAAGTCGGGAAACAGGCTGTTTCCGGCCTCTGGAGGGCCTCCTGCAGGGGGGAGGTAATTTTCACCCTCCCCAGGCTCCTAGAA
>WNWU01000031.1:11500889-11518805 GCA_012654045.1 Ptyas mucosa
CATCCCTCCCTCCATCTATCCCTCCCTCCCACCATAATACATCCCTCCCTCCCTCCATAATACATCCCTCCCTCCATAATACATCCATCCCTCCATCCCTGCATATTATATCTGGAGCTTATGGAGTAATGAAAAGAATAAACTCTTGTTTACTGCTCTGGTAACGAAGGCAGGTCATAATCAACAGTTAATAACAAGCCACAACAACATCACCCCCACCTTCCCCGAACCTTGATTATGCATTCGTAAATATCAAGCTGTGATCATTGTTCCTTAAGTAATACGTGCATTTTCTAAATGACTCACAAGCATCACACTGACTTTCCGATAGGTTTTAAATGGCGCGCTGCAGGTATTACACTGTTTGATCACACCTCCATGACTTCCCGATCAAAAATGGCTAATAGCTCCCACCGCCAATGGGAAAAAAAACAACATTTCCGTTCCTGGAGAAGCTGTCTGCCCTAATCCTCCGTGAATTACACACAAATTATATCAAGTTCTTAATGAGTTTGCAAATAGATCGGCCAGGACTTGTATAGAGAAAATTGGGCATCAGCCAGATGGAACGTCTCAGTTTTAAACTTGTTTCCCACTCCCCCACCCCAAGGGGAAAAAAAAAAAGCTTGAAGAATTTTGGAGAAGGGAAAATGTTATCTCCTGGGATTGTGGGTGCTCCATAGCTGGAAGTCTTTGAGAAAAGATTGGATAACCATTTGTTCTGGGTGGTATAAGGACTCCTGCCTCTGAAAGAGGGTTGACCCAGAAGATCTCCAAGTCCCTTCCAACCCTTTGATTGCATTCTATGATATTCAGAACATTGGAATAACAGAATTGGAAGGACCTTGGAGGTCTTCTAATCCAACTCCCTGCTGAAGCAAGAGACCCAGGGGTGAAATGCTACCAGTTCGCACCAGTTTGGGCGAACCGGTAGTAATAAAAACTACTGGTTCGGGCGAACCGGTAGTAAAAAAAGCTACCGATTCGTTAGAACCAGTATTTCCGATGATCAAACCATACTCACCAAGTTGGAAATAACTTTGGCGGTGTTTTCTTCCGCTTCAGTCTGAAGGACAGGTAGACCAATAGGACATCCAGGAGGAATTGATCATTCCTCCATCTAAAATTCGTACACAAACACACAACCGGGAGCTATAAATACACCCCACCCCCTCAACATGGTTTATAAATACCGGTACTTATATTTCATTATGGGATAATAGGCAATTAGAGACCAGGGGTAAAGATTCTGTATGCACTCCAAATAGCAATTGTTGACCCCGTTAATGTGTCTGTTGCCAAAACCTCAGGTGTTTGTTCCATTAATGGGTGACTAGGTTAAGTATGTTGTAGGAAAAGGGCCAAGGGTTAATGTAGCGGGATAAAAAAAGTTCTAAATAAATAAATAATAATAATAATAATAAAAAAAAAACCCGGGAACCTGATGGAAGATCAAATCTGCTTTTACCTCATTTGTTGCAAAGAACTAATTTCCCGTTTGCTCTTTTCTACCCAGAATCCATTGACAAACATATTTATATTTAGGCATTTACATCGGTCGGCATGTTTCTACTAGATTGTCATAACTTTTATCATGGAAGTTTTAAAGTGTAAGATTTTTTTAAACCGCTATTTTGCTATCTGTAAACTGCCCCGATCCTGTGACAACTGAGATGACAGATAAATAGTATGATTGAATAAAAAATAAAATGTGAGAATCCTTGGTGGCTTCTGAGCTTGGTTGTTTTCTTGCAGACATTTCATGGTCCAACTAGGTAACATCATCAATGCTAGAAATGAGTGGGACTTAAGGAGAAAAGAGGAGGAGGAAGAAGACTATGAGGTCCTTGGTAGTCTCTGAGCTTGGTTGTTTTCTTGCAGACATTTCATTACCCAGCTAGGTAGCAATCTCAGTGCTAGAAGGGAGTGGGACTTGTAGAGAAGGAGAAAGGAGAGAGGAGGAGGAGGAAGAGGTCTATGAGGTCCTTGGTAGTCTCTGAGCTTGGTTGTTTTCTTGCAGACATTTCATTACCCAACTAGGTAGTAACCTCAGTGCTAGAAGGAAGTGGGGCTTGTGGAGAAGGAGAAAGGAGAAGGCAGAGGAGGAGAAGGAGAAGGATTGTGAGGTCCTCAGTCGCCTTTGAGCTTGGTTGTATACTTGCAGACCAGTGGTGGTATTCAGCCAGTTCTATCCAGTTCGGGCGAACCGGTAGCAGCAGCAGCAGCAGCAGCAGCAGCAGCAGGAGGAGGCTCCACCCATCCGCCAGGACGTAATCATGTCCCATTTTTGACACACTGAAGGTCCTGCGCATGTGCGGAGGTGGCAGGTGAGCTCACATTTGCAAACCTTACCTTCGCCATCTCAATTGCACCACCCCCAACAAACTTCAACCAAACTTAGCTCAGACAAACATGACCCCTACATGTCCCCATGGGGACAATAGAATACATGCTCTTGCCACAGGAACAGGAAGCTCAAGTTCAAAGCCCAAGAGAAGGTATAAATACCCCTCCACTCTCAACTCCATGTGGTCAGCTGCCCAGAATCACACGTGCTTGGTGGTTCTGCTTCGTCAATAAATGGATCCTCTTTCCAGTCAGTCTCCAGCCTCCATCTTTTCTCCAGTGCCTTTCTTTCCAGATCTGGATCTGGATATTTCTTCCAACACGCTTCCATTATTTTTATTGTGATGCTTCTGACACAAATAAACACACCTCCAAATTTCTGCTAATTCCTAGACAGAGTCTTAAAAAAAGAAGAATATTCTCATCCAATGGAAAAAATATCACTCTGTCAGCTAACCCTCTCTTCCACCCCAATGCTGGTAGATGCTTTTAAAGAGCATTACAATATTATTTTCTGAGGATTTGGGGGTGGGAGTTTATTTTGTGATAATGGAATGGAAAATCTATGCTAAATTGGTGAGGAAATTAACACCTCCCTACCTTTGTTCGCTGCCATCAGTTTCTAATGTGTGTTCTTTAATTAGCTTCATGGCTTTAAAACAAAAATAATTACTCGCGGAAGTTTACTGTAAATTAAATGTGCTACTGAGTATTATTAAAAACACTTTAACTTAAATGCTAATCCTTCTTCCTTTCTGCCCCAAAAAAAAGAAAAAGAAAAAGAATTATCCGCAGGTTCCAAGCCTTGAACGGCTTTGTATAATTACGCAGCCTTGCTGCAAAACTCTTTTAACGACACGCAGATGAAGATAAATCGAGGATCCAGTGCGAGAGCTGATAAGGGATGGAAAACTGGAGCACTTGGGACATTTAAAGTGTTCCAAACAAATCATCATCATCTTCATAATCCCCTGCGGGGTAGAGTCTGGGCAAATGAATGGAGCTAGCAGAGTGTTTTCATGGCCGGATGCCCTTCCCTGTCGCCAATGCGGAGTTTTGTTCAGCAGATATATTTGCAGTGTGTCCAGAGAGAGAAATATCTGCCTCAACCGAGGATCGAACTCACAGCCTCCTGATTGTGAGACATGCATTGGACAACAGTTGTAATTCGAAACTCAAGAGAAGATCTTTATCCCTAAGGAGCTCAAGACGGGAGAAAGGTTCTGCCTTCAGCAGGATCTTCTTTCAGCCCTATGATTCTATGTTCTACATTCATAAGGAAAGGTGGCCTCTAATACACGGTGCTACTAAGCAGGGGTGAAATTCAGCAGGTTCTGATGGGTTCTGGAGAACCGGTAGCGGAAATTTTGAGTAGTTTGGAGAATTGTCAAATATCACCTCTGGCTGGTCCCAGAGTGGGGAGGGAATGGGGATTTTGCAGTATCCTTCCCCTGGAGTGGGGTGGGAATGGGGATTTTGCAGTATCCTTCCCCTGGAGTGGGGTGGGAATGGGGATTTTGCAATATCCTTCCCCTGGAGTGGGGTGGGAATGGGGATTTTGCAATATCCTTCCCCAGGGTGGGGATAGGGATTTTGCAGTATCCTTCCCCCAGGAGTGGGGTGGGAATGGAGATTTTGCAGTATCCTTCCCCCAAAGAATGCAGCACACATAAAGTCCGTTCAAACCTTGGTTTAATAAATAAATCAGTCTCTTACAACAACGGCTGTTAATGAACTGCATTAACAGCCGCCAAGAATTCGAAGAATAATAACTGAAATAACTTACTGTGGTTAGCAGAATGCCCAGAAGCAATTTGCAGGAAGCTGATAAGATAAGCAAGACAAGACACGAAGGTATGTGAACGAAGTTGTTCCCTGCAAATTGCTTCAGTCGGTGTTCCTCCTTAAATAGGCTAAGGGCGTGGCCAATTAGCCCCAAGACTTACTCTCGAGGAGACCTCCTCCTGAGGAGCCACTCCTGCCTTTTGGCAGCTCTGCGCGCCCGTGCGTCGAGAAGAGGCTCCTCCTTTTCGTCCTCTTCACTTAAGGGAGCTTCTGGAGCTTCTTAATTGCCCTGGCTGAATCCCCGCCTCTGGCACCACATCTTCTCCAGCCTCCTCATTGTCCGACTCGAGCGCCAGTTGCACAGGCTGCTGGTGCAGCACCACACCATCTATCGCAGCTGAAAACAGAGCTCAGGATCCCATTTTCACTGGCAGAGCGCTTGGGCCGCCAGAGGCGCCCCCGACACTAGTGACGTCGAACTGGCCACGCCTACCATGGCCTCGCTCCCCCTGCCCTCCCCGCGAGGTCAAACCCAATCTTGATGTGGCCCTCAATCAAATCGAGTTTGACACCTCTGCCCTAAACTATTCCATGGCTGGCTGGAGAATTCTGGGAGTTGAAGTCCACCCTCTTCAAGTTGCCAGGGTTGAGAAATATTGCTCTGAGGTGTACTTCGTAATATTACTCCATTTGCCTTTATGTTCAGTCTGTTTCTGTCGGATAAGATTTCATGAACGGAGTACCCAAAGCAATAAAATCATTCTGCTCCAGCAGTTAGACTCTTTTCACTATAGAACGTAATAAAATCCGGGGTGATTTTTAGCTTCTGCCACACACCATTAATTTGGGATCCTAATTTGCTTGTGATATATTACAGAAGGCACACAAAAGCATTTGTTAATAACAACCTCTTTCCTTAAAGAACTGAGGGAGGGAAAAGAGAATGCTCTCCGTAAATGCATTTTAACATTTCCACATTTCTTCTTGGGCTGTGACAGATATTTTTCTCCTTAATTGAGATAAATATAGGAGAGGCTGTTGATTAAATTCAAGAGCCTAGAATCAGCTCTCAAGAAAACGATGATCTATGGAGTGGAGGAAGGGGGGGTATTTCGTGCATTCTTCCAGATTGCCTATCCTTCTTAATTTCTGAATTTCTGGTTTATAAAACGCACAGACAAATAAGTTGAAAAATTATAGTTTTTAACCTGCAAACACCCTCTATTCAAAAAGGGTTTGGGTTATTTGCAG
This sequence comes from Ptyas mucosa, assembly GCA_012654045.1. Taxonomy (NCBI): domain Eukaryota; kingdom Metazoa; phylum Chordata; class Lepidosauria; order Squamata; family Colubridae; genus Ptyas; species Ptyas mucosa. The sequence continues at coordinate 11,506,272 of WNWU01000031.1, forward strand.
GTAGAAATGACAGAATTGATCAGGGGTGTCAAACTCAAGGCCCGGAGGCCACGGGGTGCTTCAGTTTGGCCCATGAGGCTGCCCTGGAAACAATGAAGGATTGGCCCATGGAGCCTCCACCAGCGAAAATGGCGCTCGTTTTCGCTGGCAGAGGGTTGCAGGAGGCCGTCGCAGCCAAAAATGGAGCTTGGGAGCCCGTTTTCGCTGGCAGAGCACTCGGGCCACAACAGACATCCCAACATGAGTGATGTTGAGCTGGTCATGCCCACCCTGGCCACACCCACCCTGGCCCCCCAAGGTCAGATACAACCCTGATGTGGCCCTCGATGCAGGGGTGAAATCCAGCAGGTTCTGACAGGTTCTGGAGAAATGGTAGCGGACATTTTGAGCAGTTCGGAGAACCGGGTAGCGGAAACTTTGCGTAGTTTGGAGCACCAGCAAATATCAGCTCTGGCTGGCCCCAGAGTGGGGTGGGAATGGAGGTTTTGCGATATCCTTCCCTTGGAATGGGGTGGGAATGGAGATTTTGCAGTATCCTTCCCCTGCCAAGCCCACCAAGCCACACCTCGCCCATCAAGCCACGCCCACAGAACCAGTAGTAAAAAAGTTTGGATTTCACCATTGACTCAATGAAACCGAGTTTGACACCCCTGGTTTTGATCGATGGTGATTCTCCTTCATTCAGGCCACGGTTGTCCCAAAGGTGGTTTCCCCCACCCCCACCCCCCATCCAAAATAATTCTTTAGGACTTAACCTTAATTGTTTTAGGCTAACCTGTATAATTGGGTCTTTTTTCCAAGACACATAGATTCATGTTTCTAAGCAAACATTTCATATTGTTTGAATTACCATTCGGTTATTGAATTCTGTCCTAATCAGAGGTGGGATTCAGCCTATTTGGATTCGTCCGGTCAGACCGGTTCGGTCAAACCGGTATCCCCGACGATCAGCTCAGAGCAAACCAATTCGCTCCGTCAATCAGGTGGGCCCGCCTGCCCACCCCTGCGTTATACTGACCTATATTTCCTTTGTTTGAAGCCCAGCTGATCGGCGCGGCAAAGCAGATTTCCATACCTCAGCTGTTTTACTCAGTTTTAGAGCTGTTTTTAAACACACCGCCAGTTGTCAAGTGTCTGAATTTTGACCACATGACCAGCGGGATGCTGCAATGGTCATACGTGTGAAAAACGGTCATAAGTAACCCTTTCAGTGCTGTTGAAATTTTGAACAGTCACTAAATGAACTGTTGTAAGTCGAGGACTACCTGTAGTTAGATTCTGCATGCATGTAGTCCTTGATTTACAACCATTTGTTTGTTTAGTGACTGTTCAAACTTACAACGGCACTGAAAAAAGTGACTTATGGCCATTTTCCCCATCTACAACCATTGTGGAAGCCCCCTGGTCACGTGATCAAAATTATACACTTGGCAACTGGCTCATATTTATGACGGTCGCAGTGATCCCCCTTTTGCGACCTTCTGACAAGCAAAGTCCATGGGGAAGCCGGATCCACTTGACAATCGTGTCACTAACTGAACAACTGCCGTGATTCACTTAACAACTGTGGCAAGAAAGGTCATAAAATGGGGCAAGACTCACTCAACAACTGACTCTCTTAGCAGTGGAAATTTTGGGCTCAATTTTGGTCGTACGTTGAGGACTTCCTGTAGTATTCTGTTAATAGAGGCCATTATATCTGACCCACACCTGGTAAAATGCAGAGATTTGCATATCCCTTTAAAAAAGGATAATGTATGAATAAAGATTTCTCTGAAAAAGGCCGTTTCCTCTAAGTTGTGCCTTTTTACTTTGCAATTTTTGCCTGGAAAAAAAAAGTGCAGATATCTTGACCTTGGATAATCGCATCTGCTTCTGCCCTCCAGAAGCAGAAAGATGAATTTTGAACAGAAAGATTCCTTCAAGTTCAGGTTCAAAATCTTTTTCACTTTTAGGTTCTGGGTTTTTTTTATTTCTGTTAAGCCTGTCAAAGGAGGGGAGAAAGAGAGAGACAGAGACAGAGACAGAGGGAGACAGAAAGAGAGAGAGAGACAAAGAAAGAGAGGCAAAGAGACACAGAGAAAGAGAGACAGAGAGAGATACACACAAATAGAGAGACAGACAGACAGACAGACACAGACAGACAAAGACACACACACACACACACAGAGGCAGAGAGAGGCAGAGAGAGAGAGAGAAAGAAAGAGAGAGACAGAGACAGAAAGAGAGAGAGAGACAGAGAGAGAAAGAGAGAAAGAGAGACAAAGACAGAGAGACAGAGACAGAGAGACATGCATTCATAAACAGAGAGAGAGAGAGACAGACCTACAGAGAGCGAGCGAGAGAGACACACACAGAGAGAGACAGGCTGACGCACACACACACACACAACACACACAGACAGACGCACACACACAGAGCGAGAGTGAGAGAGAGCGAGAGAGCGAGAGAGACAGACAGACAGACAGACAGACAGACACAGAGAGAGACAGAGAGAGAGAGAAAGGGGAGTGGGTGGGAGAAGGGAAATGAAAAAAAAATGCTACTCCCTAATTCCCCTGTCTTTAACTACCATGAAAATCTCTTAGTTTGTAATTACGAATACTCTTTCCCTCTCATGTTTTAATTATGTTCTGTCCACATTTTTAGAGAGGCTGCTGGAAAAAAACAGTGAAACAGGGCTCTCTTGCCATCGCCGCTGAATAAATTAGCAGCTTGTTGCTTGATTTTTTTAAAGAAATACTGGATAGCTTTGCTTTCAACTGTACCGACAATCCTTGACTTACAACAGTTCGTTTAGCGACTGTCCGAAGTTACAATGGCACCGAAAAATGAACCAAGGACCAGTTTTCAGACTTATGATCATTGCGGCATCCCTGTGATTACACAATCAAAATTCGGATGCTTGGCAACTGGCATGTACTTATGACAGTTGCAGTGTCCCGGGATCATATGATTTCCATTTTTTGATCTTCTGATGAGCAAGGTCTATGAGGAAGACAGATTCACTTAACAGCCATGTTACTAACTTAACAACAGCAGCAATTCACTTAACAATTGTGGCAAGAAAGGTCGTAAAATGGAGCAAATTTCACTTAACAATGGTATTACTAAGCAACAGACATTTTACACTCAACCATGGCTGCAACTTGAGGACTATCTTTATTGTTCCTCACTACAGACAGAATCTTGCCAGGCTAAAGCAGACTATTTGCATCACTAAAGATATACTCTGAGAACCTCTAGGGCGGCGCCGTCTTAACTCTCTTCCTCCCAACCAAACGATCTAAACTTTGCTGTCTCCTGGTCCTCTGGAATGCAGCCCCTCCCTCCCTCCTGGGAATCCAGACCACATTCCACTACATCAGCTAAAAACAATCCACAAGAGAACAATATATAAAGAACAGGTGGGATGGCCTTGAGGGATAGGTGCAGTGGTGGGATTCAGCCGGTTCGTACCACTTCGGGAGAACCGGTTGTTAACTTTCTGAGCAGTTTGGAAAACTGGTTGTTGGAAGAAATCATTAGGGCAGAGAACCGGTTGTTAAATTACTTGAATCCCACCACTGCATAGGTGGGAGAGACAATGCCAAGATGTGTCGAGGCAAAAACCTGAGTCCGGAGAAGGAATGTCATGTCTGAATACATCTCAGACGAGCCCCTCCTTAGTTCCTAGAAAGGTAAAGGAAGGGAGGAGGTATGTTCAGACTTGCGAGATTCTGTTAGACTACAGGAACCATTTGCACCACTCAGGTGACCCTGAGGACACAGATAAACCTCCAAGTGCTTCAACGACCCTCTAAAAGGATGCAAATGACCAGCTGTCTGCAAGGAGTATCAATCCTTCCATTCCCCCATTTTCCAGTCTGAGCTGAAGAAGCTTCTTGGATGAGAAGCGAAACATCTTCAAAGGAAAAAACAGGAAAGTCCAGTCCAGTTGAAAAAAAGCACCTTTGGGACAACCATCTTCAGCTGAAGAGGTTGTAAAAAAATGCTTTTAAAAGCCTCTGATGATCCCAGCTGACTTGCCTGATCGGCAGAGGCTTTGTTTTTACTTTTAAAAGCATTTTTTCGGCCGAAGAGGTTGTAGAAAAAATGCTTTTAAAAAATAAAATAAAAAGCCTCTGATGATCGTGCGGCTCAGCTGGGCATGGGGGTGGGGAGGGAGTTTTGCTAACGGTTGTCCGAACCACCCGCCGCCATCGCTACCGGATCGGGCGATCCGATCCGAACCGGGAGCATTTCACCCCTGCCAGGAACACTGCAACCGTCATAAGTATGAACCACATGCCGAGCATCTGAATTTTCTTCACATGACTCCAGGGAGCCTGCAATGGTCAGAAGCAGTGGTGGGATTCAAACATTTTACTACGGGTTCTGTGGGCGTGGCTTGGTGGGCATGGCCAGAAGGTGTGATAGGCGGCACTCGGCTTCCTGCATCCCCCGGGAGCAAAAATGGGCCATGGGAGGGATGAGCCACCTCCCTGTGCCCCGTTTTGGGCCTAGGAGACTTCCCTGAAGCCTTCAGGGAGCAAAAAGAGGGCGCAGGGGTACCACACCGCCCCCCGTGCCTCATTTTCGGCCTAGGAGGCCTCCCTACACTTACCTTGGAGCCAAAATGGGACATGTGGGGACTCCTGGAAGGGCAGGGCAGGAAGGGTTGGGGCCAGCCCGCAATCTAACTACCGGTTTGCCTGAACTTGCCCAAACCAGCTGAATCCCACTACTGGTCAGAAGTGTGAAAAATGGTCATAAATCACTTCTTTCAGTGCCATTGTAACTTCGAACCATCATTAAATGAACTGTTGTCTTGTATTTGCAGTAAAATAACAATGCCTGTGTGATGTTGGTTTCCTAGTCTGATGAATTTTGGCCCTTTCTCATGTGAGCTGCAATTCTTTTCAGCAAACCTCTTTCCTATAAATAAATCCCCCAACAGAATATTTACTGCATGTTTATGAGTCCTGTGCTCACTCTTTTGTGACTCATTGATTTATTAAATATATAAGGTTGCCTGTCCACAAATATTTTCAGTTTGCAGATAAGGTCACGCCAAATAAAATGGTGAATTATTGAAAATGACATAGTGGAATAAAACTAACCTTAAATAAATTTCATTTGTTTAATGAATAGAAAATAGAAAATTGAAAATCCCTCTAACAGAAAAGAAAGCACATTGTGACGTTACCAAAAAGCCAGCAATAATTCTACACATTTAATGTCGTGTGGTTCAACTTCCTTCTGCATAAACATCTACAAGATTATATAGTGTTGATTTTTCAGAGGTTTTTTTTTCTGATGGATTCAGAAAAAACCCAAAACGATTATGATTTGCTCCATCACTGGAGGTTGTGGGAAGCCTCCCCCGAAGAATCAAATATTTTGGGAAATATTAAAAAAGGCAGAATATTATATTTTCCCAAAGGGAGAAATGAAGAAACATGTTTTTAAAGTCAGAAATCAGCCCCAGTCTTCCTTAATAGCCCACAGTGGATGCCAGCAATTAAGAGCTTATTGAAAGAGGAAGACAGGTATCTAGCTAGCTCTATTCATAAGCAAAGCAAATACTGCAGGCAGAAATCCATTCAAGACAGGATATTTTGAAACTCCTTGCAGAAAAGATTGACAGCTAACAAAAGCAGTGTGACAGGATTAGAACAAGCAGCCCCTCATCCACGTTCCAACACAGGACGAAAGCCATTAGCCACAATAGGAATCGCCCAATACCTTTTTCGAAACACAAAGCCCATATTGCACAAATTCCAAAACTTCAAAAACATAGGACCATATGTTGTGACCTAGGCTTACTGAGTCATTACAAGACATAATTAGTCCCAAATAAACCTATTTTATTGTAACAGCTGAGAATTACATTCATTCCTAGCTGAGTCCCAATTAGTTGCAAAATAAGTCCTTCGGAAGCAGTCCTTCGAAATAATCACCAACTTTTATCTTCTTTGACATCCTGCTAAAGGCCTTACTTGGCAAAGCCTCACAAAGTTCAGAAACAAAGAAGAGATGCTGACTGGAAACAGCAATGTTGCTTTCCTGCAAAAAGGCCCAAGTGCCTTTGTTTCTCTTTTAAACCTTATGGGAGGGGCCAATCATCTCCTGGCCTTACTCCTGAGTTGTCCCTTTTGCTTTAGCTGCTCTTGCCTTCTGGCAGCTCTGCGCATGTGTGCACTAGGAACAGGCTCCTCCTGTTCCTCTGCCTCTCTGCTGTCTGACTCTGGGGGCTCTGAAGTCCACGCATCACTCCCCGATGGCCCTGGCCCCATCTCTGCCTCCGACGCGGAGCCCTCATCTGGGCCTTCCCCAGACTCCATAGTGTCTGACTCTGCTGCCAGCTTTGCAGGCTGCTGGCAGACCACACCACCATATAAGAATCCTTCCTCTTACTCAGTTGGTTGTTCAGCTGGCCCAGAACTACACACTTCCTTTGTGTGTGGTTCTGCTTCATCAATAAACTTTCTTTCCAATCAGCCTCCATGTTGTTTCCAGCGTCTTTCTCCCAGCTTGGACCTGAACCAGATGGATTTTGCTTATGACAAGGTTTTCAAGAAGAGATTGCACAGCTGTTTTGTCTGGAATGCTATAGGGCAGTGATGGCTAACCTTTTTCTCGTTGCGTGCCAAAAGCGCATGCGCGTGCCGGCATACATAATGCAATGCACGCAGACCCCCTGTGCTCCCCCCACCCCCCGCATCTGTGCGTGTGACCCACCCGCGCCCTGTTTTGGGCCTAGTAGGCCTCCCTGCAGCCTCCTGGGACCAAAAACAGGCAGCGGGGGTGGGTGGGTGAGCCCCACCTCCCCTTGTTCCTCCCGCCCCGGCGCATGTGACCTCCTGCCCCCCCACATGTGCACGCGACCCCTTGCGCATGTGCACATGTCTCCCACATGCATCCTGCGCCCTGCCCCCCATGCATACGTGGCAGAGACCTGAAAATCAGCTGGCCAGTGGGAGGCACGCGTGCATGTGCGGTGGAGCTGAGCTAGGCAACGGCTTGCGTGCCCGCAGAGGGGGCTCTGCATGCCAGCTGTGGCACACCTGCCATAGGTTCGCCATCACGGGTATAGGGTCTCCTTGACTGAACAGGGGGTTGGACTAGAAGACCTCCACGGTCCCAACGGTAACAGCCCTTTTGTTATTCTGTTTGCGCTTGCTAGTTTAGGAGCCTGCCTTGAAAATTCTGGCTGCCTGCTGCTTTTATATTTTATCTGCATTGTGATCAATTCATTAGGCCTAACCCAGCCAGGCTGAGTACATTATCAGCGTAAATTTATGCAGTGCAGTTCGGTTCAGGAAAAGTCAGGCCAATTTGCACGGGTGGCCACTTAATGATGCTGCTCAGTGTTCCAGCAACCCATTCTCATAATCGCTGGGAAAGCAAGTCAGATCTCGGCGAACACGAAGGGTCTGACGACGAGAAGACAAAAGAAGAACATGTGTCTCACATATCTCTTCTCACCTTTTCCGCTGCTAGAAATTGACTGTTTATTGAATGTCTTCTACATATATTAAGAAGGGTTGAGTGATTAGATTACAGTAACTGCACTGAATTGATTGTCGTTTTCAGGAACGTGTCCTGGTTGTATGTGAAGCTTCTGGTCTGTAGATAAACACATGTTGGAAGGAAAACCCAGGTTCAGTTCCAACCCGGGAATAAAATGGAAGCTGCTTAAGAAAGAAGGTCCGTTTATGGATGAGCAGAACCAACACACGTACGGCATGTAGTTCTGGGACAGCTGACAAGTTGGTTTGATGAAGTGCAAGGATTTTTATATAACATTTTGTAATTTTGAGGTCTGCTTTGTGTGCTTTTATTATCTGATTGGTTTTACTTGTTTTGCAACCATCACAAATAGGAACCAGTTGCCAAGCATCTCGATTTCAATCACCTGACCATGGGGAGGCTTCAACGGTCGTTAAGTGTGAAAAATGGCCATAATTCACTTTTTTTCAGTGCCGTTGTCATGGTTCGAAGTAATAACCCCACAAAAAGCAGAACTCTGAGGCAGGCAGATTCCGCAAGGAACAATTTTATCGGTGATATCATATTGATACAAACTGGTGAAAACCGACTCTGAAAGTTCCCGCGGTCTTCACCCGATTAAAAAATGAAAGTTCCCCCTTCCTGCAAACGATCAGTCACAGTGTCCAATCAAGGTGCTGGCTGACTGCCTGGTTACTTTACTCCTCTCTCCAGCCACCTGTTGGAATGTCCTTGGTTCCCACAGAAAACTATTTTGTTTTGGCTACAAAATCCCCATCTTAACTATGTTCCCCCTCCCTATCCCTTCTTCGCATTGTGGCAACTGTGAAGCCTCCAAAATGGCCCCAGCCAGGTTTGCTTCAGAGTTGACAGCCGTTGTATCTGTGAACAGCCACTAAATGAAACTGTTGTACATCGGGGACTACTTGTATTGGATCTCCTACTCCCAGAGGTGGTATTTAGCACAGGGGTGGGTTCTACTTACCTTTACTACCGGTTTGCAACAGGGCCGCGTACGCGTGCTTGCTTTGCTCATGCGTGCGAGCTCTTCTGTCCATGCGCAGAAGCGTTTTCATGACGTCAGGGTCAGTGGGCGGGGCCTCCTGCCAGTTTTACTATCGGTTCTATAGAACCGGTGTGAACCGGGGGCAACCCCCCCACTGATTCAGCCGGTTTGGACCAATTTGGGCGAACCGGTAGCGGAAATCTTGGGTGGAAATCATGGGTGGAAATTGTGGGTGGGCTCTATTCTGCCCTATTTAGTCACGTTTTTGAGTCTAGGCACATGCGTGGAAGGCGCACTCCAGCAAAGCGCATATGCGTGCGAACGAAGTGAGCATGCACGCTCACATTTTCAGTGCTGGGCGAACCGGTAGAAAAATTATGCGAATCCCATCCCTGCCTACTCCAGATGAAAACTTGAAGCGCAGAACAAATTTTTAGCGATGGTGATTTAGGACTTTTGTAATTATGACTCTTGAGACTTCTCTGTTTTATTAAGGAAAGGAATTCTGTTGTCACAACAACAACAACAACAAAAAAAACCCCTTTATATTTCCAAGTATGTTCTAACTGCAAGACATTCTGAGCTCTGAGTCTATTTACTTCTGTTCCCCAAATCCCCAATATTTGCCGTAGAAATGGCGTGTGTGACAAACGTGACGTGGGGAAGAAATTTTAGCGCTCGGTTTGAATTCCCAATGATTCATTTGCAAAGGTCTGTTTGCAGGGTTAATAGAATACAGAGCGTTGTACCAACATTCTTTTTTTTTTAAAAAAAAAACAAACGCCTGTTTTCTTTTCTTTTCAATTGAAAACCAACCTGAGAATTGGAGAGTTTATTAAATTGGAAAGCTAAAAAGAACTGGGCAAAATCGATGATAGCGTGGACAGATTTTTCCGGAGCTACAAAACACCAAATGCCATTTGGAATGTTTCATCGATAGGAAACAAAGAAACAAGAGAGTCCACGACTTACAACAATTCATTTAGTGACCGTTCGAAGTTACAACGGCGCTGGAAAAAGTGACTTACAACCAGTGGTGGGATTCAAATAATTTAACAACCGGTTCTCTGCCCTAATGACTGGCTGGGTGGGCGTGGTCATGGTGGATGTGGCCAGGGGGTGTGACAGGCAGCACTCGGCCTCCTGCACCCCCCTGGGAGCAAAAACGGGCCACGGGGGAGGGGGCTTCATCGCACCCCTCTCATGTCCTGTTTTGGGCCTAGTAGGCTTCCCTGAACTTATCTGGGAGCCAAAATGGAGTACATTGGGACTTCTTGCCTGCCGGTATTGGTGGAGGTGTGTTTTTTCCCCTTGGTAGTTCCTTGTTTAGGGTAGTTCCTTGTTTTCTGATTGATTGATTGATTGTTTGTCTGCTGGATTATTTGTCTACTTGATTTCTTGATTGGGGCATTGGCAGGAGAAGCTACTGTGTATAAACAGGAAGCAATCTCCACACTCACTAGCACTGATGATGTTACCTAGGCAGATAATGAAACCAGAGGTGGTTGAAACCGGTTTGGACCGGTTCGCCTGAACCGGTTGCAGAAATCATCCGCTCCAGCTCTATGCCATCCTATTTAGGCATGTTTTTGAGGCCGGGCACATGCATGGAAGGCGCACGTGCCAGCAAAGCACATGCACAGAAAGCTGGGCATATGCGCGGAAGGCCGGGCACATGCCTGGACAGGGAGCATGCACTCATATTTATAGCTGTACGGATCTGGATGGGGAGGAACAGACTCAGTCTAAACCCATCCAAGACCGAGTGGCTGTGGTTTCCGTCATCCCGTTATAGTCAGTTGGTACCATCACTGACTATCGGAGGCGAGTCATTGGCCCCCACAGAGAGGGCTCGCAACTTAGGTGTCCTCCTGGACTCACAGCTGTCTTTAGAAGAACACCTGATGGCTGTGGCCAGGAGAGCTTTTTATCAGGTTCGCCTGATATGCCGGTTGCGTCCCTCTCTGGATTGGGACTCGTTAAATACAGTCACTCATGCCCTCGTCACTTCCCGCCTAGACTGCTGCAATGCTCTCTACATGGGGCTCCCCTTGAAGAGTACCCGGAGGCTCCAGCTGGTCCAGAACACAGCCGCGCGGGTCGTTATAGGAGCAACATGGCACTCCTATGTGACTCCCCTCCTGCGCGAGCTGCACTGGCTCCCTGTGGTCTTCCGGGTGCGCTTCAAGGTTTCGGTTACCATCTTTAGAGCGCTCCATGGCTTAGGACCGGGATACCTACAAGACTGCCTTCTGCCACCAATAACCTCCCCCTGACCAGTATGCTCCCATAGAGAGGGACTTCTCGGGGTGCCGTCGGTCAAACGGGGGAGAGCCTTCTCTGTGGGAGCACCCGCCATCTGGAACAAGCTGCCCTCGGAGATACGGACAATCCCGGATCTTCGCACTTTCCGCCGTGCCCTCAAAACATTTCTATTCCAGCCTGGCCTAACCTCTTTTAAAACTGCTTCTAAATTTTTAAGTTTTGTATCTGCCCTATAAATTTTGAGGTGTTTAATTTAATTCTATTTCTGGACCAAATTATTTAATTGTATTTTAATCGGTTTTTTGAATATCTGTATCACATGTATTTACCGTTTAACTGTTCACCGCCCTGAGTCCTTCGGGAGTAGGGCGGTATATAAATTTAATAAATAAATAAGTAAAAATATTTGTGAACTGGTAGGGAAGGTAAACGAATACCACCCGTGAATGAAATGTCTGCAAGGAAACAACCAAGCTCAGAGGGTACCAAGGACTCCATACATTATTCCAGTAAGCATATTCTCTTATTTGATTACTGGTCATTGTGTTGACTGACATCCTCTGTCTGGGATGAAAATTCCTGCTTAGCTGAGAAGGAAGAGAAAAGGAGAAGGAGGAACATATCGACAGTCTGAAAAAGAAGTCCTTCAAATTCAGCCAAACGTCGCTCCCCTTATATCTTTTCTAGACATTCCTGTGTGCAAAAATCTGACAATGACCAAATACGCCCTCCATTAAAAATTTACTACGGAAAAGGATAGGTACGATCCTACCTGTTCTTCACAGTTCCTTTTGATGTTATTTTTTGCCCCTCCCCCCCCTTTGTCCCAGAAGTCGTAAAGACTGCTGTCTTCTTTCTAATTAATGACCACCCAATGCCGACGGTACAGATGTCTTCACATATGGTTCATTACCCCAAAGACAAAAACTGTGTAAGAGTTAAAAGGTTTATTTCACGGGGTTCTTTGGGCAACCATGAAGAAGGAGGCAATTTAAAAAAAAAAATCAAATATGTCTGAGCTGAAAATATTTAATTTTTTTTTTCTGTAGACACTTTTTTTTTAAAACCCCGTAGGAAAGTCTCTCTAATTTTGGAGGTGGAGGTACTATTCCCAAGGGGGAGCAGAAACCCCTAAAATTGTCATCATAGTTTCTTTTTTTTTTTACCTTCTGTGGTGCCAAGTTTGATTGGTGACACAGATTGATGATGTAATGTTTTGCCAAGGGTCAAGGCAGTGAACAGGTGCCCAGATACTTTTTTTTCTTTTTTGGAGACAATAATATAATAAGTAATAATAAGTATATCGGTAAATAAAAAGATTTTAAGCTTTAGACACTATAGGGCACCACATGTCAGAACAACAAAACACAAGGACTGTTTTTACTCCATGCCATCACTCTGCTAAACAACTCATTCCCACAACACTGTCAAACTGTCTAAAAAGGCAGATTCACCTTCATAATTCTCATTTTCCCTATTACCTGTCTCCTTATCTTCTTATGACTATAACGCTGTTGCTTGTATCTTACGATTTATATTCTTCTCTCCTCTCCTCTTCCCTTCCCTTCCCTTCCATTCTATTCCTCTTCCTCTTCTCTTCTCTTCTCTTCTCTTCTATTCCTATTTCTTATTCTATTCTATTCTATTCTATTCTATTCTATTCTATTCTATTCTATTCTATTCTATTCTATTCTATTCTATTCCATTCCATTCCATTCCATTCCATTCCATTCCATTCCATTCCATTCCATTCCATTCCACTCCACCCC
>WNWU01000031.1:11534061-11551465 GCA_012654045.1 Ptyas mucosa
AACTAAACTAAACTAAACTAAACTAAACTAAACTAAACTAAACTAAACTAAACGTTCATTTCTGTAACACTTTAAGGTGATCAGTTAGTACTGATATCAGGATAAACAAGCTTGGTTACTGCTTTTGCGTGCTGAGATTTATTTTTCCAGTCTTTATGGAACCTGACATCTATATTATCTCAGACAAGTAGCTGTCCAGTCTCTTGTTAAAAAACTCCAGGGATGAAGCACCTATAACTTCCGAAGTCAAACCATTCCATTGGTTAATAGTTCTCACTCTCAGGAAATTTCTCCTTAGTTCTAGGTTGCTTCTCTCCTTTACTAATTTCCATCCATTGCGTCTTGTCCTACCTTCAGGTGCTTTGGAGAATAGATTGACCTCTCTCTTCTTTGTGACAGCCCCTCAAGTACTGGAAGACTGTCATTATGTCACCCCTAGTCCTTCTTTTCACTACACTAGTGAAATAGTTTAGACAGCCATTAGTCTAACATGGTAGAGGGTTGCCTGCTTGAGGTCAGAAGGCCACACAAGGAATAATGGATGGAAACTGATCAAGGAGAGATTCAACCTAGAAATAAGGAGACATTTTCTGACAGTGAGGAGAATCAACCAATAGAACAACTTGCCTTCAGAAGTTGTGAGAACTACATCACTGGAGGCTTTCAAGAAGAGACTGGGCTGTCATCTGTCAGAAATGGTGTAGGGTCTACTGCTTGAGCAGGGGGTTGGACTAGATGACCTACAAGCTCCCTTCTGACTCTGTTAATTTTTTAATAAAGCAGAGGGTTGGACAAAAAGACCTCCAAGATCCCTTCCAGCTCTGTTGTCTATGGAGATTCTCAGTCATCCAGGTCATGGATGTTCCAAAGGTGCTTTTTTCAAGAGGCAGGTGGACTTTCTTGTTTTTCTTTGAAGACTCATCCAAGAAGCTTCTTCAGCTCTGTTATTCTGTTCTGTTCTGACCATCGCCAGAAGAAGCTGCCTTCTCTGTTTTTGAGCAAAATGTCACAGCTGGTTTTATATAAACCTTGCCTCCTTTAATATTAAAATTACGGGCAGGTTCATATTTTATTTTTACAAAAGAACTTTCAGACGCTCAACTCTTCAACCAGAATTAGCTCTCCTCTTGAGGCCACAAAGCCCATATGGTAGAGGCTGAGAGTTACTACCTTCCTAAAGCTTGGAGCATCCATAATAAGAAGTCGGCAAACTATTTTCCAAAGCACCAGAAGGCAAAACAAGAAGCAACAGGTGGAAACTAATCAAGGCGAGAAGCAACCTAGAACTAAGGAGAAACTTCTTAACCGTGAGAACAATTAACCAGTGGAACAGCTTGCCTTCAGAAGTTGTGGGTGCTTCATCACTGGAGGCTTTTAAGAAGAGAGGGGTATCGTCTTTCCTGCTCAAGCAGGGGGTTGGGCTAGAAGACCTCCAAGGTCCCTTTCAACTCTGTTAATCTATATTCTGTGTTCTAGTATATTCTTTTTTGCCATGTTCACATGCTACCTCCTAAATATGGCACTATTTATTCTTTCGACACATTTTATATTACATATCCCTTCCCATCTGCCCATTAGCATACGAATCACAAGTTTGGTGGCATTTAATGGGATGAGGCTGTGTCTTTATTATTCCATCTGGTTCCGACAAACTTGAGGAAAAGTGAACAGCGTAAAAGCACCCTTTCTCCTTAATTTGGTGAGAAATGGCCAAGATCCCAGCGGGATTTAAAGGACCGATTTGTCAAGTTAGAGAAAACATGATGTATTAAGAGTCTGAGAGTTTAACCACCCTTTGAACTAATTGGTATATAGCTGGTGATCTTTTTCTCTCTTTTTCCTTGTCTCTCTCTGTGTTCTCTATACAGTTTCTATCAGTGGCGGAATTCAAATTTTGTAAACTACCGGTTCTGTGGGCTTGGCTTGGTGGGCGTGGTGTGGCTTGGTGGGCATGGCAGGGGAAGGATACTGCAAAATCCCCATTCCCACTCCGCACCTGGGGGAAGGATACTGCAAAACCAAACATGAGCCTGGTGGCGCAGCAGACTAAAGCACTGTTATTAACATTCATTAACATTCAGCTGCCTGCAATTACTGCAGGTTCGAATCTCACCAAGGCTCAAGGTTGACTCAGCCTTCCATCCTTTCTAAGGTAGGTAAATTGAGGACCCAGTTTGTGGGGGCAATAAGCTGACTTTGTATAAATATACAAAAGTATGAAGGCTATTGCTTAACGCACTGTAAGCCGCCCTGAGTCTCCGGAGAAGGGCGACATATAAATCACATTAAAAAAAAAAATCTCCATTTCCATCCCACTCTGGGGCCAGCCAGAAGTGGTATTTGCCGGTTCTCCGAACTGCTCAAAATTTCCGCTACTGGTTCTCCAGAACCTGTCAGAATATACCAATAAACATTAAAGCATCATTATTGTTGGTAATTGCAAAGTCTTGTCCGACCCATCGCGACCCCATGGACAACTTACCTCCAGGCCTTCCTGTCCTCTACCATTCCCCGGACACCATTTAAGCTCATGCTGACTGCTTCAGTGACTCCATTCAGCCACCTCGTTCTCTACCATCCCATTCTTCTTTTGCCCTCCATCGTTCCCAGCATTAGGCTCTTCTCCAGTGAGTCCTTCCTTCTCATTAGGTGGCCAAAGGATTTGAGTTTCATCTTCAGGATCTGGCCTTCTAAAGAGCAGTCAGGGTTGACCTCCTCTAGGACCGACCGGTTGGATCGCCTTGCAGTCCAAGGGACTCGCGGGAGTCTCCTCCAGCACCTTAGTTCAAAGGCCTCCATTCTTTGGCGCTCAGCCTTCCTTATGGTAAAAAGCATCATTATAAAGCTACTCAAATAATGCAGAAACCAGCAATAAATTAGATAAAATTAGGGCTGAGCTGAAATTGACTCTTGCATATTTGCCAGAACATATGGCAAAACGGGAGGTGTGTATGCATCTGTGTGTGTATGTGATTTAGAGATTTGGAACTCTTCCAGAAACCAACAGCTGGAAAACACGACGCTCCTTCCAGCATTAGAGAGAAGCAATGATTTACATGATGCCAATGACAATGTTTAAGCACATAGGATATATCCTTCAGCAAGAGTTTTCAGAGAGTATTTCATGGAGATGTGTCTTTCTGAAGGAAGAGTGGTTACCTATGTAAAGTTTTGATTCTGGGAGAAAAATTTAGAATAAGAGAATAACAGAAGAGTTGGAAGGAACCTTTGGAGGTCTTCTAGTCCAACCCCCTGCTCAGTCAGGAAACCCTATACCATTTCAGTCCAATCTCTTCTTTAAAAAGTTCCAGAGGTATCAATGGTCAGATATCTACTGCTGTGTAGTTTATCAGGAGATGAGTAGAGTTTGTCAGTTTGGATATATTCATGAACTGGAATGGGCTTGGTAACAAGGTCAGCTAATGAATAGGCATAGCAACAGATCAGCCAATGGGAGCTGAAACAGTTTGGAGCCTGGGCGTGGCTTAGCTCTGCAGCTCTGAGTCTGTGCTGGGCTCTAAACTAGTCTGCTGCTCTGAACTGAAACTGAAACTCCTCTCCTCTGCTTGTGTTTTGCTTGTATTTACTACCATGTTGGAAAACCTGTGTTTGGTATGGTATATTTACTTCATATGTAATATTATATATAAGGAGAAGTTATTGAATCCTGCTGAATTGTCTGCTTGTGTGCACTGCAGCAAACTCTGACAGAGTTAATGTTTTCCTAAGAGAAGACCTATAGTCAGCGGGAAAGTCATGGCCTTGATATGAGGCTGTCATTATATAGAACCACAGCAACTAAAGGATGTGAACTTGCCCCAAACACTAGATTAGTGATGGAGATTCTTCTTTGAGTTGAGTACAGTTAAAATTTGATGCTAGGATGATGCTGTTGAAGAAAGACAGAAGGTTGAGTTGTTCTTGTTGTAGTAGTGGTAGTGGTAGTAGTAGTAGTAGTAGTAGTAGTAGTAGTACATTAACTTTGGACCCATGTCAAGAGCAATTAACCAAGAATGACACTTTGGATTATTCAGTAATATCTTTACTTTTGCCCATAGACAGGATCTTGCCAGACTAAAGCACACTCTGCATAACTATCAGATAAATCCTGTGAAAGTTTAGGGAGGATCCCTTCTGGGTCTCTTTCTGAATACCAAGAACTCAATGCTGAGGAGCACACTGGCTCAAGTGATTGAAATCCTGGGCAGGAGGTTAGCAAATCCATGTTCGAGACCCAAGGACTGCTGTGGGGTGGGGTTGAGCTTTCGTCCTTCACTCCAGCTCCTGCCAGGGACACGAAAGGCGTGTCCAGGGCAACAGTGATGTTACTGGCTAATCCTTTCAACCCGGAAGCACCTCGGTGCTTCTGACTGGAGTGCCAAAAAAGCAATGCTGATTTGCCTCTTTGCTCCTTGGGAAAGAGCCCCTCCCTTTTGCAATTCAGCACCCGATTCCACCACAATTTTTATTTTATTTTTATTTTATTTAGTTTGTCAAACATGTACGAGAAAACATATATAAGCATGGACATGAACATATGAACATGTATAAACATGGACATGAACACAGGAAATGAGTACGAATAAATGGGGACAGTAGGACGGGGACGGTGCGCTTATGCACGCCCCTTACAGACCTCTTAGGAGTGGGGTGAGGTCCACGGTAGACAGTTTGAGGTTAAAGTTTTGGGGGTTTGAGGATGTAACAACAGATTCAGGTTGTGCATTCCAGACATTGACCACTCTGTTGCTGAAGTCGTATTTTCTGCAATCGAGTTTGGAGCGGTTTATCTTCAGTTTGTATCTATTATTTGCTCGTGTATTGTTGTGGTTGAAGCTGAAGTAGTCATTGACAGGTAGGATGTTGTAGCAGACAATTTTGTATACTACGCTTAGGTCAGACCGAAGGCGGCGTAGTTCTAGGTCAGTGATGGCTAACCTTTTTGCCGTCACGTGCCAAAAGCATGGGGAGCGTGGGGAGGTCGCCCACGTGCGTGCCCACACCCATAATTCAATGAACCCCACGTATGTGCATACACCTCCCCCCCGCTTTTAACACGCGATGACCCGGTGGGCCCGATAGACCCGTTTTTCACCCTCCCCAGGCTCCAGAGGCTTTCTAGGAGCCTGGAGAAGGCGAAAACGGCCTTCACCACACACCCCGGAGGCTCTCCGGAGGCGGGAAACAGCCCATTTCCCAACTTCCGGCGGGACCAGAAGGCCCAAAAATCAGCTGGCCAGCGCACGCATGAGCGCTGGAATTGAGCTACGGCAATGCTCCCGTGCCCACTGATATGGCTCTGTGTGCCACCTGTGGCACCCGTGCCATAGGTTCGCCGTCACGCTTCTAGGTTGTCGAAGCCCAAAATTTCAAGCCTGGTGGCATAAGGTATTCTGCTGTGAGTAGAGGAGTGGAGTATTCTTCTTGTGAAATACCTCTGGACTCACTCAATTGTATTAATGTCCGATATATAGTGTGGATTCCAGGCAGACGAGCTGTATTCAAGAACTGGTCTGGCAAAGGTTTTGTATGCCCTAGTTTGCAGGACAATGTTACCGGAGAAGAAGCTTCCCAAAATTAGGTTAACAACTCTTAATGCCTTTTTGGCAATGTTGTTACAGTGGGCTCTGGCACTTAGATCATTAGAGATGAGTACTCCAAGGTCCTTGACAGAGTGAGGGTTGTCTACGAGATCGTATCCGCCCAGCTTTTTTTAAAAAAATTGATTTATATGCCGCCCTTCTCCGGAGACTCAGGGCGGCTTACAGTGCGTTAAGCAATAGCCTTCATACTTTTGTATATTTATACAAAGTCAGCTTATTGCCCCCACAATCCGGGTCCTCATTTTACCTACCTTAGAAAGGATGGAAGGCTGAGTCAACCTTGAGCCTGGTGAAATTTGAACTTGCAGTAATTGCAAGCAGCTGATGCTAATAACAGCTTGTATTTGGCGTTCTGACATTTGTTGCCAATGTGTAGGACAGTATGTATTATGTACATACACATCCACAACAACACAAGAACACACAATAGATACAAACTCATGGTAAACCGCTCCAAACTCGATTGCAGAAAATACAACTTCAGCAACAGAGTGGTCAATGCCTGGAGTGCACTACCTGACTCTGTGGTTTCTTCCCCAAACCCCCAAAACTTTAACCTTAAACTGTCTACTATTGACCTCACCCCATTCCTAAGAGGTCTGTAAGGGGCGTGCATAAGTGCACCAGCATGCCTCCCGTCCCTGTCCTAATATTGCTTTTTACTCTTACTCTTTTCATGTATTCAAATTATGTTTATACGTTTACCTGTTATCTTATATATGAGTGACAAAATAAAATAAAACAAAATAAAATAAAATAAAATAAAATAAATGAATGAATGAATGAATGTAACTTTTTACATTATGTAAAAAGTTAACTGACTTAAAAAGAGGATTAGATGAAGTGGAAGACAGATCTATCCAGGGCAGGGGTGAAATCCAGCAGGTTCTGACAGGTTCTGGAGAACCGGTAGCGGAAATTTTGAGTAGTTCGGAGAACTGGCAAATACCACCTCTGGCTGGCCCCAGAGTGGGGTGGGAATGGAGATTTTGCAACATCCTTCCCCCAGGAGTGGGGAGGGAATGGAGATTTTGCAGTGTCCTTTCCCTGCCACGCCCACCAAGCCACACCCATCAAGCCACGCCCACAGAACTGGTAGTAAAAAAGTTTGGATTTCACCACTGATCCAGGGTTGTTAGCTTTTTTTTATTAAAAAGTTTTAAAAAGAATACAAACATTTTCTCCCACCTCCCAACCCCCTCCCTCACCCATTCCCACCCCCAGTCCCCCCTTCTTATTCCTCCCCCCTCCCCTTCCCTCTCCCCCCTACCCCCCGTAGACTTCTCAGAACAAGCACAGGGTACAGCATTTCCCAAACATAAAGCTAAAATATGCTAACATTATATTAAATTCCAGTTATCCCTAGATCTTTAACTCCTATATCTCTAAACATTATAAACATACACTATAAACTATCAATTGGGTTACATATTTCATTCATAAGCTATTTGTGTGGCCCCAGAGTGGGGTAGGAATGGAGATTTTGCAATATCCTTTCCCCAAGAGTGGGGTGGGAATGGAGATTTTGCAGTATCCTTTCCCTGCCACGCCCACCAAGCCACACCCATCAAGCCACGCCCACAGAACCGGTAGTAAAAAAGTTTGGATTTCACTACTGATCCAGGGTTGTTAGCTTTGAAGTGTCCGTGTTACCTTCCAGTTTGAAAGCAGTATTCCTCCACATATCAACGGCCCCCAAATCCACTCCAATTTGTTAGCATCCAGGATTATCTGGTTGGCTACTGTAAGAAACAAAATATTGGAATATTGGACTTGGCCCGTTCCAGCAGTTCAATAATTTTTGTCCTTCGGTCTTATTTCTTCAAGCTTTGAATTAAAGAGCCGAGCCACTGATGGTTTTGTAATGTACTGCTTTGTTGTGGATTTAAATCCTGCTTATGTCTCATAAATTACTTCGGAGGTACAATGCTGAGAAATAAATCAATGAGTCATATGAAATTAAACGAGGCCTGGGTGGATTCCACAACAGCGGTCGTGATGAGTGTCCTGTGTATCAGGGCCTGGATTGAAGGTGTGAAAACCTCCTGGTCTTTTTAGTTCTCTGGGTAGCCTTTGATACCATCAATCGTGGAGCCTTCAGAAAAACCAAATGCGCAGGTACAGTATATGTGGTACCTTGCTCAATAGTAGTAACGGTGAGAGGGATCTTGGAGTCCTGGTGGACAACCATTTAAATATGAGCCAGCCGTGTGCAGCAGCTGCCAAAAAAGCCCACACAGTCCTAGGCTGCTTAAACAGAGGGATAGAATCAAGATCACATGAAGTGTTAATACCACTTTATAAGGCCTTGGTAAGGCCATGTTTTCTTTTTTGTGGAAAATGGGTCCAAATGGCTCTTTGAGTGTTTAAGATTGCAGACCACTGCACTAGACTAAAAGTAAAGGTAAAGGGTTGTTCCCGACTCTAGGGGGCGCTGCTCATCTCCGTTTCAAAGCCGAAGAGCCAGCGCTGTCCGAAGACGTCTCCGTGGTCATGTGGCCAGCATGACTAAATGCCGAAGGAGCATGGAGCGCTGTGACCTTCCCACCAAAGGTGGTCCCTGTTTTTCTACTTGCATTCTTTACGTGCTTTCAAACTGCTAGGTTGACAGAAGCTGGGGGAAGTAACTGTTGTGGCCCATCAGCGGCCTGTGCGGATTGTAGCTGATTCTGACAACGAGGAGGCTGGTGTGGGGCTGCGCCAGCAGCCTGTGCAGCTGGCACCCGAGTCAGACAATGAGGAGGCTGGAGAAGATGCGGTGCCAGAGGCAGGGATTCAGCCAGGGCCTTCAGAACCTCCAGAAGCTCTCATAAATGAAGAGAAAGAAGAGGAGGAGCCTCTTCTCGATGCAAAGGCACGCAGAGCTGCCAAAAGGCAGGAGTGGCTCCTCAGGAGGAGGTCTCCTTGAGAGTAAGGCTTGGGGTTAATTGGCCACTCCCTTAGCCTATTTAAGGAGGAACGCCGACTGAAGCAAATTGTAGGGAACAACTTTAGTTCATTCTCCTCCGTGTCTGGATTCTCTGCAAATTGCTTCTGGGCTTTCTGCCAACCTTAGTAAGGTTGTGATTACTTTATCTGTGTTTTCTTGTAGGCTGTTAAGGAAGTTTATTAACAGCCTATGCTTGGAAAAAACTGAGCTATTTTAGTAAATTTAAGTTTTGTACTAACTTTGTGTGTGCTGTGTTCTTTGGGGTCCATAGCTGGGGCAGAAGAGTAACGGGAGCTCACTCCAAAATGCGACACTAGGGATTCGAACCGCTAGACTACCGACCATCTGATTGACAAGTTCACCGTCTTAGCCACTGAGTCCACCGCGTCCCCTTCATTAGACTAGACATGCCCAATTTCTGCAACCATTCTTCACATGTTTTAGCCTTCAGTCCCCTAATCATCTTTGTTGCTCTTCTTTGCTCTCTTTACTTTAGGACAAGCCAGGGATACTGTAAAAATGCTAATCAATGCTTTGAGGTTCTAAGAATCTGGAGGGATCCAAACAAGATCAGATTAAACCACAGCACTATGGAGACATTCATAACTGTCAATACAGGTCGTCTTTGACTTACAACTATTTGTTTAGAGACCATTTAAAGTTACAATGGCACTGAAGAATGTGACTTATGACTGTTTTACATGATTATGACCTTTGCAGCATCCCCATGATCATGTGATCAAAATTCAGGTGCTTGGAAAAACTGGCTCATATTTATGACCATTTTTGTGCCCGAGGTCATGTGTTTACCTTTGGCGAAGTTCTCACAAGCAAACTCAATGGGAAAGCCATTGAGATGATCAATGGGCGAGATCATCCGTGGTTTCGGAGTGAGATTCCATCAGTACGCTGAAGACACTCAGCTGTACATCTCCACTCTGAACCACCCCAATGATGCCCTTAACATGATGGCCCAGTGCCTGGAGGCTGTGCGGATCTGGATGGGGAGGAACAAGCTCAAACTCAACCCTTCCAAGACCGAGTGGCTGTGGTTCCTGGCGTCCCGGTATAGTCAGCTGGGTCCATCGCTGACTATTGGGGGCGAGATCTTGGCCCCCTCAGAGAGGGCTCGCAACTTGGGTGTTCTCCTGGATGCACGGCTGTCCTTGGAAGAGCATATGATGGCTGTGGCCAGGGGAGCTTTTTATCAGGTTTGCCTGATGCACCACTTGCGTCCCTTTCTGGACCGGAATGCCCTGCGCATGGTCACTCACGCCCTCGTCCCGTCCTGTCTGGACGACTGCAATGCTCTCTACATGGAGCTCCCCTTGAAGAGCACTCGGAGGCTCCAGCTGGTCCAGAATGTGGCCGCGCGGGTGGTTATGGGGGCGACCCGGCACTCCCATGTAACACCCCTCCTGCGCGAGCTGCACTGGCTCCCGGTGGTCTTCCAAGTGTGATTCAAGATGTTGGTTATCACCTTTAAAGCGCTCCATGGCTTAGGACCGGGGTATATACGAGACCGCCTTCTGCCACCAACAGCCTCCCACTGGCCAATACGCTCCCACAGAGAGGGGCTCCTCAGGGTGCCATCGGCCAAACAATGTCGACTGGCGACACCCAGCGGGAGAGCCTTCTCTGTGGGGGCACCAGCCCTCTGGAATGAGCTCCCCCTAGAGCTTCATCTTAGCCCCGACCTGCGCACCTTTCACCACGCCCTGAAGACCTTTCTGTTCCAGCAAGCCGGACTTGCCTAATATGTATGTTATAAGGGGTGTAAGTGTATTTTATTTTTGAAACCAAATTTTATATATTTGATTTTAATTGGTTTTAAATTTTGTAAATCTATGTGTTTTACATGGCTGTACACCGCCCTGAGTCCTTCGGGAGAAGGGCGGTATAGAAGTCTAATTATAAATATAAATAAATAAATATAAAGCCAGATTCACTTAACAACCCGGTTGCTAACTTATCCAGCGTGGCGATTCACATAACAACTATGGCAAGAAAAGGTTCGTGAGGACCCGGTTTGTGGGGGCAATAAGCTGACTTTGTATAAATATACAAAAGTATGAAGGCTATTGCTTAACGCATTGTAAGCCGCCCTGAGTCTCCGGAGAAGGGCGGCATATAAATATAAATATAAATAAATAAATAAATAAAATGGGAGCAAACCTCACTTAACAAATGTCTCACTTAACAACAAAATATTGGGGCTCAATCGTGGTCGTAAATCGAGGACTACCTGTAGACATGACTCTATCCTTGCTCTAGTTTTAATGTCTGAGAAGGTCGTACACCTCTTAAGAAGCAAATCTACATTTTGGCAAGAAGATGACTCGTGATTCCTGCTAGAAGCTGTGACCCAAGGAGCCTTTGCCGAAGACCAGATGGAACACCAATTTCAAGCTTGTCTAGACGAGTTAAGATTATTGTAACACAGTCCCCGAGACTTTATGAAGGTGACTGGAAAGCTACAGATCCAATGAAAGACAATATTTGTAGCTCAGGGATGAAATGAAGGGTTTCTTGGTGCTCTCTGAGCTTGGTTGTAGATGTTTCTTGTAGATATTTCATGACCCAAACGAGGTAACATCATCAGTGCATGTTGTATCACTAGCACTGATGATATTAACTAGTTTGGTAATGAAACATCTGCAAGAAAACCACCAAGCTCAGAGAGCCCCAAGGACCCCACATTCCTCCTTGGTGGCACAGCAGACTAAAGTGCTGTTAACTAGCACCAGCTGCCTGCAATTATTGCAAGTTCGAATCTCACCAGGGTCAAGGTTGACTCAGCCTTCCATCCTTCTGAGGTAGGTAAAATGAGGACCCGGATTGTGGGGGCAATAAGCTGACTTTGTATAAAAAGGAACACCGCTTAGGGGGGTGGGGCGAAAGCCCTACTAAGCAGGTATATACAAAAGTATGAAGGCTATTGCTTAACGCATTGTAAGCCGCCCTGAGTCTCCGGAGAAGGGCGGCATATAAATCGAACCAATAAATAAATAAATAAATAAATAAATAAATATTCCTACTCCTCTCCACAAATGCCACTCCCTTCTACTATTGATGGTGTTACCTAGTTGGGTAATGAAATGTCTGCAAGAAAATGACCCAGCTCAGAGAGCACCAAGGACTCCACATTCCTCCTCCTCCTCCTCTCCAAAACCCCACTCCCTTCTACTATTGATGATATTGCTTAGTTGGGTAATGAAATGTGCCAGTGTATTCATGACTGGCAGAGACATGGTAACAAGGTCAGCCAATGGGAACTCTTTGGAAACTGAAACAGTATTTGACTGAAACAGCAAGGAGCCTGGGCGTGGTTTAGGATTATCTTAACTGCCCTCTATAGAGGAGGTCCTCTTTGTTTGTATTAAGCTCTGAGCTCTGAAGCTGCAAACTAATCTGCAACACTGAAACTGAAACTCTTCTCTCCTCTGCCTGTGTTTGCTTGTAACTACTACCATGTTGGAAGAACCTGCCATTGGTATTGTACATTTACTTATGTGTTATATTATTGTTGTGACCTAGGCTTACTTAGTCATTACAAGGCACAATTAGTCCCAAAGAATTACTTCATTCCCAGCTGGGTCCAAATTAATTGCAAAACAAGTCCTTCGTAAGAAGTCCTTCAGGCTTATCACAAACCTTTATCTTCTTTGGCACCCTGCCAAAGGCCTTTCTTGGCAAAGCCCCACGAAGTTCAGAAACAAGAGATGCCAACTGGAAACAGATTTAGCAACATTGTTTTCCTACAAAGAGCCCAAGAGCCTTTGCTGCTCTTTTAAGCCTTATGGGAGGGACCAATCATCTCCTGGCCTTACTCCTGAGTCGTCCCTTTTTCTTTAGCTGCTCTTGCCTTCTGCGCATACATGCACTAGGAATGTGTGCATGTATGCGCACAGCTCTGCGCATACATACACTAGAAACAGGCTCCTCCTGTTCCTCTGCCTTTCTGCTGTCCGACTCTGGAGGCTCCCGAGTCCGCGCATCACTCCCAGATGGCCCTGGCCCCATCTCTGCCTCCGAGGCAGAGCCCTCATCCGGGCCTTCCCCAGACTCCAGGACTGGCCCATGTTCCTCCCCAGCCTCCTCACTGTCCGACTCCGCTGCCAGCTCCGCAGGCTGCTGGTGGACCACAACAATTATATATAAAGAGAAGTTAATGAATCCTGCTGAATCAGTTACCTGTGTATGCTTTCTGGATGTGATTGCTGCAACAAACTCTGACAAAATATCTGCAAGAAAACAGTCCAGCTCAGAGAACACAAAGGAACCTACACCCCCCCCCCCTTCTCCTTGCCACAAACGCCACTCCCTTCTACTATTGATGATGTTACCTAGCTGGGTAATGAAATATCTGCAAGAAAACAACAAAGCTCAGAGAGTACCAAGGATCCTATATTCCTCCTACTCCTCTTCTCCACAAACCCCACTCCCTATTACTGATGATGTTACCTAGTTTGGGAATGAAACATCTGCAAGAAAACAACCCAGCTCAGAGAACACCAAGGAATGTCTTTTAGACTGATGGTCATTTGCACCGTTTTTATCATAGGCATTCCTTGGGGGGGTTTTTTTTGAAACTCACTGTGATTGCTGGCATATGAAGCTTTGGAAGAAGGGAGGGAGGGAGGGAATGGAGGAAGAGAGGGAAGGAAAGAAAGAAAGAAAGAAGGAAGGAGACTGGATAATTTATAGAAGGAAGGCAGGAAGGGAAGGAAGGAAGAAAGAAAGGAAGAGAGGGAGGGAGGGAAGGAAGGAAGAAAGGAAGAAAGAAAGAAAGAGAAAGAAAGGAAGGAAGGAATGAAGAAAGAAAGAAAGAAAGAGAGAGTGGATAGATGCATGGAAGGAGGGAAGGAAAGGAGGGAGGGAGGGAGGAAGGAAGGAAGGAAGGAAAAAAGAAAAAGAAAGAAAGAAAGGGAGAAATGAAGAAAGAAGGAAAGGTGAGAGTGATAGTTGCATGGAAGGAAGGAAGGAAGGAAAGGGAGTGGATAACTGGAAGGAAGGAAGCAAAGAAGGAAGGAAGGAGGGAAGGAGAATGGAAGATGGAAGAAAGGAAGGGAGGGAGGAAGGAGAGAAAGAGCGAGAAATAAAGAAAGAAGAAAAAAATATGCTGTAGTTTTCCTTCTTTTCACTTTCATACCCACTTCATTTTATAAAGACTACCCTGACTTTTACTGAGGCGAAAGTGACCAAATTAAGTATACTTGAAACAGACATATCCTTATGACATTTTGACAGTTCAATTATTTATGTGTGATGGGGGTGGAGAGGGGGAAAGACTATTAAGAGAAATCCACCGTTTGCTTCCTTCCCTTCTCCTTTGAGTTCTTTGTACCTACAGTGGATGTCAGGTGATCTTTTCCAAAAATGACACAACCATATCTCTAGTTTGGTTCCCCCACCCCCACCCCCACTTCCCCCCACCCGTTGCCATTCTGGCTGCTCCAGAAAAATCATCAAATGCTACCAAGTCATATGAATATATATTTTTTTCATTTGGAATCAGAGCTTTCATAAATAGACGATATGATTTGATATAGGGAAACTCAGCTGCAATAACATTGATGTTCATGAAAAGCCAGTTGTAATTGGGGAATGACATCAAGATAGCGCAAATATCAAAACAGGAAAAAAAGAAAAAGAATGCCCAGGGCAATATTATGTTTATCGTCTGTAATATCATAACATCCCTATTATTGTCCTAATTCTATCTTTCGTTTGTTGTTGTTAGTTGCAAAGTCGTATCCGACCCATCGCGACCCCATGGACAATGTTCCTCCAGGCCTTCCTGTCCTCTACCATCCTCTGGAGTCCATTTAAGCTCACGCCGACTGCTTCAGTGACTCCATCCAGCCACCTCGTTCTCTGCCGTCCCCTTCTTCTTTTGCCCTCCATCGTTCCCAGCATTAGGCTCTTCTCCAGTCAGTCCTTCCTTCTCATTAGGTGGCCAAAGGATTTGAGTTTCATCTTCAGGATCTGGCCTTCTAAAGAGCAGTCAGGGTTGATCTCCACTAGGACTGACTGGTTGGATCGTCTTGTAGTCCAAGGGACTCGCAGGAGTTTTCTCCAGCACCAGAGTTCAATTCTTTGGCGCTCAGCCTTATGTTCCAACTTTCACAGCCATACATTGCAACTTGGAAAACCATAGCCTTGGCTATACGCACTTTTGTTGGCAGGGTAATCTTTCTTTAGGAAATTTTTTATCAGCAAATCCTCTACAAAAATAAATAAATAAATTCCAGCAGATGTGTCTTGGACGTTTTGTCTATTAAAAAGATGAGTATGGTGTCACACATTTAGCTCAATAGCCAGTAGCGGTAAGGCTGTACATCAGGGGTGTCAAACTCAATTTCATCGAGGGCTGCATCAGCATTGTATTTCACCTTAAAGGTAGGGGGTGGGGGGCGTGGTCGAGGGTGGGGGCGTGGCCAGCTCAACATCACTCGTGTGATGGCCCGAGCGCTCTGCCAGCAAAAATGGGCGCCTGAGTTCAGATTTTGGCTGTGACAGCCTCCTGCAAGGTGCCCGGCTAAGAGATGATGTTTCCGGATCACGGGGACCTGGATCGTGTATGGGGGTGGGGCTGGGTAACTGCCAGGGTCACATGCTGGAGTGACGGCTTTAAACGGTGGTTGTTCTGCCCCAGCTACGGACCCCAAAGAACTCAGCACATACAAAGTCTGTACAAACCTTAGTTTTACTAAATTAAATAAGTTTTTTTCTTCCAAACAAAGGCTGTTAATTAACTTTCTTAACAGCCTACAAGAATCCAAAGAATAAATAATCTTAATCTTACTATGGTTGGCAGAAAGCCCAGAAGCAATTTGCAAAGAACTAAGATCAAGGAAGGCACAAAGGAGAGTGAACGAAGTTGTTCCCTGCAAATTGCTTCAGTCGGCGTTCCTCCTTAGATTGGCTAAGGGCGTGGCCAATTAGCCACAAGCCTTACTCTCAAGGAAACCTCCTCCTGAGGAGCCACTCCTGCCTTTTGGCAGCTCTGCGTGCCCGTTCACTGAGAAGAGGCTCCTCCTCTTCGTCCTCTCCACTTAAGGGAGCTTCTGGAGGTTCTGAAGGCCCTGGCTGAATCTCCACCTCTGGCACCATATCTTCTCCAGCCTCATTGTCCAACTCAAGTGCCAGCTGCACAGGCTGCTGGTGCAGTACCACACCAGCCTCTTCGCTGTCTGAATCAGCCACCAGCTGCACAGGCCATGTACGGGCCACAACAGTGGTGGGGAGCACAGAGTGAGAGCTCTAACAATATTCTCATTTCATATGTTATGGTTGTCAGCATGTGCCAGGATGGATAAACAAGGTTCTAACCATCTTCTGTGTTTGGGGTCCTTCATTCCCAATTGGAACCTGACAATAGAAAGCTAGCTATGATAAAGGAAGCCTAAAATCAGGAGAAACCTGGTAGTATTTTTTCAGAGGAACACATTTATTAAAAGGTAGAAATTTTTCAGAATGCGTTTGGTGAAGTGAGCTACCAAAGTTTATATTTTTAATAAAATGCGTCCTTCTGAAAAGATATAAGTATTTATTCTTACTCCTGGGGATTCTTGGCACCCTCAGTGGCATTCAAACTAGATTCCTTTTTCTTTCTAATGGATCTTTTAAAAGGGTGGAGTGGGGAGGGAGAGTCCTTTTGGCTTAGGAAGCATTATTAGCTACACTTTTACAATATTGTATTTGAAACCGAAAAATACAAAATTGCATGTCAGCAGCCTGAAATCTCATTCACGGGCGCCATTGTGCAGTCAGCGAAGCTCTCTTCCAATTAAAGGAAGAGCAATTTGACACGGAGTGAAATGAAGCAGAACATGTTTTAAAATAGACTTGCTCTTCGAAATTAGAAAAGTGGAACAGGCTGTGCCAAATTAGACTGGGTGCTCCATTTAGAACGAGAGTCCAAAACAAGAGGCCCTCTCTGTAATGATGCAATAACAACAGGAGGTAGCCGAGCTTATTATATTATTTATTTAACTTTGTTTTTCTCCTCCGGAGCTGAAAGTCAATGATTTAAATGGAATAGACAGCATCCTGTGGGGGGGTTTTTTCCCTTTAAAAGGAAACGCTAAGAAAAAAAAAATGAGCCCAACGTTTCTAGCCGAAATATTCTGGAGTTGGAAATATATCTATATCATCTATTTCTATAGGTAGTCGCTAACTTAGGACCACAATGGAGCTGTGAGTTTTAGTCATAAGTCATTGAAACTGCAAGTTGAGTTGCTAAAGAGAGACAGAGACAGAGATAGATAGATATAGTTAGATAGATACATAGATAGATAGATAGACACAGTAGAGAGATAGATATAGATAGATGACAGATAGATAAATATAGATAGATAGATGATAGATAGATACAGTGGTAGGTTTCAATTTATTTTACTACCGGTTCTGTGGGTGTGGCTTGGTGGATGTGGCATGGCTTGGTGGGCGTGGCTTGGGAGGCATGGCAGGGGAAGGATCAGTGGTGGGTTTCAAAATTTTTTACTACCGGTTCTGTGGGTGTGGCTTGTGGGCAGGGCATGACTTGGTGGGTGTGGCAGGGGAAGGATACTGTAAAATCTCCATCCTCACCCCACTCCGGGGAAAGGATACTGCAAAATCTCCATTCCCTCCCCAATCCAGGGGAAGGTTACTGCAAAATCCCCATTTCCTCCCGATCAGCTGAGATTCGGGAGGCAGAGAATAGATGGGGGTGGGGCCAGTCAGAATTTTTACTACCGGTTCTCTGAACTACTCAAAATTTCCACTACAGGTTCTCCAGAACTGGTCACAACCTGCTGAAACCCACCTCTGGATAGATAGATAGATAGATAGATAGATAGATAGATAGATAGATAGATAGATAGAT
>WNWU01000031.1:11551475-11570243 GCA_012654045.1 Ptyas mucosa
GATAGATAGATAGATAGATAGATAGATAGATAGATAGATAGATAGATGAGAGATAGATGAGAAAGAGAAAGATAATAGGTAGATGGATAGACAGACAGATAGACAGACATATTGCTAGGCAGCTAGTGGTGAAAATGCACGCCTCCCACTCCGAAGGTTGAGAACTCAATCCTAGGCAGCAGCAGATGTTTCTCTCTCAGAACGCAAAGAAAAAAAATATCTGTTGTGAACTCAGCATGGCGTGAGGAAGGGCATCCAGCCAGTAAATGCTCAATTCCATTGTCAGTCCAATGCTACTCTGAATTAAGGGATTACAGAGTCGTAAAAAGGAGGATAGATAGATAGATAGATAGATAGATAGATAGATAGAGGGATAATAGGGACATTTTATATGTATGTATGCCTGATGCAATGGCCTACAGGTGAAGACACTCACCTCAGAAGGTTGAGAGTTCAATCCTAGGCAGTGACAATTATGGTCATAAGTCGAGGACTACCTGTATTCTCAAGTCAACCAAATTTTGTCTATTTTAATAATTTGGGATCAGATTGTCAGATCTTAATTTTATTCAGACAGAGCTTAAACACAGTTTGCTGTTCTTAATTATAAATAAAAAGTATTTTTTTTAAAAAAAGAATTCTTGAAGAGTTTTTGAAGCCACCAAAATTCACAACCTATTTTTCTTCTTTTTTTTACTTCCAGTTGGCTGAATAAATATATTCACTTTGTCTGAACGCTGTTTTATTTTTCTCTCCACATCCCAACTGTTTTTGATTTTTGCATAACTGAACAAGAAGTATTCAATGCTTTTAATAAGAACCTGGTAGCACTGCAGCAATTATTATGAAGCAGAGTAAAGTTTATGAGCTGGAATAAATTTAATTCTACCTCATAATAAATGTGACAGCATTTTCGAAGCAACCTTTGTTGTTCCATTAAATTTTTCTCTCCCTATTTTTTAAATTTAATCCTGAATAGATTAAAGGAATGAATTTTTAAACTGTGCTGAGAAGAATCTCGTCTGAAATGGGACCTTGAGACACAGGAAGGAAAACTGTGTAATAAACAGATTTTTTTCTCCCCAAAAAACATAATCTGTTTTACTTCAGGGATATTTTTTTCTCGCTCCTCTATTGCTTTAAAGCAATTGCTGCCTTCCTGAAGAAGAAGCTGAGAGGAGAAAAGAAATATAACAATTTTACCAAGAACAGAGGGTTCATTTGACAGCACCCATTAAAAAGATTTAATGAAGCTCCCAGGAGTTATTTTGCAATCGGCCCGGGAGATGTTTAGAATTCAGCCTGCACTTTGGTATTAATTTAAATCATAAAAATCACAGATGGAGCCGTTATTGATACCTATGGAAAGTACAATGTGAATTATGGGGCTTTTTTTTTTTAAAGTACAGAGCTTCTAGGGAGTCAAGACTTTTTGCTGAGAGGAGAATGAAATTAAAAAAAAAAAATCTACCCTAGATGGAAAAATTAGGACTGCAAAACTGATAGCCACGCACCTGTGTCCAATATATCTCCCTCATAAGCGTAAATTTAACTAAGAATCTATAAAGACTTCATTGCTTCTCCCCCAGATGGAAGCACCTGTTCCCTTAAACAAATATATGTTGCTCTTTCAGTGATAAATCTGACAGAAACCGGGATTTTAGGGACCACCAAAAAGTCTCATCTGGACCAGAAAGGACTTCACTCTTAGTGTTTTCATTTACAACAGGAGTAGTTTCACCAAAGATAAAGTTAGACTATTGTCCCTTGGTCCTTGTGATCATGGAACCACAGCTACGGATGTGAAATAAGCTTTTAGTTTATTTCACATCTCCAACCTTTGTCAACTTTAAGACTTGTGGACTTCAACTCCCAGAATTCCTCAGTCAGCATGGCTAGCTGAGGAATTCTGGGAATTGAAGTTCACAAATCTTAAAATGGCCAAAGTTGGAGATCCCCAAGTTAGGGAAATGAGCCACTTGACTTCAGATGGAAGAATTTCTAGATGATTCATCTTCATATTGTGATTGTGCTGCTGATTTATGGTGTCGTTAACTCAGATTTTGGAATTATAGTTTGATTTGAATCAAGTGTATAATATTCACCTTAGGGAAAACAGTTATATATATATTTCTTACACTAGATCTCTAAGACAAGATGAAATTAGAATTAAGCGAAGTTCATCTAGGCACTGTCCCAATAAATAATCCAGCAAGGCAAAATAAGGAGGAAGAATCATTTAGAATCGTTACGTTTGTGCATCTTCCTTCTCCTTCTCCTTCTCCTTCTCCTTCTCCTTCTTCTCATCCTTGTCCTCGTCCTCCTCCTCCTTTGCTAATTCATATTCAAAGAATTTCTGTATCATTTCCTTTCCATTAAATTCATTCAGAAACACAAATTAAAAATCAGTTTTTCTTTTAAATTTTCTGCAACTGGAGACCGGAAGCCTGGAAGAAGATTTAACTCCACATCAGCCTGACTAATTTTATGAGATGTTCAATGCCCACGTTTGACCGTAAAGTTCTCGTTGGAACTGAGTCAACTTTCCTTCTAAGAATAAATAATAATAACATTAAAGGTAAAGGTAAAGATTCCCTTCGCACATATGTGCTAGTTTTTCTCAACTCTAGGAGGTGGTGCTCATCTCCGTTTCAAAGCCGAAGAGCCAGCGCTGTCTGAAGACGTCTCCGTGGTCATGTGGCCGGCATGACTAAACACCAAAGGCACACGGAATGCTGTGACCTTCCCACCAAAGGTGGTCCCTATTTTTCTACTTGCATTTTTTTACCTGCTTTTGAACTGCTAGATTGGCAGAAGCTGTGACAAGTAACGGGAGCTCACCCCGTTACGTGGCACTAGGGATTCGAACCGCTGAACTGACGACCCTTTTGATCGACAAGCTCAGCGTCTTAGCCACTGAGCCATCACGTCCCTAGAAGAACACTACATATTATTAAACAGAGACTCTGAGAGACATTAATTTCCAATAACGGATTCCTGTCCCACCTGAATGGAAGAAGGGACTCTGAGGAGACACCATTCTAAATATTCTATTTTGAGAAGGAAATTTATTTATTTATTTATTTTGCTGCATTTCTCCGAGGGACTTGGAGTTTTATACAGTTGTATAAAACATTTCATTTCATTTCAGGGCCGGATCGCACAAAATGTTCTTTTGTTTTACTTCCAGAATACTTGAACGGCTGGGCTTGTTGCGATGGAAAGAAAATGGAAGATTCTAGAACGGAACACTTGGCCCAACCCTTCAGAAAAATCAGCTGTTCTCCCTCCAGAGACCTTTTAACCATTTTGTGCCGATTCTTGATCTCTTCCTTCTTTTTTTCTTCCCTTGATAGAAGCTCAATATGCCACTACGGACAATTTAATCAAAACCCTTTAAAAAAAGGTCTTCCATTTGCTCGCCGGTTCTGTTTTTTTCCCTCTCCTCACAGAGATGCTATTGACTCCCCCTCAGAGTAATACCAGCGAAGCAAAGGAAAGGTCAACCACCCTTTAGCTTTCGATATCCCGCACAAAGAAAGAAAAGAGATAAATAAAACGTGCTGTGATTTGCCTCAGAAGGGATTCTTGTTTATTCCTTCGACTGGCTTTCAAAACCGAGCCTGAGGAAGAAAAACCACGGGAGGCAAAACACAAAACAATGTTGTTGCCTTTGTGTTTTAATACCGGAGTAAAATGGAAGCCAAATGGATCAAGCCGATAATAGAAAGGTTGGCAGCGTGATTAGCTACCACGTCCAAAAAAAAAAAAAAAGAGCTTTTAAACTTTAAGTCGCGGTGGGGCAAGTAATTGGCCTTGGCGGGGAAAAAAAAAGACTGCTTCCTCATCTGAGTAGCTAAATATTTCCTCTCAATCAATCCTAGTTTTTTCTAAATCAACCCTGGCTGTTCTTTGGAAGGGCAGATCCTGAAGCTGGAGCTCAAATAGTTTGGCCACCTAATGAGAAGAGATGACTCCTAGGAGAAGGCCCTGATGTTGGGAAAGATGGAAGGCAAAAGAAGAAGGGGACGGCAGAGGATGAGATGGTTAGAGGGTGTCATGGACGCAATGAACACGAATGTGAGTAATCTCCAGGAGACGGGGAGGACAGGAGGGCCTGGTATGCTGTGGTCCATGGTTTGCAAAGAGTCCTTTCTTCCTTTTCTTTTGCTCCTCCTTTCCTTCCTTTCCTTCCTTCCCTTCCCTCCCTTCCTTCCCTCCCTCCTTCCTTCCCTCCTTCTTTCCTTCCCACCCACCCTCCCTCCTCTCCCTCCCTCTACTTCCTTCCTTCCTTCCTTCCTTCCCTCCTTCCTTCCTTCCCTCCCTCCCCTCCCTTCCTCTTGCTCCTTCCTTCCTTCCTTCCTTCCTTTCCTTCCCTCCCTCCCACTTGCTCCTTCCTTCCTTCCTTCCTTTCCTTTCCTTCCCTTCTTTTCCTTCCCTCCCTTCCCTCCTTCCTTCCTTCCCTCCTTCTTTCCTTCCCTCCCTCCCTCTTGCTCCTTCCTTCCTTCCTTAAGGTGACCAGATTTTAACATTGGTAAAGAGGGACACCTGTGGGTGTGGCTTATTTTGTGGGTGTGGCTTAGAGGTCATGTGACTGGGTGGGCGTGGCTAGCTGGTCATGTGACCGGGTGGCCATGGCTATGTATATAGGGACTACTCAGAGGGCTGAAAAAAGTCATTTCTGACAGGTCCTCGCACTTTTGACTGGTCCTCACACTTATGACCATCCTCACATTTATGCCCGTGCAGCATTCTTAACAACCATGTCACTCATTTCACAACTGCTTCTCTTCACCATGGTGATAAGATAGGGCAAAAAATGTAAAATGTGAGGACAGTCGTAAGTTCGAGGACTGGTCAAAAGTGCGAGGACCAATCAAAAATAACTTTTTCAGCCCTCTGAGTAGTCCATGTGCACAAAAGGACTACCCAGAGGGCTGAAAAAAGTCATTTCTGACAGGTCCTCGCACTTTTGACCAGTCTTCGCACTTATGACTGGTCATCATTTTATGCACATTGTAGCATTCTTAAAAACGGTGTCACTCATTTCACAACTGCTTCTCTTCACCATGGTGATAAGATAGGGCAAAAACGTAAAATGTGAGGACAGTCGTAAGTTTGAGGATTGGTCACAAGTGCGAGGACCATCAAAAATAACTTTTTCAGCCCTCTGAGTAGTCCATGTGCATAAAAGGATACAGCAATAGAGAGGGATGAAGGAAGGGAAATTAGAGTAGGAGTGAGGTTAACAGAGGGAGGAAGAGAGGAGGAGAAGAAGAAAGGAAGAGGAAGTAGGGAGGAGAAGAAGGGGGGGAAGAGAAAGTAAGAAGGAAAGAAAAGAGAGAGGTGGTAGGTTTGAGGAGAAAGATTGCTGTACAATAAAAAAGATGAAAGGGAAGAAAACCAACCCCAAACAAATATAAAGATATTAAGATAAAGAATGAATTGTTA
Organism: Ptyas mucosa; assembly: GCA_012654045.1. Lineage (NCBI taxonomy): Eukaryota > Metazoa > Chordata > Lepidosauria > Squamata > Colubridae > Ptyas > Ptyas mucosa. The sequence continues at coordinate 11,556,927 of WNWU01000031.1, forward strand.
AACTTTAAAGAATAAAAGAGAACAAATATGAATAAATAGCAATAATTAGAAACACACATACAAACATACAATCTATTTTCTTTGAACAAAGTATTTGGCCAGTTCACAAATTTAAACAGTGTTTAGTCATTTCACTTAAATTTATAATTTCTATATTTCCTTTTTGCCATATTTATTCCTCATCTATTTTTTAAAAAACCAATATTACCCTTCATCCTCATCTCTAATCTTAATCAATTTTTCCCTTCTATTCTATATTATACCCCTTCCCATTGTCATCTATTTTTATATCCATCCTCACATTGGTTAATTATGTAATATTACAGTTGGTTAATACAAATTCAACATTTTAATATAAATCAATTAGTTATATAACTATCTTTTTTGTATATTAATCAATATGAATATGAATATTCCAATTATTTCCAATTTCTTACAAATCAATTAATTATATTTACCAATAATAATAAACCAAATAATTTCCCCCACATATTCTTCCAACCACAACTTAATCATTTCTGCTTTCAACACAATATACAATTAATAGTATCTCAATTATTACAATTCCCTAGTTAAATAGAACTTTTTTTTCTTTTGTGTTTTAAAATCTTGAACTCTCCTCTTTTGCCATTTGCATAAATTTCCCATTGTTTGCACCTACCTTTTTTGATGAGGAAAAAGAAATCTGCCTTTCCAACGTTGCAAGCAAACAGCAAAGGCAACACCCTGCTTAGTTTCGGTTTCGTTTTCAGTTTAAATTGCACAAAGAGAAAAAAAAACTAGAGGGAAAAAACCTGTTTAAATTCTTGCTGCGGGGCTTCAAAGGGCCGCCTATGTTTTTTTTTAACACTGATCAGCTGTAGGGCGGGCCTTTGAAGCCCAGGGGCAAGAATTTAAACAGGTTTTTTTCCCTCTAGCCATCAGCTGGGACTCAGGAGGCAGCAATAGATTGGGAGTGGGCGGGGTAAGCAAACCCCGTTCTCCCGCCGTTCCCTAGCTTGTCCTGCATTCCTTCCAAAAATCGGGACTTTTTAAAAATGCAGCGGGACGCGGGACAAATCGTTGAAAATCGGGACTGTCCCGCCAAAAGCGGGACGTCTGGTCACCCTATCCTTCCTTCCTTCCTTCCCTCCCTCCTTCCTTCCTTCCTTCCTACCTCCCCTCCCTCTTTCCCTCTTGCTCCTTTCTTCCTTCCCTCCTTCCCTCTTGCTCCTTCCTTCCAAACAACAAGTGGCAAACAACAAGAAAATATTGCACTATTGAGGCCCCACTTGGAATACTGCACCCAATTCTAGTCATAATACAAAAAGAGATGCAGAGGCCACAGAAAGAGTGCAGAGGAGAACAACAAAGATGATAAGAGGGTCTGGAGGTTAAATCCTATGAAGAAAACCTGAAGGAACTAGATATGGTCAGCCTAATGAAGAGAAGGAATCATGGTGATGTGATAGCCGCCTTTCAGGACTCGAGGGGCAGGCCCAGAAAAGAAGAGACTGATTTATTTTCCAAAGTATCAGAGGGCAGGACAAGAAGCAATGGGTGGAAGCTCCTTAAAGAGAGATCCAACCTAGAACTAAAGAGAGATTTTCTGACACTGAGAACAATTAACCAATGGAACAGCTTGCCTCCTAGAGTTGCGGGGGCTCCATCGCAGGAGGTTTTCAAGAAAAGTTTGGACAACTATCTATCCAGGATGGTACAAGGACTCTGTCTAGGGCAGGGGGTTGGAGTAGAAGACTTTCAAGGTCACTTCCATCCCTATGTCCCAAAGATGCTTTTTCAGGAAGCAACTGGACTTCCTTGGTTTTTTTTTCTTTGAAGATGTTTCGCTTCTCATCCAAGTAGCTTTTTCAGCTCTGACTGGATGGTGGGGAATGGAAGGATTGATATTCCTTGCAGACAGCTGGTCCTTTGCATCCTTTTAGAGGGTCATTGAGGCCACTTGGAGGTTTATCCCTGTCCTCAGGGTCACCTGAGTGGTGCAAATGTTTCCTGTAGTCTGCCATTTTTCCTCTGGAAACCCATTCCTCCTCCCACACCATTCAAAGGATCTTCATCCCAAATTGTGTAGCTAAAAGCTTATAGAGTTTCTCAGTCATCCAGGTTATGGTTGTCCCAAAGGTGCTTTTTCAGGAGGCAATTGGACTTTTCTTGGTTTTTTTTTTTCTTTTGAAGGCATTTCATTTCTCATCCAAGTGGAGAATGGAAGGATTTATACCTATAAACTCCTACTCCAGTTGCCTCCTGAAAAAAGCACCTTTTGGGGCATCCATGATTTTGATGATGAGAATCTCTACAGACTTCCATCCAGGGGTGGGCTCTAAATTTTTTTACTACCGGTTCTGTGGGCGTGGCTTATTTTGTGGGTGTGGCTTGATGGTCATGTGACAATTCTTTAGGATGTAGAAGAGGTACTGGTCTACCAGGCTTTTAACTGCTTGCAGAGCTGTACCGGTCTACTCATTTGTTTTTGGAGGCACTGGTCTACCACCACACTGCCTTTTAACACTGATCAGCTGTAGGGCGGCCCTTTGAAGCCCAGCGCCAAGAGTTTAAACAGTTTTTTTCCTTCTAGCCGATCAGCTGGGACTCAGGAGGCAGCAATAGATTGGGGGTGGGGCCAAATAAAAGGTAAGAATAATGCGCAATCATCAGAGGCTTTTTTTTAACTTTTAAAAGCATTTTTTTGGCCGAAGAGGTTGTAGAAAAAATGCTTTTAAAAGTAAAAAAAGAAAAGAAAAGGCCTCTGATGAGGTGGGAGGGGTAATCGAACGGCGACCGGGCATGGGACCTATTCGAGGGCGTGGCCAGACAATGTTATTACCTGTTCTCCGAACTACTACAAATTTTTACTCCCGGTTATTGTGAACCAGTGCGAACCGGGAGCAACCCACCACTGGTGGGAATGGAGATTTTGCAGTATCCTTCCCCTGCCATGCCCACCAAGCCACGCTCACAGAACCGGTAGTAGAAAAAATTTAGATTTCACCACTGCTTCAAATGGTCACTAAATGAACTGTTGTAAGTCAAGGACTACCTGGACATGATGGATTGATCATTTATAATGAAAAACCATGTGAATTCATGAAGGATACAAGCCTGAGGGGAACTTCGGAATGTGGACAGGTCTTTCTTTGACACTGTCAAGTGTAAATCTTGGAGGAAAATGCCGGTGAAAAGCAATTAGATTCAATTTCAAGGAAACATGGGTAGAATCATTTCCCACAATGTTATTTATACCAGAGACAGGGTCAGGAATTATATCTAAATGATAATGCATGCCAGCTTTTAAATGACTGGTGTCGATGTTGCCACTGACATCAGGCTGGGGGAAAAAAAACCACATTATCAGGAAGCATGGTGCTAGCAAATGCATCTTGTTTGGTGTAATTTAATGCACCGTATAATTTAATGTGAAGCGTGGAAACTGCACAAACTTGACAAAATGCTACAGTTAACTATGTAGCGCAACAAAGGAAGTGGAGTGATTTATCTTATCTATGATTTTACATCTAACCAATTTTGACAAGAGCGTTAGAATGTTTGCTTCCGTACGCCGGGCCCTTTCTCCAAGTCAGATGTTGAAATCGCTCAGTTAAATTGAATAGTTTGACAGTTGAAAACATGAAGTCTTTATGTGTGTTAACAAGAACACCGTTGGAAGGGACTTTGGAGGTCTTCTCATCCAATTCTCAGCTCAAGCAGGAAACCCTATATATATTTCAGACAAATGGTTGTCTAATTTCTTCTTAAAAACCTCCAGTGTTGGAGCACCCACAACTTCTGGAGGCAAGTTGTTCCACGGATTAATTGTTCCCACTGTCCATAAAATTTCTCCCTTGCTCTAGGTTAGTCCTCTCCTTGATTAGTTTCCATCCATTGCTTCTTGTCCTGCCTTCAGGTCAGTGGTGAAATCCAAATTTTTTTACCCCCGGTTCTGTGGGCGTGACTTCGGTGGGCGTGGTGTGGCTTGGTGGGCGTGGCTTGGTGGGTGTGGCGGGGAAGGATACTGCAAAGTCTCCATTCCCACCCCTCTCCAGGGGAAATATACTGCAAAATCTCCATTCCCGCCCCTCTCCAGGGGAAGTATACTGCAAAATCTCTATTCCCGCCCCTCTCCTGGGGAAGGATACTGCAAAATCTCCATTCCCCTCTCCAGGGGAAGGATACTGCAAAATCTCCATTCCCGCCCCTCTCCAGAGGAAGGATACTGCAAAATCTCCATTCCCACCCCACTCTGGGGCCAGCCAGAGGTGGTATTTGCCTGTTCTCCGAACTACTCAAAATTTTCACTACCTTTTCTCCAAGAAAAGAAAAGTTTCAGAAGAAAACAGATCATTTAATTCAACAACATATGCTAGTTTTGTGGCCACTCAGGAAATAGTCAGACACTAGAAGGGTGTTGTGGCTCCCGATGTTTTCTTTTCTGTGGGAAACGGGTCCAAATGGCTCTTTGAGTGTTTAAGGTTGCATACCCCTGTACTAGGACGTCAAGATGATTCTCACAGTTATTACTATTGAGCCAGGTACCAGCTATTCTATACCTGTCTTCTCCAACACTATCATTGTACGCAGTGGTGAAATCTAAAATTTGTTACTACCGGTTCTGTGGGCATGGCTTGGTGTGGGGGTAATGTGACTGGGTGGGCGTGGCCAACTTTTTTTTTTAGTTTTAAAACCATTTTTTCTACAACCTCTTTGGTGAAGAGGTTATAAAAAAATGCTTTCAAAAGGCTCTGACGATCCCAGCCGAGTTGCCTGATCGTCAGAGGGTTTTTAAAAGGAAAAAAAAGCCTCTGATGATTGTGCGGCTCAGCTGGGCATGGAGGGGGCAGGGATTTTTGCTACCGGTTCTCCGAACCACCAGCCTCCATCGCTACTGGATTGGGCGATCCGGCTGAAACCGGGAGCATTTTACCCCTGATTGTATGGTTTCTAAATCTAAAAAAGACTACATCTAAAAAGACTAGGAGAAGTCCCTTTGTGATTTCTTCTCTGGGGGTTGAAATCTAGGAAGCTCACTAACCTGCAAAGCCGTAAGATAAATCATTAGTAATGAAAGATAGAACATTCACCCATCTTTCTTATCACCTAACTAGGATTAAAGTCTTAGCTAGGGGAATAGCTATTTTCCAAAACACCTGAGGGCCAGACAAAGAATAATGGATGGAAACTGATCAAGGAGAGATTCAACCTGGAAATAAGGAGGAACTTTCTGACAGTGAGAACCATCAACCCATGGAACAGAAGTTGCCTTCGGAAGTTGTGGGAGCTTCATCACTTGGGACTTTCAAGACTTTCAAGACTTTCAAATGGACTGCCATTTGTCAGAAATGGTGTAGGGTCTCCTGCTTAGGCAGGGGGTTGGACTAGATGACTTATAAGGTCCCTTCCAACTCTGTTAATCTGTTAAAAAAAAATAGGGCATGTGATGTGACACCCAGAAAAATACGGCATCCTTCACTTAATCCTCCAAGGAATGATTGAAGGCAAACGAGGTCCAGGCAGAAAAAGAACATCATGGCTTCAAATTCTAAGGGACTGGTTTGGACAAAACCCAACAGCGGTTTTTCATGCGGCTGTTGATAAAAATAGGATCGCTAACGTGATCGCCAACTTCTGATGACAGATATGGCACAAGAAGAAGAAGAAGGAGAAGGAGAATTTTATAATAATTTTAGAACTTTCTTCTTGGAAGGATGGAAATGGTCAGACTAAACTGGAGACGATTTTAGCTTTGTCCTACAATCGGTGCTAAGTACTACGCTACCCACTAAGGATCATTCTGAGAATTAGAGCGATAAGCTTAAAAAGAAAAAAAAGAAAAGAAAAGAAAGGGAATTCAAAGCAGAAATGAGATTGGACAGCCTTGAGGCTTCCCAATGTGATCAAGAAACATTTGACACTCCTGAGTGTCACGATTACATCCTTTTCTGGATGACAGCAAAACCCTCATTATTTTGGGGAAGTTTTTTTTAAAAAAACTGTCAGGTTTTGCTACATAGATCCCAGCCAGCCACCTCTCTCAAAGCCTGTTTCTTTTTGTAGAAGTGTTGAAGTGCAAATTGTGTCAGTGTTTCTTATCAAACTTTCTAAGACCCTGGTGATTTTAAAAAAAACCGTTGAAGGAAGAAGGATAGAAGAAAACTGCTTGAAATACAAGCAAGCCGAAGCGAAAACTTCACACTTTTCCAGTAGTCTTTGACTTTAAAAAAAAAAGGCATATGATCATTTCAATGTGCTAACTTCTTCTTTCGATAGCCAATATGGCGGGACAGCGTAAAGCCAATGTGGCGGTTGCTTTGATGTTTTTTGATTCCTAGAAAGATAATTATTTCAGATCATTTCCTTTCACTTCTTCAGTTCTCCCTATTGGACACCACATTCCCCTTCAAGATGCTTTGGGCTCCAATAATGGGATTCATTATTAGAGGTCATACAGAATAACAGAATAATATAGAATAGAATAACTTTATTGTCACTTTGAATGCACACCAATCGGCATAACGTTAAAATAAAATTTTGTTGCATACAGCGCTCAAAAGGTCACGCCTCCAATCTACGCTATATAAACATGACAAAATAAATAAATACCACATTATGCATCTACCCACATATATTATATGAGACAGAGAAACAACACAGTCTAGTTCGGATGTATACATGTACATGGCGAGAAAAACGAATCTTGCGAGTTTACCAGATGGATGCAGTGGTGGGTTGCTTCCGGTTCTGTCCGGTTCTTTAGAACCGGTAGTAAAAGCGGCGGGAGGCTCCGCCCACCAGCCCGGATGTCATAATTGACGATCTATGGATATGTAGAAGCTTCTGCATGTGCTCCAGTTGCAAACCAGTAGTAAAGGTAAGTAGAACTCACTCCTGGACGGATGGCACAAGGTTACAAAGCTGTTACAGAATCTGGAAGTCTTGCTAGAAATACTTTGAAACCTCCTCCTAGAGGGGAGCAACAGAAACAGACCATGAAGTGAGTGTGTGGGGTCTCTAACAATGTTTTCAACTCTAAGCACATAGCGCTTATAAGCGGTATCCTGAATGACGGGAAGTGAGCTTCCTTTAATCTTCTCTGCTGTCCTCACCACTCTCTGAATGGACACTGAATGGAATAATAAGGAGCACAGTGGCCTGAATGGTTGAAACTAGAGGTGGAATTCAGCCGATTTGGATTGGTTCAGGCGAACTGGTAGCGCCGACAATCAGTTGGCCATGCCCACCCGCCCCCGCCCTATCCTGTCCTTTATTTCCTGCTTTGTAGCTCATCTCAATCATGCGGAACAGCTGATTCCCTGCCTCACTGTTCTACTTACCGTTGCTGACTTGGAAGGTAAGCAGCTGAGCTTCTAAATGCTCCATTTTCAGTGCTGCGCAAAAGCACCTCAAGTGCACATGAGCTTGAGCGAAGCATGCGCTCACCGAACCAGTTGTAAAACGGGAAGCATTCCACCACTGGTTAGAACACTGGGTGGGAGGTTAGCAAGCTCATGTTCGAGACCCGAGAGCTGCCGTAGGGCAGGGTTGAGTTCTCATCCTTCACTCCAGCTCTGGGACGTGAAAGGAGCTCCTAACTGGCCATCCCCAGGGCTACAGTGATGTCACCAGCTTTCAACCCGGGAAGCGCCTCAGTGTTTCTGACCCGAGTGCAAAAACCAAAACCAGAATGATAGAGTTGGAAGGGACCTTGGAGGTCTTCTAGTCCAACCCCCTGCTCAAGGAGTAGACCCTATACTATTCCAGAGAAATGTCTGTCCGATCTCTTCTTGAATATCTTCAGTGATCGAGCACCCACAACCTTTGAAGGCAAGCCATTCCACTGATGACTTTCTGTTTACTTCTCTCTCTCTTTTTTTTTTTACAGGGAAGGATGTAAATTTGGATGAAATACTTTCTCATTCGGTTGCTTCAGCAAATTTGCCACGAGAAGATTTGACATACGCAATATATTCTATGATTCTGTTTTTTTTGTTTTTTGTTTTTTTAAAGAAAAGGCCGCATAAATAGGCTGGTTCTGTTTTGCAAAGCAAGCGGATAACTTTTATGACGAGACTGCCTATGAATCATAAAAAAAAAAAAGACAACATAGTAAATGGGCAGACCAGTTCCCACACCCGTGTTTAAATACAGACGAATATATCTTCATTTCAATCCACATCCACAAATCTCAGGTAGGAGGACTACAACTGCACAAAGGGTAGCTGCTGGTCTTGGAGTTCAGATATCAAGTCAATTTTCCCAACCTCTTTTTTAGACTTGGTCCTTAACATCAATAAAACCAAGGAGCTTATAGTGGACTACAGAAGGAATAGATCTGACATCCAGCCCTTGCTTATCCATGGAGACCGAGTGGAGCAAGTGGCCAGTTTGAAGTTTCTGGGTGTTATCCTAAAAAAAGACCTGATCTGGGGCACTCACATTGCAGCATTGGTCAAAAGAGCCAAGCAGAGATTATACTACCTGAGACTTCTCAGGAAACAACAATTGAATGAGAAACTGCTGGTGACCTTCTACCGCTGCACCATAGAGAGTGTTTTAACTTACTGCACCTATACATACCGTATTTTCCGGCGTATAAGACGACTGGGCGTATAAGACGAACCCCTACTTTTCCTATTAAAATATAGAGTTTGGGCTATACTCGCCGTATAAGACTACCCCTCAATGTTGTCGGCGCTCCCGTAGCGTCGTCGGTCAGCGCCGGCAACTCAGATTCGGGAAGCTGTGCCGATCTCGTCAAGGCTGCAGGCCGCTGAATGCTGGACCCAGCTGGTTGCTGCGCAGAGCTTCCCCCACCGTCCCAGGCATCCAGGTGGATATTACCGACACTCTGATTTCCCCAGACAGCTGGGGCTCGCCATCACTGGGGATCAACTGGGGAAGTCGGAGAGTCGGTAGGCTTATACCTGGCGTATAAGACGACCCCCAAATTTGAGAGGATTTTCCTATGTTAAAAAATAGTCTTATACGCCAGAAAATATGGTATATATATGCATATATTCGCATATATATATGTAAGAGCCTTGGATAGTACAGTGGTCTAAAGCCCTGTTATTAACATCAGCTGCCTGCAATTATTGCAGGTTCGAATCTCACCAAGGCTCAAGGTTGACTCAGCCTTCCATCCTTTCTAAGGTAGGTAAATTGAGGACCCAGTTTGTGGGGGCAATAAGCTGACTTTGTAGAAATATACAAAAGTATGAAGGCTATTGCTTAGCGCATTGTAAGCCGCCCTGAGTCTCCGGAGAAGGGCGGCATATAAATCAAAATTAAAAAAAAAAATAAAGAAAGAAGCATACATTCTGCGAGCTCCAGAACTTAAAATTTTAAAATAATTTTTTTTTATTCTACTAAGCTTTCGTCAGCCATATGCTGACATCGTCAGAGTATTAAACTACCATTACAGAGATCTCTGCCTTTATATGCCATTAATCAATTTGGCCATTGCCAAATTGCATGTTTTTATATAAATAAAAACCTGACTAGGTGGCTCAGTGGCTAAGACACTGAGCTTGTTGGTCAGAACGGTCAGCAGTTCGGCGGTTCGAATCCCTAGTAGAAGTCTTCTGATTAAGCACGGGGTTGGGCTAGATGACCTCCAAGGTCCCTTCCAACACTGGAAGGGGTTTTCCATTCAATTGTATAGAATGTGAAGGATGTGTGTTTTTGTTTTATTTTTTATATATAGTTTACACAGAAGATGGCATTTAATTTCGTTGCATGAGGTGCAATGACAATAAAGTAAACTAAACGAGACATAAAATAACAGTATTTCAGAAACAAAGATAGTCACCAAAGGGACTGCAAGAGTAGGACAAGAAGCAATGGGTGGAAACTAATCAAGGAGAGAAGCGACTTAGAACTAAGGAGAAATTTCCTGACAGTTAGAACAATTAACCAGTGGAACAACTTGCCTCCTGAAGTTGTGAATGCTCCAACACTGGAAGTTTTAAAGAAGAGATTGGACAACCATTTGACTGAAATGGGATGGGGTTTCCTGCCTGAGCAGGGGGTTGGACTAGAAGACCTCCAAGGTCCCTTCTAACACTATTATCCTATCCTATCCTATCCTATCCTATCCTATCCTATCCTATCCTATCCTATCCTATCCTATCCTATCCTATCCTATCCTATCCTATCCTTTGGTTTATTGAGAAAAGCATGGAGGCTTTGTATACGTCGATGAGACATTGGATTGTCTTGCAGAGCAGAAGCTAAAACAAAGAAAACAGAACAGACCACATACTGTAGAAATCTCTACCATCTTTTGCTGAGAAAGACAAAACTTTCTGCGCGCAATTTCTCTTTTCTTACAAGCTTGCACGGTGGATAAGAAACCTGCGGCTGTTGAATATAGAAACCTTAAAGTCCTATCGTAAGCAAGATTAAGGAAAAGGAAGAGATATATATATATGTGTGTGTGTGTGTGTTTTTTTTGCAAGCAGAGTTAAAAACCCTCCTGTCTGAATCATTATCCCTCTCTTACCTCATATCCTTTCGTCTCATTCCCGGTTGATAATCTCAGGCCAGGTTACCTAGTGTTTAATCAACAGCTTAATGCGGTGACACTTTTGCCACCATTTGTATTCACCTCCCAGACTGTCTGGAGCCTCGTTGCATTAGACAATTGCCTTCGTACATAACACTTTAATGGTCCTCCTGACAAAAACGATGGGCTCTCGTGAATGTGGAAATAGCTCCTCCGAGATCGGAATAACGATGGGGAGCAGACACATACACAAAAGCTTCTGGTGCCAGCTTTGGTTACTTCCAATAAGCAATATTGGGAGCCAACTTCTACGATTACATGGCAAGTTTTGCTGGGAGTTTTTTTTTTTTTTAGGGCAAATGGATTAAAAGACCTTGAGACACTGTCTCTAAGTCAGCAGGGAAGGCAGGAAGTAGGATCAGAGGCCGTTGTAAGTGCGGCTGATCGTAGTTGAGAAGTTGTGGTGTGGCTTTTTTTGGGTTGGAAGACTGCAACAGACCGAACAATGATAGGAAGGGGTGGGAGACACTTCTCGTCTCCCATCTAAGGAGTGCCTTGTTCCAAAAAAATAATAATGAATAGTCATAGCATCATCGGGCTTGAAGGGACCTGGGTGGTCTTCCAGTCCAACTCCCTGACCAAAGCAAGTGTCCTTATACCATCCTGAACAAATAGCTATAGCAATAGCACTTAGACTTATATACCGCTTCACGGTGCTTTTACAGCCTACTCTAAGCAGTTTACAGAGTCAGCATCTTGCCCCCAACAATCTGGGTCCTCATTTTATTGACCTCAGAAGGATGGAAGGTTGAGTCAACCTTCAGCTGGTCGGGATTGAACTCTTGGCATTGGCAGAGTTAGCTTGCAATACTATATTCTAACCACAGATAGATAGATAGATAGATAGATAGATAGATAGATAGATAGATAGATAGATAGATAAATAGATAGATAGACAGACAGACAGACAGACAGACAGACAAACAGATAGTTAAGATAGATAGATACTTTAGATATAGATAGATAGATAGTTAAGCTAGCTAGCTAGCTAGTTAAGATAGATAGATAGTTAAGATAGATAGATAGTTAAGATAATTAAGATAGATAGATAGATATAGTTAAAAGGGATAGATAGATAGTTAAGATAGATAGTTAAGATAGATAGATAGATAGATTGTTAAGAGACAGACAGACAGACAGCAATTGCACTTATACATCACTTCAGAGTGCTTTCACAGCCCTCTCTAAGCGGTTTACAGAGTCAGCATTTTGCCCCCAACAATCTGGGTCCTCATTTTACCCACCTCGGAAGGATGGAGGGTTGAGTCAACCTTGACCCTGGTGAGATTTGTACTGCCAAATTGCAGGCAGCAGGCAGGCAGCAGAAGTAGCCTGCAGTACTGCACTTTAACCACCGCGCCACCACAGCTCATTTTGTTTTCCCATCCTGTCAAGGCCACTCAGTCTTGCTAGAGTTGAGCTGAAGCTTGTTCTTCCTCATCTAAACCCTCACTGCCTTCACATGTCAAGATAGCAATAGCACTTAGACTTCCATACTGCCCCATAGTGTTTTACAGTGACTCTGAGTGATTTATACATAAATGTCAGCATATTGTCCCCATCAATCTGAATCCTCACTTTACTGACCTCAGAAGGATGGAAGGCTGACTCAACATTGAGCTGGTCACAATTGAACTCTAGACTGTGGGCAGCATTTTCCTACAATATTACTTTCTAACCACTGAGTGGTGCGGTGGCCTAGAGGTGGAGGTCTCACCTCACAATCAGGAGGTTGTGAGTTTGATCCTAGGTAGAGGTAGACATTTCTCCCTCTGGGCACAATGAGAACATATCTGCTGAACAAAACTCCGCATTGGCGACAGGAAAGGCATCCGGCCAGTAAACACTCAGCTCCATTCAGTTGCCCAGACTCCACCCTTCAAGGGATTATGGGGTCCTTAAAAGAAGATGATGAAATGGGACTTGTTTTATCAATGGTTAGACAACAAAAACAGACATTAGAAATGGGGAGACATAAAAAGAGGAAATGTTAAAATGGAGAGTTGTTAAAGTAGATAATGTTAAATATTGTTGTTATTATATTATCAATGTTATTGTGATGAATACTACTGTTGATATTTGGATTATGACTGCTTAAAAAAAATTGTACTCGGATTATGCACTGTTTGATGGAAATTTGAATTTTTATATGTTGTATAAATAAAGAAAACATTAAAAAGGAAGAAGATGATGATTTCTTTCTAACCACTGTGCCACCCGAGTTCCTAGATAAGACTTCCATTGGACAGAGATATAAAGCATACTGATAATACTTCACCTCATGCCAACAGATGAGCCTATACCAGAGGTGGTATTCAGTAGGTTCTGACCAGTTCTGGCGAACTGGTAGCGGAAATTTTGAGTAGTTCGGAGAACCAGTAAATACCGCCTCTGACTGGCCCTGTCCCCATCTATTCTCTGCCTTCCAAGTCTCAGCTGATTGGGAGGAAATGGGGATTTTTCAGTAACCTTTCCCTGAAGTGGGGAGGGAATGGGGATTTTGCAGTAACCTTCCCTAGGAGTGAGGTGGGAATGGAGATTTTACAGTATCCTTCCCCTGCCACACCCACCAAGCCATGCCACGCCCACCAAATCACGTCCACAGAACCAGTAGTAAAAAAGTTTGAATCCCACCTCTGCCTTATACCATTTCAGACAAATGGTTCTCCAATCTCTTTTTGAAAGCCACCAGTGATGTAGCATCCATAACTTCTGAAGGCAAGCTATTCCATTGGTTGGTTGTTCTCACTATTACAATA
>WNWU01000031.1:11582654-11598747 GCA_012654045.1 Ptyas mucosa
ATTCTATTCTATTCTATTCTATTCTATTCTATTCTATTCTATTCCAATCAGTGGAGTGACTTGCCTCCAGAAATTGTGGATGTTTCATCACTGGATGTTTTCAAGAAGAGATGGAACAGTCACTTTTATGAAATGGAATAGGGCCATGGTGGCACGCAGAGCCCTCTCTGTGGACACGTGCACTGGCCAGCTGCTGTCTTCCGGGTTCCGATGATCGGGTGCGCACGCTCCAGTTTCGGCACTCGGTGCCAAAAAGGTTAGCCGTCAGTGGTATAGGCTTTCCCGCCTGAGGAGCGGGATGGACTAAAAGACCTCCAAGGTCCCTTCCAATTCTGCCATTCTGTTATCTTCTGTTCTTTCAGCAGCCCCTCAAACATTGGAAGACTGCTATCATGTCACCCCTAGTCAGTGGTGGGATTCAAATAATTTAACAACCGGTTCTCTGCCCTAATGACTGGCTGAGTGGGCCTGGTCATGGTGGGTGTGGCCAGGGGGTGTGACAGGCAGCACTCGGCCTCCTGCACCCCCCTGGGAGCAAAAACAGGCCACGGGGGGGAGGAGGGGGAGACACTTGCCACCCTCCATGCCCCATTTTAGGCCTAGTAGGCCTCCCTGAAGCCTCCTGGGAGCGAAAATGGGTAGCAGGGGGGCACACTGTACTTACCTGGCAGCCAAGAGCTGAGGTGGCGCCGTGGTTAGAGTGCAGTACTGCAGCTACTTCAGCTGACTGCTAGTTTAGGAGATCAGCGGATCAAATCTCACCGGCTCAAGGCTGACTCAGCCTTCCATCCTTCCGAGGTGGGCAAAATGAGGACCCAGATTGTTGGGGGCAATATGCTATTTAGTATATTGTCTTTGGTGCAAGCCGCCCAGAGTCCTCGGAGAATGGGCAGCATAGAAATAGGACTAATGAAAAAAATTAATAATAATAAAATGGGGCACGTGGGGACTCCTGGAAGGGGTGGGGAGAGGAAGGGCCAGTCAGCAATTTAATTTTTTAAAAAAATTTGATTTATATGCCACCCTTCTCCGGAGACTCAGGGCGGCTTACAATGCATTAAGCAATAGCCTTCATACTTTTGTATATTTATACAAAGTCGGCTTATTGCCCCCACAATCTGGGTCCTCATTTTACCTACCTTAGAAAGGATGGAAGGCTGAGTCAACCTTGAGCCTGGTGAGATTAGAACTTGCAGGAATTGCAGGCAGCTGAATGTTAATCAGTGCCTTAGTCTACTCAGGCCCCAATTTACCTGAAACAGCCCAAACCGGCTGAATCCCACCACTGCCCCTAATTCTCCTTTTTATTAGACTAGACCTACCCAATTCCTGCAACCGTTCTTCATACGGTTCACAGTCTCCAGTCCCTTATTTTTCCTGTCCTGTCCTGTCCTTCCCTTATCTTATCTCTTACCTTTAATTTCCATTCCCCTTTTTTTATTCCCCACTTTCGGTATTTTGCTTACTCAGGGAAAGCCATAATGTGATGGTGAATATGCATGTCCGTAGCTAGCCTGAAGCTCCTGCATAGGCAGGTCTTCCGTTGATCAATAGAGGTTGCTTTGGGGCGACAAAGGGAATGAATATTAACTTTCAAACCTTCTGGATGGATTTCCTCCAGGCATTTGAAGGAAATTAGAAAAAAAAATGACAGTAAGTCAATGTCTGGTGTTACTGGATAGGGCTCTGGGTAAGATTTTAGCTGTAGAGACACAGCACTGGATTCAGTACCATTTTCGTTAAGCAGTTCTCCCATGGAACATATGAAGAACGTTTGCAGGAATTGGGTATCGATAGTCTAGAGAAAAGAAGGACTAGGGGTAACATGATAGCAGTGTTTCAATATTTGAGGGGCTGCCACAAAGAGGGAGGGGTCAACTTATTCTCCAAAGCACCAGAAACAGTGGTGGGAATCATTTTTTTTATATTATCGGCTCTGTGGACATGGCTTGGTGGGCGTAGTTTGGTGGACGTGGCAGAGGAAGGATACTGTAAAATCTTCATTCCCTCCCCACTCCAGGGGAAGGCTATTGCAAAATCCCCATTTCCTCCCAATCAGCTGGGACTTGGGAGGCAGAGAATAGATGAGGGCGGGGCCAGGCAGAGGTGGTATTTACTGGTTCTCCAAACTACTCAAAATTTCTGCTCCCGGTTCTCCAGAACTGGTCAGAACCTGCTGAATACCACCTCTGACCGGAAGGCAGGATAAGAAACGATGGGTGGAAACTAATCAAGGAGAGAAACAACCTCTCTGGAATTAAGGAAAAACTTTCTAATACATAAACACATACATACATACCCAAGAGGAGCAAAATAGGAAGAAAACTTGCTAATAGCTGTGAGTTGGGGTTTTTTTTTTTTTTGTATATTGGAAGATGGGACATTCCTATACGACATTAAGTCCGTGTCGCCCTGGAAAAATTTCACTGCAATTTTCCCTCTCCTTTTAAAAAAGGACAGAAATTGAAGCAATTTCTTTTCAATCAAATTGAAGGGGAATAATTGGGGGGAAAAAAATAGCAGAAGGCCCTTCCATCATCGGTGCTGTGCAGCGATCGGGACTTTTGTGTTTTGCTCTTTTATGTAACCCGACAGAAGTCACAATATGCAATCCGGGCTGCCTATAGCGCCCTAAGGAAATGCTTTCGTTAGTGACAGCCAATTCCTAATCTCATGACGGGATTAACTATAAATGTAAGTGCTTTTCTTAATTTTAATAGAAATAATCCTCGACTTATGACCATTGCAGCGTCCCCATGGTCAAAATTTGGGCACGTGGTAACTAACATGTTTTTATTATGGTTGCGCTGAAACTTCCTAACAGTGAGGACAATTAACTAGTGGAACAGCTTGCCTTCAGAAATTCTGGGTGCTCCATCACTGGAGGTTTTGAAGAAGACACTGAATAGTCACTTGTCTGAGGTGGTATAGGTCTGTGATGGTGAACCTATGGGACATATGCCACAGCCGCCATGTGGAGCCCTTTGGGCGAGCCGTTGCCTGGCTCAGCTCCACTGCACTTGCTTGCATGCCTCCCACTGGCCAGCTGTTTTTCGGGATGTGCAGGAGGGTGGGGTGCATGTGGGAGATGCGCACGCATGTGTGGGGCGTAGGGGTTGCACCCGCATGCGTGGGGGCAGCATGGGGGTTGGCGTGCCCCACTGCGGTCCATCTTTGGGCCCAGGAGGCTGCAGGGAGGCCTACTAGACCCAAAACGGGGCATGGGGTGTGTGTGTTGCAGTGCGCCCCCTCCATGGCCTGTTTTTGGGCCCAGGAGATTGCAGGAAGGCTTACTAGGCCCAAAATGGGGGACAGGGGGGTTATGCATGCATGCACGGGGGAGCATGGGTGGTCATGTGCACATGTGTGTGGGGGGGGGCAGAGGGAGCACAGGGGGGGTCTTGCAGTCTTCTGCAGGGGGGGTGCATTGTATTATGGTTCAAGGTGTTGGTGATTACCTATAAAGCCCTACATGGCTTAGGCCAGGGGTATCTGGCGGATCACCTGCAGCCAGCAACAGCTCCCCATCGCCCAGTGCGCTCACACAGAGAGGCCCTACTTGGGGTTCCGTTGGCCAAGCGATGTCGGCTGACGGCCCCTAGAGAGCGAGCCTTCTCTGTAGGCGCACCTACCCTCTGGAATCAGCTCCCTTTGGAGCTCCGGGTGGCCCCCGACCTTCACTCTTTCCGCCGTGACCTAAAAACATGCTTGCTTCGCCAGGCTGGCCCGGACTGAAGGGGTTTTAACGGGAATTTTAGATTCTTTTATTGTTTGAATTTTAATTTGGACTTGCGGTTGCTTATTGCTGTGAGCCGCCCTGAGTCCTTGTGGAGAAAGGGCGGCATAGAAGTCCGATAAATAAATAAATAAATAAATAATAAATTATGGGTGCCAGCATGCACGCGGGCTTTTGCGCGCGTGCGCTTTCGTCACACAACGAGAAAAAGGTTAGCCATCATTGGTATAGGTTCTCCTGCCCTCAGGTGCTTTGGAGAAGAGCTTGACTCCCTCTTCTTTGGGGCAGCCCCTCAGATATTGGAAGACTGCTATCATGTCACCCCTAGTCCTTCTTTTCATTAGACTAGACAGATTCATTTCCTGCAAGCTTTCTTATGCCTCCTGTCCAGACGTGGGTTTCATTTACCTTTACCACTGGTTCGCCCCGTGCGCGCACTGTCTGAGCATGTGCCCGGCCTTTTGCTCATGTGGTTTGCTCATTCATGCGCCTTCCACGCATGCGGCCGGCATTGAAAATGTGCCTAAATAGCATGACTTCGAGCCGGGGCAGGTGTGCGGTGCGAACTGGCAGAATAGCACCTCTGCTCCTGTCCCCTAATCATCCTTGTTGCTCTTCTCTGCACTCTTTCTAGAGGCTCAAGATGAAAACAACATGCAAAATCTAACAACAATAATCACGGATGAAATGTAAAATGTGTTACTACTGGTTCTGTGGGCGTAGCTTGGTGTGTGTGTGGGGGTTAATGTGACTGGGTGGGCGTGGCCAACTTCTTTTTTTAAACTTTTCAAAGCATTTTTTTCTAATGCTTTGAAAAGCCTCTCTGTCGATCAGGCAACTCAGCTGGGATCGTCAGAGACTTTTCAAAGCATTTTTTTTTTTTACCACCTCTTCAGCCAAGAGGGTGCAGGAAAAAAATGCTTTGAAAATCCTCTGAGGATCCCAGCTGAGCCGCACGATCATCAGAGGCTTTTTTTTTTTTACTTTTAAAAGCATTTTTTCGTCGGAAGAGGTTGTAGAAAAAATGCTTTTAAAAGTTAAAAAAAAAGCCTCTGATGATCGTGCGGCTCGGCTGGGCATGGGGGGTGGAAGGGATTTTGCTACCAGTTCTCCGAACCATCCGCCGCCATCGCTACCGGATCGGGCGATCCGGTCCAAACCGAGAGCATTTTACTCCTGACAATAATGCTGGAATCAACTCGAATCTGATGAACAAGCAACCCGAAAAAAAATACAGTTTCAAAAATGATCACTCTCTAACTCCTCATATCCCACATTCCTTTCCTTGTGTTCCTCCCCTGAAGTGTGCAACCTACGGAGATACATTTACAGTTACTTTGTGGCTGATTGTCATTCAGTTTTGCAGACAACCTTGGGGAGACGTCTCTTGTGATAATATCTTATTGTTCGGCCTCTTAGTGGTGCCACTGCTTTTCTATTCGATCCTTTCCTGGACAAGATTTATGTCTGGGCTTCAGGTTGTGAGGCCCAGCTCCAGATTGCAAATTCCTGCTTTCTTTCGTTCTCCTTCCATTAAAAGCAAACAAGCAATTTACTTCCCAGTCAGACATATGGAAGAGACATGGAGAGTTGAATATTTTTTGGCGGTGACACGGAACCCTCGTGTCTGTTCCAGTGGTGCTATTCATCTGGTTCTATCCGGTTCGGGAAAACCGGTAGTGGTGGCAGCGGGAGTCTCTGCCCACCCGCCCGGATGTCATCACGTCCCGTTGTGGACACTCTGCGCATGCGCAGCAGGTCTTGCGCATCCACGGAGGTGGCACGTGTACCCCCATTTGTGAACGGGTAGCGAAGGTAAGTGAATACCACCCCTGACCTGTTCCTAGATATTTTCTGGAATTCTGAAGTCTTGATATCCCGATCGAAGTCAAGGAGTGCCTCTAGCAAAATCGAATGAGTAAAAAGAATCCTTTAGCCGTGTGAAGACTTGGAGTTTTTCTTTTGTTCAGAACAGGACACCCATATTATTTCTAAGTCAATAGGACTTCTATAAGACAGAATAGGAAACAAGAATTTCCTTAAAGGTGAAATGGCATATAGGAAAGAGAAACAGGGTGAAGGAGGTGCAGCCAAGGGTTGACATGATAGCAGAGTTCCAAAATCTGAGGGGTTGCTACAAAAAAAAGGAGTCAAGTTATTCTCGAAAGGACCTGAAGGCAGGACGAGAAGCAATGGATGGAAACTGATCAAGGACAGAAGCAACCTCAAACTAGGAGGTGGTTTAGGAGGTTGCTTGAGGAGCCTCGGTGGTGCAGCGGACTAAAGTACTGTTAAGTGCTAGTACTTAGGTGCCAGCTGCCTGCAATTAGTGCAAGTTCAAATCTCACCAGGCTCAAGGTTGACTCAGCCTTCCATCCTTTCGAGGTAGGTAAATTGAGGACCCAGATTGTGGGGGGCAATAAGCCGACTTTGTATAGAACAATACCGCTGGGGGGGGCCCCCGAAAGCCTTAATAAGCAGGTATATACAAAAAAGTATGCTATTGCATACTTTTAACTAAGTATAGCTATTGCTATAATGCATTGTAAGCCGCTCTGAGTCTACGGAGAAGGGCGGCATATAAATTGGACTAATAAATAAAATAAATAATAAATAGTAAACTAAAACGGGGGCATTTTTGCCCTCTGCAGCCCCCCCAGGAGCACTCTGCAGGCTTCCCAAAGCTTCTGCGTGCCTCATTTTTTGTGAAAAACAGGCCTGTTTTTGCAAAAACAGGACACGCGGGGCAGGGCTTCGGGAGGCCAAAAATGGCTGTATTCGGTGTAGAAGATGCACCAACATTTCCGCCCTCTTTTATACTCCGAAAAGTACAGTAATAGGATTAACCCACTACCATCCAGCAGCAGAGCTCACTACATTGCAAAATCACCTTGGGGGACATTGCATCACCCTCCAGGCTTCAACCAAACGTAGCTCAGACAACCTACAGAGCCAGCTATGACCCCCAACAACAGCCAATAGAATACACGTTCTTGCACAGGAACAGGAAGCTCAAGTTCAAAGCCCAAGAAAAGGTATATAACCCGCACCCCCTCACTCTCAACTCCATGTGGTCAGCTGCCCAGGATCACCCATGTGGTTCGGCTTCATCATTAAACGATTTTTCCAATCAGCCTCCATTTTTCCCAGTGTCTTTTTCCGGGCTTGGAACTGAACCTGATGGATATTTCTTTCAACATTTGACATGTTACACACACACACACACACACACACACACACACCCCTACATGGATACAGAGCAGTGGTGGGTTCCTCCCGGTTCGGCCTGGTTCCGCTGAGCCAATAGCGGTGACGATATGACGTCATCAAACCGGTTCTGCCCCACCCCCGCCCCCTGCCCTCTGCCCCCCACCTCCTGCATTATTCTTACCTTTTATTTGGCCCCACCCCCAATCTATTGCTGCCTCCTGAGTCCCAGCTGATGGCTAGAGGGAAAAAAACCTGTTTAAACTCTTGCCGCAGGGCTTCAAAGAGCCGCCCTACAGCTGATCAGTATTAAAAGAAAACAAATGAGTAGACCAGTGCCTGCAAAAATACATGAGTAGATCAGTGCCTGCAAAAATACATGGGTAGATCAGTGCCTGCAAAAATACATGGGTAGATCAGTGCCTGCAAAAATACATGGGTAGATTGGTGCTTGCAAAAATACATGAGTAGATCGGTGCCTGCAAAAATACATGGGTACATCAGTGCCTCCAAAAATACATGAGTAGATCAGTGCTTCCAAAAATACATGGGTAGATCAGTGCCTGCAAAAATACATGAGTAGATCAGTGACTGCAAAAATACATGAGTAGATCGGTGCCTGCAAAAATACATGGGTAGATCGGTGCCTGCAAAAATACATGAGTAGATCAGTGCCTGCAAAAGTACATGAGTAGATCAGTGCCTGCAAAAATACATGAGTAGATTGATGCCTGCAAAAATACATAAGTAGATCAGTGACTGCAAAAATACATGAGTAGATCAGTGCCTGAAAAAATACATGAGTAGATCAGTGCCTGCAAAAATACATGAGTAGATCAGTGCCTGCAAAAATACATGAGTAGATTAGTGCCTGCAAAAATACATGAGTAGACCAGTGCCTGCAAAAAATAAATTGATAGACCGGTACAGCTCTGCAAGCAGTTAAAAGCCTGGTAGACCAGTACCTCTGCTAAATCCTAAAGACTTGTCACATGATCATCAAGCCACGCCCACAAAATAAGCTACGCCCACAGAACCGGTAGTAAAAAAAATTAGAACCCACCCCTGATACAGACAGACACCCTGTCATAAGGAATGTGCAAATTGCAAGCTCTTTTGGTGGGAGGTGGGGAGGGCCCACGAATTAATACGGACGATGTGAGATTTTTCAGAAGGAGCATTAAGTTAAATTAAAATATTTCAACGGTGACATATGAAGAAGAAAGGGGGTGGGGGGAAACCCCAAGGTCTTGTTTTATCCTAGCTACAGTAGGTTTAAAAATAAAATAAAGATGTTTTGCTTTGCTTTGAAGTCCCTGACAGCTTTTGTGGCTTTGTTTTAATGAATAGAAATGTTTCCTTCTATCAATCAAGACATGACAGGGCGCTATTTGTAACATCTTTGTTATTATTCCCAAGATCCTTTTAAAACTTAAATAGACTTCAATGCGCGGTGTTATTGTATTCTAACCAGATATGGATTATTGTTGGGCGGGGACTAGAGAACAGAGAGACGGTGAGAGGGTCAATATTTGGAAACTTGGAAATTAATTTATCTACCTTGTAACTGCTAGGTGAAATTGATGTTGAGCGTCAATGAACCAGAAATGCCCTCTTTCGTATTTAGTTCAAGATGAACAAAAAACAGATTCTCCTATCGAAACAAAGTTAATCCTCCAGTGATTATCATAATGGAGCCTGCAATTATTTATTTATTTATTTATTTATTTACTTACTTACTTACTTACTTACTTACTTACTTACTATCTAAAATATCTCCTAAGAAAAACCATATGCACAGGTACAGTATAGGGGGTACCTCACTCAATAGTAGTAACAGTGAGAGGGACCTTGGAGTCAGTGGCGGGTTCTTTCCGGTTCCACCCGGTTCCGTCAGCCGGTAGCGGTGTCGATATGACATCACCTAACCGGTTCTCCCCCCCGCCACCCCCCCACATTATTTTTACCTTTTATTTGGCCCCACCCCCAATCTATTGCTGCCTCCTGAGTCCCAGCTGATTGGTTAGAAGGAAAAAAAACTGTTTAAATTCTTGCCCTGGGGCTTCAAAGGGCCGCCCTACAGCTGATCAGTGTTAAAAGGCAGTGTGGTGGTAGACCGGTGCCCACTGCTGGATTCAGCCCTCGAAGAAATCCAGTTTGACACCCCTGACCCAGGGCCAAAAAAGTCTTCCTACCTTCCTTATCAATTGCTTCTAAATTCATTTCCCGTTGGGCAGGTTCTCTTTCCTTGAAAGGATCAAAGATACCAGCGCCAATTTCTTCCATCTGATCTGTTGTGGAGCAGATCTCTTACAGCCTTCCAGGATGTGAAAAGGTCTTTTACTCCACTCAAGGAAGGAGCTGGAAAATCATTACTCCTGAAGCAGTGATGGGGAACAAGCAGTTAATCTCTAACTCAATAGGAGTTACCAGTTTGACAAGGCTGCTAAAAAGGCAAATAGCTATTTTAGGTTGTACCAAGTAAAAATAGAATTTTGCAGTCCTGGGAAGCCATACTTCCGTTCCATTCTGTGTTGGCCTGACCCCATTTCAGGTATAAATGCTCGGGATGGATAGTCCTCGACTTACCATCATAATAGTGCCGGGAATTTTTTTTTATATAAAAGATTTTTATTTTTATTTCTCATAAAAGATATATAAATGTACAATCTCTTTAACCATTCTTATCACACCTATTATCTTTTGGTTTCCATATTGGTTCCTTCTTCATCCTAAAACTTTAAAATATATTTTTGCGTTCCTGTCAAATAGACAAGAAGTGGTCAAAATAGGGAACGCCTTATCAAATCCTGCACCTGTTAATAGCAGTGTCCCCCAAGGCAGCATTCTAGGACCAACATTCTTCATACTATACATAAATGACTTTTGCAATCATTCTCGGCTCGCTTCTCGTCCGGTCTGTGCGATGATCAAAAAACACCCAGCAAACAATGTAAGGTGATAAAGATTTACTGATGGTTTAAGCAGTCTACAGCCAAAGAACAGAACAAGCCGGAATCCATGTAAAGTCAACGCTGTGTGCGACCGCCACGCAACACTATTTATCCCCTTTCCTATCCCTTAAGCTAGCATCCGGTGGTTTGTACTCATAACCCCACCCTCCTTCATCAGCTGTTCGCTGGTTTGGCAATCCTGCCGCTCGGACCTTTCCCCACTGTCTTGGGTGTTCAGGTTGCCGGCTCCTCAGAAGTCCCCAGCTCCCCAGGAATGGCGAGTCCCAACCGGGGTTCGACAATCATATTATAAGCAACTGTGTTCTCTTCGCCGGTGATGTAAAAATATTTAACACCACAGACAATGCTGCTACCCTTCAAAAAGACCTTGACTTTGTGTCGGAATGGTCAAATAATTGGCAATTCCAAATCTCAACCAACAAATGCTCTGCCTTATACATTGGCAAAAAAAAACAACAACCCAGAATACAAAATACATGCCGAGTGGACATGACCTTGTAGATGATCCTCACTCTGTCAAGGACCTTGGAATACTCATATCAAATGAGTTATCAGCTGCCTTCGAAGTCAAACATCGGTGAGGCAGACGAATAGCTGAAGCCTGTTCCCAGTGTGTGTATGAGCAGAGTTGCCAGACGAAAGGAACAGCTAAAGAACAAGGGTCGACTTGGGAGTAAAGCCACAGGTGGACAGTGAATGGCCCCTCCCAGAGGGAATAAAAGAGGAGCGAAAGGGAAGTGGAGTTTGCAGGTGGCAATTAGTTCATTCCTGCATTCTTGCCAAGTATTGCGGTGTCTGAAAGATATCGGCCTGGACATTCTCCAAGCCTGATAAAGGTCGGTAATTGTGAACTATCTTGAAAGACTGTGGGAGAGGAAAGACTTTGCTGGAGAGGAATTCACTGTAAATTAAATAAAAGAGGTTTATCGGAATGAGGACTCGGCTTTGTGCTACTGGAGAAGCCTAGGTCAGAACAATTGCATTGCATTGCATTGCATTGCATTGCATTGCATTGCATTGCATTGCATTGCATTGCATTGCATTGCATTGCATTGCATTGCATTGCAATTGCAATTGCAATTGCAATTGCAATTGGATTGGATTGGATTGGATTGGATTGGATTGGATTGGATTGGATTGGATTGGATTGGATTGGATTGGATTGGATTGGATTGGATTGTAGTCCAGTTTAGTTCAGTTCAGTCCAGTCCAGTCCAGTGATGACATCCAAATTTTTTACTACCGGTTCTGTGGGCGTGGCATGGTGTGGTGGGAGTGGCTTGGTGGGAGTGGCAGGGGAAGGATACTGCAAAATCTCCATTCCCTCCCCACTCCTGGGGGAAGGATATGGCAAAATCTCCATTCCCACCCCACTCTGGGGCCAGCCAGAGATGGTATTTGCCAGTTCTCCGAACTGCTCAAAATTTCCGCTACCGGTTCTCCAGAACCTGTCAGAACATGCTGGATTTCACCCCTAGTCCACCCCATTCCATTCCAGATTGTCAAGAACGGCATTTCATCACAAACGGTTAAAAGATTTAGAAGCAGAAATTAATGTTGCTGGCCCATTGCTGGCCATCTGCTGAAGGGAAGAGGCAAAATAAGAACAAACGGTTCATAATTAATTCAGATGTAATTGCAGAAAGGGGGCAAAACAGGATCAGGAGAAGCAAGGAACGGTTCAAGAATGCAACCTCTCCAGGAATGCAGAGCAACTTTCCCTGCCAGGCAACGACTGATAAAAATGCCTGGAATTATTTCAGCATTGAGAAAGTGAGAGAGAGAGAATCTTAATTATAACATTCGCATGTAACTTTCTCAGACTCATGAAGTTACTCTTAAAAGGCAACAGATTTCTTTCTAGTGGGCTGCTTGGCAGAGATCTCTATTTTGTTGAGACTGTTTGCATTTGTATGATTCTAGGAATAATTGTAACAATAAAAATAAACTCCCTTGGAAATGCATTGGCTGAATTATCTGTAACGGGCTCAAAGAACTGTTGTAGGATATGGGGCATGGCTAGTCTAGTGAAGAGAAGGACCAGGGGAGACATGATAGCAGTCTCTTCCAATATTTGAGGGGCTGCCACAGAGAGGAGGGGGTCAAGCTATTCTCCAAGGCACCCAAAGGCCAGACAAGGAATAACGGATGGAAACTGAACAAGGAAAGATTCAACCTGGAAATAAGGAGAACATTTCTGACAGTGAGAACAATCAACCCATGGAACAGAAGTTGCTTTTGGAAGTTGTGGGAGCTTCATCACTGGAGGCTTTCAAGAAGAGATTGGATTGTCATTTGTGAGAAATGGTGTAGGATCTCCTGCTTGGGCGGGGATGGGTGGGTGTTGGACTACATGACTTACAAGGTACCTTCCAACTCTGTTAATCTGTCTATCCATCTGTCAGAGAAGAGGATCAATGATAATTAAGGGGCTGGAGGCTAAAATATATTCAGAAGATGTTTGCAGGAATTGGGTATGTCTAGTTAAGGGAAAAGAAGGACCAGGGGTGACATGATAGCAGTCTTCCATTATTTGAAGATGGGATCAACTTATTTTTCAAAGCATCTGAAGGTAGGACAAAGAGCAACGGATGGAAACTAATCGAAGGGAGAAGCAACCAAGAACTAAGGAGAAACTTCCTAACAGTGAGAACAATTAACCAGTGGAACAACTTGCCACCAGAAGTTGTGGGTGCTCCATCACTGGAAGTTTTTAAGAAGAGATTGGACAACCATCTGTCTGAAATGGTATAGGGCCGTGATGGCGAACCTATGGCACGGGTGCCACAGGTGGCACGCAGAGCCATATCGGTGGGCACGCGAGCTCAGCTCCGGCACGTATGTGTGCATCAGCTAGCTGATTTTCGGGCCTTCTAGGCCCACCAGAAGTCAGGAAACACAGTGTTTCTGGCCTCCAGAAGGCCTCTGGGGGTGGGGAAGGCCGTTTTTGCCCTCCCCAGGTTCCTAGAAAGGCTCTGGAGCCTGGGGAGAGCAAAAAAATGGGCCTACCAGGCCCACCGTGCCATCAAAGTGGGGGGAGCACGGCGCATAGAATTATGGATGTGGGCACACGTGCGTGTGATCCCACCGCGCTACCCCCGCTTTTGGCACGTGATGGCAAAAAGGTTAGCCATCACTGGTATAGGGTGAACCTATGGCATGTGTGCCACAGGTGCCATGCAGACCCCTCTCTGCGGGCAGGCCAGCTGTCGCCCCAGCCCAGCTCCACTGTGCATGTGTGTCCGCCTCCCACCGGCCAGCTGGTCTTCGGGTCTCTGCCACGCATGCGCAGGGAGTGCATTTTGGGGGTTCGCACGTGCCCCGTTTTGGGTCTGGAAGGCCTCCTGAGCCAACCTGGAAGCCAAAACGGGGCAAGGGGTGCCATGGGGTGCATGCACAGGGAGCACTTGCATTGCATTTTGGGGGTTTGGGTATGCACATGTGCATTTGCAGCCCCCCCCGCGCATGCGCCCTGCCCTCCCCCCCGCCGTGCCCCATTTTAGCTTTTTTCTCCTGCCTTAATCTCAGATTTCTCAATGGTCTCTCATTGAGGCACAAACAAGGGTTGACCTCCACTTAAAATCAGCGAGAATCTTCCTCCACAGAAGGTTTCATCACAGAACACCAGCCAGCCTTATGCTGTCAGGCTGAGCTAGGCTAGGACGTTTCTGTCCCACGCGTTCATTTCCCCTTGTGGGAAATGAAAATATAGCCTATTGATCTATTGGATTTAATAAGGACTAAGTGGATGTCAGAAGGCCCCTGAAAAGCAACAGGAACCAAAGTTTAAGATAGAATGATTTCAAAATGCATCAGAACTATTTGCAATCTCGCTGAGCCGTTGGTAATTGTGAAATGTGATTTTTGCAAAGTACGTAGTTTTAGAAATATATCTGGGCCTAGAAGGATGAAACCATGAGAAATGGGGAACTGAAAGTAGCCGATGGATAGAGGTTTGAGATGTACTTGGGTATATGTGGAAACTGATTGTCAGAAAGAAAGAACACGGAAGTAAGTTGTGAAATGTGTGCTGAAGAGCATAAAAAGTAAGTCTTGAGAAGAGTTCGGGGCCACTGGCCTATAGCTCATCCTTGCTGGACCCAGCTATGTCAGTGGGCCTCATTGCAATGGGTTATTGTTGTAAGTTGTGTTCAGTGGTGGGATGCAACTGGTTTAACAACCAGTTCAGTGAGTGCGGGCTTTGCACGCGCCTAACACGCTTGTGCGCAGTGTTCAAAATACAGCAATTTGAAGCTCAGCTGCTTACCTTTTAAGGCAGCCCCGGTAAGTAGAACAGCGGAAGGGTGGAAATCAGCTGTGCCGCGCGAATCAGCTGAGCCAGAAAGAAGGAAATGAAGGACAGGATAGGGCGGGAGCAGCTGATTGTTGGACCTACCGGTTGACTTGAATCGGTCCGAACCGGCTGAATACCACCTCCGGTTGTGTTATGATGGTTGTTTATGTTCCAAATAATTTTTATTTATTTATTTATTTATTTATTTATTTATTTATTTATTTATTTGGTTATTTATTTATTTATTTATTTATTTATTTAGTTATTTATTTATTTATATATATGCCGCCCTTCTCCGGAGACTCAGGGCGGCTTACAATGCGCTAAGCAATAGCCTTCATACTTTTGTATATTTATACAAAGTCAGCTTATTGCCCCCACAAACTGGGTCCTCAATTTACCTACCTTAGAAAGGATGGAAGGCTGAGTCAACCTTGAGCCTTGGTGAGATTCGAACCTGCAATAATTGCAGGCAGCTGGTGTTAATAACAGGGCTTTAGACCACTGTACTACCAAGGCTAGCTAGCTAGCTAGCTAGCTAGCTATTTATTTATTTATTTATTTATTTATTTATTTATTTATTTATTTATTTTATTTGTTTGTTTGTTTATTTAGTCAAGCATGTATTTTATGGCAGATACAAGTGTAAACATAATTATAAATACATGAAAAGGATATGAAAAAAAAAGAAAACATTAGGACAGGGACGGTAGGCACGCTGGTGGGCTTACGCACGCCCCTTATAGACCACTTAGGAATGGGGTGAGGTCTACAATAGACAGTCTAAGGTTAAGATTTTGGGGATTTGGGGAAGAAACCACAGAGTCAGGTAGTGCATTCCAGGCCTTGACCACTCTGTTGCTGAAGTCGTATTTTCTGCAGTCTAGTTTGGATCAGTTTATACCATGAGTTTGTATTTATTACTGAAATAAACCTCTGAATCTCAAAGTAAGAATTATTGCTTTGTGTTGCTCTCTTTTCTTTCTTCGATTGGATTTTTTTTCCACGACACTCTGTAAAGGATCTCTTGTGCAGAATTTCCCCCCCCCCCCCTCTCATCCTGTGAGTATCTCTTTCTGCCTGAAATGGTGCAGCTCAAAGAACGGCCTGCTACTTCAGTGACCGCGACGGGGTTGTAGGTCTCCCTCTAGGTGTTAAAGCTTTATTTAGCAATGCAAATCTTCCCACCTGAAGCAAAGCAAAATAGTACGAAGATGCTTTTGATGGCCTCAAAAGAGAAGCCGCTTTGAAAGCCTCCCTTACGAACTGAGCAGACAAAAGGCAGAGGATGCCATGTTTATCACTCAAGTCGCTAATGCCGCGATGATCAAAAGGAATACATTTTCCAGAATAGGCCGGGCAAGAGGCATTATGGTCTGAAAGGAGCTGCTACGACAACGGATCGCTCTGGAATACTATTTTCATACATTAGAAGCTTCTGCCTGTCTCTTAATACAATATTCATCCGTCGCGTTAAAATAAAATAAAATAAAAGGACCTCCTCGTGAATTGATTTTGCCAGAATGAGAACAGATAAGGGATTGAGTTCTTGCCTTCGAGAATGGTCATGCAGGGACAAACAAAACACAACTACTGTATAGGCTCTAATTTTTATCATAACAAAAAAGTCATTCACGGGAAAGAAAGAATAAAGGCTTAATGTTTTCCAAAACAGAAGTCAGTCTATTGTACCATCATTGTGGCATTATTATCTTATTATCTTCTTTACTCCCTGGTCGTCGTCTTCTTCTCCTTCTCCTTCTCCTTCTCCTTCTCCTTCTCCTTCTCCTTCTCCTTCTCCTTCTCCTTCTCCTTCTCCTTCTTCTTCTTCTCTTCTTCTTCCTCCTCCTCCTCCTCCTCCTCCTCCTCCTCCTCCTCCTC
>WNWU01000031.1:11655184-11666148 GCA_012654045.1 Ptyas mucosa
GGAAGGAAGGAAGGAAGGAAGGAAGGAAGGAAGGAAGGAAGGAAGGAGAGCAGGCAGGTTGCTATGTTACTCTTGAATGATGAGTCAACGAAAGAAGAGAAAATTATATTGAAATCGCAGTAAGACAGGAAAGAAAAGAAACGACAAAACAAGTAAAGTCTTTATTAGAGTGGGCTCTTGAATAAATCAGATAGGAACAAAAGGAGGATGAGAACACTGTTAGCTGTCATCCCTTTGTATGGTGTACAGTGCAAATGATGGGAGCTTTTCCTTAACTCCTTCTTAACAAAAACTGTTAAACTGACGTTGCTAGTCATCTGTCAACCCTACAGCTAAAGAACTTCAGCAGTAATTCAGCTTCCTGATCACATGACCCTGGGACAATTCAACTGTCACAAATACATACCTGTTTCCAAATGCCCAAATTTTGATCATGTGACTGAGGGGATGTTACGACAATCGTAAAGTGCGAAAACTGATCACTTTTTTTCAGTGCCGTTGTAACTGTGATGTCTCCCTTGGATGGCACCTCTGATTCTTCCTTGGAGGCCAGCTTGAGGGAGGTTGAGCTCGTTCCTGGCACATTGGGAAGTGGGTTAATTACTGACTCTGAACTGCCAGCCGAAAGTGATTTTCTGGAGTGGGGGGACAGTTTGCAGGTCAGTGAAGAGGAGGAGGAGCTGCCTTCTGTTGTAGATCTGAAAGCAGGGCAGAGAAAAGACAAGAGCAAAGGAGATCTGCCTGATTATTTGGGAGAAGACCCCGTCTGTCTTGAGGGGCTGCACCGGAAAGCTATTTATCACGGCAGGCAGAGGGAGGTGTTGCTGAGAACAACATGTTTGATTTATGCCTGTGTGTGTTTGTTCGTGCTTCTTGGTTGACTTGGTGCCTTGGAAACTCTGAACTTGTCTTGCCAAGTAAGCTCTTGTGGATGTACCAAAGGTACTTTTTCAGGAGGCAACTGGATTTTGAGTAGTTCAGAGAACCGGTAGTAAAATTTCTGATGGCCCTGCCCCCATCTATTCTCTGCCTCCCAAATTGCAGTTGATCGGGAGGAAATGGGGATTTTGCAGTAACCTTCCCCTGGATTTTATTTTATTTATTTATTTTGATTTATATGCCGCCCTTCTCCGGAGACTCAGGGCAGCTTACAATGCGTTAAGCAATAGCCTTCATACTTTTGTATATTTTTATACAAAGTCAGCTTATTGCCCCCACAATCTGGGTCCTCATTTTACCTACCTTTGAAAGGATGGAAGGCTGAGTCAACCTTGAGCCTAGTGAGAATTGAACTCGCAGTAATTGCAGGCAACTGGAAGCTAAATGCTACTTTTAACAGTAGCATTAGTCTGCTGCGCCACTCAGGATTGGGGAGGGAATGGAGAGTTTACAGTATCCTTCCCCTGGAGTGGGGTGGGAATGGAGATTTTACAGTATCTTTCCCCTGCCAGGCTCAGCAAGCCACACCCAGAACCAGTAGTAAAAATTTTTGAAACCCATCACTGCAGCAGAGGCGTGTGCTCACGCATGGTGGAGCTGGGTTGGGGTGATGGCTGACATGCCTGCAGAGAGGGCTCTGCATCCCACCTGTGGCACGCGTGCCACAAGTTTGCCATCGCGGCTCTAAAACACACTTACATGTGCGTGCGAGTGAGTGGGGCAGCACAGTAACTTTGAACTCTCACTAAACAAATGGTTGTAAACTGGGGACGAATCGTTTTGCCTTCTGTCAAAATTGAGGGCAATCAGCAATTCTACTTCAAACACGGCACACCTCCTGCTGGCAGTGAGAAGAATTTTAATTTGTTAAAGCGCTCGAAAACTCAATATGAGTTCATGTGACATGTGAACTTCAAAGAGTAATAATAATAATAATAATCCTCGATAGGTGGATAAAAAATGCCAAATCCAGTTTAAACATTTGGCTGACTGTGCAACGGACCATAATAATAATAAGACATAATGATAATGAATCGTGCCCTTCGTCCACATAGCCATGTTTGACAGATTCTATTTATTAAGGAAAATAGGTGGGCATGGAATGTTACCAGTGTATCAGACAACTGAACAGGAAGTGTTAGGAAACGAGTATGAGAAACCTACCTTGTTGGGTTGGCAATATATAAACCATCAATATAGCTTTAAGACTGCTGTATTGCATTATACTGTGTCCTGATTGGTTAGCTCTGTAGCCAATCTTCTTAAGAGGGAGCTAGAAACACAGTTTGTTTCTCTTTGCTGTTCTTGCTCTCTGATATCTCTGTATCTACTGTTTGCAAATCCAGAAGAACTGTTTATTGTGAATGACTACGACGACTGGTAAGAAGACTTTGTTATTGGATTATTCCTGGATTGTCGTTTTACTATCTCCTGCTTTATATATATATGACCTGGACTGTTTATTGGACTGTGCCTTACTATTTTCTGAAAGTAAACACAACTCAGTGTATCTGTGTGTTGGCTGTGTTTATACGTACCTACTCTCATTCACTTTCATGTACACACCCTAATATGGGGATTGGGTATGTCTAGTACAGGGGTGTCAAACTCAATTTCATTGAGGGTGGGGGTGAGCAGGGTGGGCATGGCCAGCATGACATCAGTCGTGTTACCGTGCGGCTGTGGTTGCCCGAGTACTCTGCCAGTGAAAACAGGCTCCCAAGCTCCGTTTTCAGCTGGGACGGCCTCTTGCATCCCTCTGCCAGCGAAAATGGAGGGACGCCTTCATGAACCCTCAAAATTCAATGTGCGCGTGGCCCCCATGCATGCATCTTGCTCCCGTGCATGTGTGCATGCCCCATGAACATGCCCCACCCCTGCACGACCTGAAGACCAGCTGGCCGGTATGCGCACATGCGCGGCAGAACTAAACTGGGGTGACGGCTCATGTGCCCACAGAGGGGGTGCTGCATGCCACCTCTGGCACACACGCCAGAGGTTCGCCATCATGGCCTTAAACAATACCTTTAACACTATCAGATAGCAACATTTGCCTATCCTAAGTCCTTGGGAAGGATTTGATCAGTGAATAAAAACACCAAGTCCAGTCTAAACATCTGGCTGATTGTACAACCAACCCTAATAATTATAATTTATATGCATTGGAAACAAAAATAATGTATAGAATAGAATAGAATAGAATAGAATAGAATAGAATAGAATAGAATAGAATAGAATAGAATAGAATAGAATAGAATAGAATAGAATTTTTTTATTTGGCCAAGTGTGATTGGACACACAAGGAATTTGTCTTGGTGCATACACTCTCGGTGTACATAAAGGAAAAGATACGTTCATCAAGAATCATAAGGTACAACACTTAATGATAGTCATAGGGTACAAATAAGCAATCAGGAAACAATATCAATATAAATCGTAAGGATACAAGCAACAAAGTTACAGTCATACAGGCATAAGTGGAAGGAGGTGGGTGATGGGAATGATGAGAAGAGGAGAAGATTAATAGTAGTGCAGACTTAATAAATAGTCCTTGAGGGAATTATTTGTTTAGCAGAATGATGGCGTTCGGGAAAAAACTGTCCTTGTGTTTAGTTGGTCTGCTATGCAGTGCTCTATAGCATCGTTTTGAGGGTAGGAGTTGAAATAGTTTGTGTCCAGGAAGCAAGGGGTCTGTAGATATTTTCGCAGCCCTCTTTTTGACTCATGCGGGATACAGGTCCTCAACGGAAGGCAGGTTGGTAGCCATTGTTTTTTCTGCAGTTCTAATTATCCTTTGAAGTCTTGGTCTGTCTTGTTGGGTTGCAGAACCAAACCAGACAGTTATGGAGGTGCAGATGACAGACTCAATCATTCCTCTGTAGAACTGGATCAGCAGCTCTTTGGGGGCAGTTTGATCTTTCTTCTGAGTTGGCGCAGAAAGAACATTCTTTGCTGTGCTTTTTTGATGATGTTTTGATATTGACATGAAAGCTCCCTGAATAAATTAAGCTGGTCCATCATTCACAAGAAAGTAGAAGGGTTTGCCCAAAACAGATCATGCCAAACAAATCTTATTTCATTCTTTGACAGAGTGATTGAATTAGTGGACCAGCGAAAAAACACAGTGGACATTGTAAACTTGGATTTCAGTAAGGCATTTGACAAAGTAGAGCACACCTTACTTCTTGGCAAGTCAAAAAAATGTGGGATGGGCAGCATCGTCACCAGATGGATTTGTAACTGGCTGACCAATGGCAATCAACATATAGTCCTTAATGGAACCACATCTACACGGAGGGAAATAAACAGTGGGGTACCCCAAGGCTCCAGTTTTCACTGGAGGCTTTTAAGAAGAAACTGGACAACCATTTGTCCAGAATGGTGTAGGGTCTCCTGCTTGAGCAAGTGTTGTGGCCCGCCAGCGGCC
The DNA here is from genome assembly GCA_012654045.1 of Ptyas mucosa. Lineage (NCBI taxonomy): Eukaryota > Metazoa > Chordata > Lepidosauria > Squamata > Colubridae > Ptyas > Ptyas mucosa. The sequence goes on from WNWU01000031.1 coordinate 11,659,551, forward strand.
TGTGCGGATTGTTGCTGATCCCAACGATGAAGAGGCTGGTGTGGTACTGCACCAGCAGCCTGTGCAGCCGGCGCTCGAGTCAGACAGCGAGGAAGCTGAAGAAGATGTGGTGCCAGAGGCAGGGATTCAGCCAGGGCCTTCAGAGCCTCCAGAGGCTCCTTTAAGTGAAGAGGATGAAGAGGAGGAGCCTCTTCTCAATGCACGAGTGCGCAGAGCTGCCAAAAGTCAGGAGTGATTCCTCAGGAGGAGGTCTCCTCAAGAGTAAGGCTTGGGGCTAATTGGCCACTCCCTTAGCCTATTTAAGAAAGAATGCAGCTTGCAACAAGCTGCAGGAAACAACTTTAGTTCGCTAATCATCGAGTTTGGATTTCTCTGCAGCATTGCTTCTGGCAGGCTGTTAAGAACGCTTATTAACAGCCGGCTTTTGCTAAAACTACATTATTGAGTAAACTAAGTTTTGTTCAGAGTTTGTGTGTGCTGAGTTCTTTGGGATCCATAGCTGGGGCAGAACAGCAAGGGGTTGGACTAGAAGGTCCCTTCCAATTCTGCTATTCTGTTATCATGCTTCCCAAAATCATTTTCCGAAGTGCGATTACAAAGCCAAGTGTTTCTCATGCTATACCTTAACTGAAAAACTTCGCATTTTGTCTACTAAGTTAGACACCGCTACTTTCAGCCTATTTCTTTGCCTGATCAAGACCTTGCTGGATTTTGTTTCTGCCTTCAAGAATAACAGCCATGAGGCCCGGGCAAAAGTTGAAAGACATTTATGATTTGAGGAAGATGTCATTGAAGACGCCATTCAAAGCTGTAACAGTGCAACCCTCCTCTTCTGAAAGTCAAGTGAAGCAGCGGTATTCCTTCCCTTTGCTTCCTTCTGAGGCATCTTCTTATGTTCTCTAGCATTTGTACAAAAACGTCTGTGCAAAAGTTTTTTTTAAAAAATTTTTGCAACCACGGTTGGAAACTAAGAGAAGAATGCAGTAGCGTTAGTGCAGACAGAAATTATCTAGAATTATTGTTGTTGTTAGTTGCGAAGTCGTGTCCAACCCATCACAACCCCATGGACAACGTTCCTCCAGGCCTTCCTGTCCTCTCTAATCCTCTGGAGTCCATTTAAGCTCATGCTGACTGCTTCAGTGACTCCATCCAGCCACCTCGTTCTCTGTCATCCCCTTCTTCTTTTGCCCTCCATCGTTCCCAGCATTAGGCTCTTCTCCAGTGAGTCCTTCCTTCATTAGTTGGCCAAAGTATTTAAGTTTCATCTTCAGGAACCAGCCTTCTAAAGAACAGTTAGGGTTGATCTCCTCTAGGACTGACCAGTTTGATCATCCAACATGTGGCATAGATTATATGTTAAATATTGAAAAATATTGATTGTTTCCTAGTATGATTTGATTGCTTATTTGTACACTATGACTATCATTAAGTGTTGTACCTTATGATTCTTGATGAATGTATTTTTTCTTTTTCTGTACACTGAGAGCATATGCACCAAGATAAATTCCTTGTGTGTCCAATCACACTTGGCCAATAAAGAATTTTATCTATCTATCTATCTATCTATCTATCTATCTATCTATCTATCTATCTATCTATCTATCTAAAAGGAACAGGCCCAGAACTGAGCTCTTGGGAGGTGTAAGGTTTTGGAGGACAAGAACGACTGCTACTGACATTTCAGATTTTAAATGAAGAAATTCAGATGAATGTTTTTAAGCACGTAATTTTAGAATTATTGCATTGAGTTTGGAAAGCTTAAGATAGGACTCTCTATTCAAGTGCTATTTTGCTGTGCTTTTTAAAGCGAAGAGAAATAATTGTGTAACATAATAAAGGGGGAAAAATGCAACTCACAGCTTCACATTTCATTGTTGTAAGACTATTAACCAGTCATAAAATTTATTAAGTCATTATTTTTATAACATCATCCCATGAAAAACATTATGTTAAAGTTGAAGAGAAAAAAGACAGGGCAACAAAAATTTTAGAATAAAGGAAATAACCCCAGTAACAGAATGAGTAACAGAATTGGCAGGGGCCCCTGGAGATCTTCTAGTCCAACTCCCTGCTCAAGTAGGAAACCCTATACCATTTCAGACAAATGGCTGTCCAATTTCTTCTCTTAAAAACCTCCAGTGTTGGAGCCCCATAATTTCTGGAAGCAACTGATTAATCGTTCTAACTTTGTCAGGAAATTTCTCCTTAGTTCTAGGTTGCTTCTCTCCTTGATTAGTTTCCACCCATTGCTTCTTGTCCTGCCTTCAGGTGCTTTGGAGAATAGGTTGACTCCCCTCTTCTTTGTGGCAGCCCCTGAGATATTGGAACACTGCTATCGTGTCATTTGATTTGATCAAATTGCCTCAACATCCTATTTTTATTCCTTTGGGGTCCATAGAAAGCTAATTCAAAAAATTGACAAGCAATTCATATCAACAATCTACTGCTGTGTACGAAGTGTAGAATTATCCTTCCGATGTTGTATAATAATTTCTTTGGCTCTTTCCCACATGTGGAAAAAACCCCCATAATTGTTGATGTCTTGACAACCTCCAAATATTTGGGGATACGGCCAGAATGAACATATGCATCCTTGACAAGCAGCAATGACTTTAAAGTCATACAGACAAATTCTGTGAATTTTCAGTTACAAAATGTGACAATTATAAGCTACATCCAAATCACAAGTTCGGTTTCCAACTCTTGAATGGCATCTCTGAACGATCAGAAAATGCTGCTCTATGTCAGCTATAAAATTCTAGACAGATTTTTTGGAATCTGATCAACAGCTCCATCGTAAGGGAGGCCGGTAATGATTATAACGTACAGTTTCATCAAAAAAAAAATCCAGGAACCTGATTTCTGTTTCTAATAAATAGTTCCAAGATCTGAAGTAGACACGGTCTATTTGCACAGTTCATTATGCCTGACTTGGAGACGCAACATTGCTCTGTTTAAGGCAGGGGTCTGCAACTTTAAACACTCAAAGAGCCATTTGGATCCATTTTTCACAGAAAAGAAAACACCGGGAGCCACAAAAATCCTTCCCGTGCCCGACGGGATTGTTAAGTGAATCACTGCAGCTGTTAACTTAGTAACATGGTTGTTAAGTGAATCTGGCTTCCCAATATTGACTTTCCTTGTCAAAAGTTCACAAAAGGGGGTTACATGACCTCAGAACACTGCAACTGTCATAACGATGAGTCAGTTGCCAAGAGTCTAAATTTTGATCGTACGGTCATGGGGATGCTGCAATGGTTGTAAATGTGAAAAATGGTCATAAATCAGGGGTGGGCAAATGTGTCCCTTTTACAACCTGTGGACTTCAACTACCAGAATTCCTGAGACAGCTTGGATGTCTCAGGAATTCTGGGAGTTGAAGTCCACAGGTTGTAAAAGGGCCACATTTGCCCACCGTTGTCATAAATCACTTTTTCCAGTGTCATTGTAACTTTGAATGGTCACTAAATGAATGTTGTAAGTCGAGAACTATTTGTATTCATAAGCCATTCTCATAGGGTTGGGGTTAGGGTTGAGTGAACAAAATACAATGATCAAATAGCTTAATAGAGAGGTAGGCAATGATCTAGATAAAATTAAAGAAGTGCCTGCAGATTTTACTCTGCTAGTCATTGTTGACTTTAGATGGTGGTACTAATCTCATCTCATCTCCATTTCAAGGTCATTGAGCCATCGCTGTCCTGTGACTACGATAATGTCCCAGAGCACTGTTACCTTGTGACTGAAGTGGTACCTATTTATCTACTTGCATTGTGTGCTTTCGAATTGTTAGGTTAGCAGGACCTGCAACGAGGATGGGAGCTCACCCTGTTGCATGGCACTCGGGTCTTGAACCTGGGCTGCCAGTTTTCCAGCCGACGAGCCTAGCGTCTTAACCACTGAGCCACTGTGCTGCCCTGATATGATCTAGCAAACTGGTTAATTTCCCCCCATTCTCTCCCGCCCCCCCCAAAGCTAACCAAGTTTAAACATGGGATGTGTCTTAATTCTACTTCCAAAAAACATGGCACAATCTTGCAAAAGAGATACTGAAGTTCCCACTATTGGTCTGTTGCAGAGGCGGGATTCACATACCGTATTTTTCTTCTGTTCTGAAGCTTCATTTCTGATGTTTTTTTCAGTCTCTGAAACCTCCATTTGAGAAGCTGGGTGGGGCTACATTTGGAGTATAAGACTCACCCAGATTTTCACCCTCTTTTTTGGGGGGAAAAAGGTGCGTCTTATACTCCGAAAAATACGGTAATTTACCTACCGGTTCGCCCAGCACCAAAAAAGTGAGCATGCGGCCTTCCATGCATGCGCTTTGCTCACACGCCCGTCTTCGACGTATGCCCCTGGCCTCTAAAACATGCCTAAATAGGACATCCGGGGTGGGTCCACCCAGTGGTGGGTTTCAAATGTGTTTACTACCGGTTCTGTGGGTGTGGCATTGCTTGGTGGGTGTGGCTTGGTGGGCATGGCAGGGGAAGGATACTGTAAAATCTCCATTCCCTCCTGATCAGCTGGGACTTGTGAGGCAGAGAATAGATGGGGGTGGGGCCAGTCAGAATTTTTATTACCGGTTCTCCAAACTATCCAAAATTTCCGCTACCGGTTCTGCAGAACTGCTCAGAACCTGCTGAAACCCACCTCTGATCTGTTGGCTGCAAGGCTCATTTCTACATTAAAACAAAACAGTTTTTAAAGCAGAGACCGTAACAGCTAAATAGAACATTTAAAAAAACAATAATTAAGCTGGTGTGTAAAAACTTGAGGCATTAAAATGCACCGAGAAGTGAGGATCTCAAACTGAAAGGAGGTACCACTGAATTTGATGGGGGGTTTTGAGAATAAAAGTTAATGAGATGCAGCTTGTTCCAGTTTGAGGTTTCGTTTCTGAAAGGTATTTAGCAATATGAATATATATGAATGCATTAATAGGAGGCATTAAAACTCCACAACTTCCTCTTCTTTTTTTCTTTTTGGCAGAAGAGAATGAAAGTAAGAGAGGTAGTATAAGACACTTTAAGTGACGTTAATGCTAGGAAGTTTTAGCCAGATAGTTACAAGGGCTTTACTCTGATAATGTGAATATCATTGTGATTTATCCCTTGGATGTCTTTTTAAGGAAGAGATAGTAAGATGAAGAACAGACAGCGTGGCAGTTTTGCAAATGGTCCTTAGAAATATTCTGTTAAATCAAATTTCTTAAACCAAAAGGTTCCTACTATGACAAAAATGTCTTAATTTTATTTTACTTTTTTTAAACTAAAATTCAAAGAGCTTGTTAACCTGTGATTGTATGCTTGTCTGAACTGCAAGATTTGTCAGAATATCTTATTGGGATCATTAGTCTGTTCTTGAAATGATGGATGATTATTATTATGGGTTTCACACTTTTTTTTTACAAAAAAAAAAACTTTGATAAGCATATGATTCCAAAAGACATGCTCACACAACACAGGTAGTCCTCGACTTATGACCACAATGGAGCCCAAAGTTTCCGTTGCTAAGTGAGATGTTTGTTAAGTGAGTTTTGCCCCATTTTATGACTTTTCTTACCATGTATGTTAAGTAAATCACGGAAGTTGTTAAGTGAGTAACAGGGTTGTTAAGTGAATCTGGTTTCCCCATTGATTTTTCTCATCAGAAGGTCGCAAAAGGGGATCACATGACCCCCAGACACTCCAACCGTCATAAATATGAGTCAGTGGCCAAGCGTCTGAATTTTCATTATATGACCATGAAAATGCTGCAATGGTCATAAGTGTGAAAAACAGTGATAAGTCACTTTTTTTCCAGGGCTGTTTTAACTTAAAACAGTCACAAAATGAACTATCGTAAGTCAAGGACCAACTGTATGTGCAAGCGTCTAAGAAAAAGCATTCAAATTCAGAATCATCAATTCATTTAGTAAATCTGAATCTTTCTCTTCTCTATTCCTGTCTTGAAGCAGTAATTGAGGGTTTATTTAAATAGCAGAATAACAGAGTTGGAAGGGACCTTGGAGGTCTTCTAGTCCAACCTCCTGCTTAGACAGGAAATCCTATACCATTTCAGACAAATGGCTGTCCAATCTCTTCTTAAAAATTTCCAGTGTTGGACCATTCACAACTTCTGGAGGCAAGTTGTTCCACTGATTAATTGTTGTATCTCTCAGGAAATTTCTCCTTAGTTCTCAGTTGCTTCTCTCCTTGATTAGTTTCCACCCATTGCTTCTTGTCCTGCCCTCAGGTGCCTTGGAGAATAGCTTGACTCCCTCTTCTTTGTCACTGCCCATGAGATATTGGAACAATGCTATGATGTCACCCCTAGTCCTTTTGTTCATTTTAAGTCTTTTATTTAAATCCATGTTAGAAGGCCTCTGTATCTCTCCCTCTATTCAGGTAGAGGTAGATGTGCAATCATGTATGAACTTCTATAGAGCCAGAAAGTCCACTATTAGTATCATTATTATAATTATTATGACTCTGTTGTTTTATATATATACTGAGAGGTTCTGTGCCGGAGACAAGTTCCTTGTAGGTCGAATCACACTTGGCCAAATAAAGTATTCTATTCTATTCTATTCTATTCTATTCTATTCTATTCTATTCTA
>WNWU01000031.1:11666158-11678067 GCA_012654045.1 Ptyas mucosa
TCTATTCTATTCTATTCTATTCTATTCTATTCTATTCTATTCTATTCCATTCCATTCCATTCCATTCCATTCCATTCCATTCCATTCCATTCCATTCCTCCAATCTCTTTGAAATTACTTAGAGGCACCTGATTGGGTATCTTGAATCAGGGGTGTCTGGAGAGGGAGGTTCAAAAAAGTCAAGATGGCAACTGTAACTGTGTCATGCCCCTTTCCTACATTACATAAAAACAAAGACAGGACTTTAACCATGTGCTTTTGACCGCCATCTTGATTTTTGTTTTTTTCCCCCTTTGCCATGGATATCCACCCCAGATTCAGTCTTCAGGGTGAATGATTGAAGTGTTACACCAAAGCTCCTCAAAATCACTCCTAAAATAGAGGGAAAGAAATAGAAACAAAAGAAAGAAAGAAAGAAAGAAAGAAGGAAGGAAGGAAGGAAGGAAGGAAGGAAGGAAGGAAGGAAGGGAGGAAGGAAGGAAGGAAAGAAGAAAAAGAAAGAGAAGGAAGGAAGTATAAACAAACAAACAAAGTCCTGGTGGCGCAGTGGACTAATTCACTGTTATTAAGATCAGCTGCTTGCAATTACTGCAAGTTCAAATCCCACCAGGCTCAAGGTTGACTCAGCCTTCCATCCTTTCTAAGGTAGGTGAAATGAGGACTCAGATTGTGGGGGCAATAAGCTGACTTTGTATAAATATACAAAAGTATGAAGGCTATTGCTTAACGCACTGTAAACCGCCCTGAGTCTCCGGAGAAGGGCGGCATATAAATCAAATTAAAAATAAGTAAGTAAGTAAGTAAGTAAAGTAAGTACTTAAAGAAAAACCAGAAAGTCCAGTTGCCTCTTAAGTAAGTAAGTGAAGTAATTAAGTAAGTAGTACTTAAAGAAAAGCCAGAAAGTCCAGTTGTCTTTTGAAAAAAGCACCTCTGGGATAAGTAAGTAAGGAAGTAAGGAAGGAAGGAAGGAAGGAAGGAAGGAAGGAAGGAAGGAAGGAAAAGGAAGGAAGGATGGATAATGTTTGTCTCCCATGATCATTTGCAGTCAAAAATTCAAAAAAAGAAGAAAACGTTTGTATACAGTGGTGAAAAGGTTGAACGTGAATGTTTCTGAGGTAAAGAAATCCTTTGGAAACACAAGTCATGTTTTGCTTTTTATTTTGTTTGCATACGTTTGAGTTTTCAGAGAAAAAAAATAATCAATCCCATTGTAAATTGTAATAAGTCTCGCAAGACCTCACAGGTAAAAAACCTTGATTCTGGGCAAACACTGTGTTTAAATGAAAGAGATGCAAAATGGTGCTAATTAGGAAAGGCAGAATGTAAAACAATTGAGGGCCTGTTTAATTTGAAGCATATCGCTTGAAGTAGAACAATTATCCTATTATATCAATAGAATATTGTGTCAGTGTGTGTGTGTGTGTGTGTGTGTGTTGTTGTTGCTTCTACATCAGAACTGAAAATCCTTTCCCTTTCCCTTCTGTGAGAGAAAATACGTTATTATCTACTTGACCCAAGACATGGCAATTATGGATCCGGAGCTGGAAATTCTGTAGAGATTATAACAAAATCATTCAGTCAGCAGGAAACATTTAATTAACATCCATATCTTCAAATGTTCACTGGTAGGTGGTAGGTGACATTCCAGTATGGTCCTGGCCGAGCCAAGAATGAAAGATCTTTGCTCCTCGTTTCCGCTATGATCTCTCTGGTTGCATTCACATCTTAACTCGAGTGCTGGTCGTTCTGTTTTTTGGTGTCTATGGAGATTCTCAGTCATCCAGGTCATGGTTGTCCCAAAGGTGCTTTTTTTTCAGGCGGCAACTGGACTTTCTTTCATTTTTGGGAAGACGTTTTGCTTCTCATCCAAGAAGCTTCTTCAGCTCTGACTGGATGGTGGGGAACGGAAGGATTGATACTCCTTGCAGACAGCTGGTCATTTGTGTTCTTTTAAAGGGTCATTGAGGCCACTTGGAGGCTTATCCCTGTCCTCAGGGTCACCTGAGTAATGCAAATAGGTGTGGAGCAGGGGTGGGATTGAAAAATTTTAGCAACCGGTTCTCTGCCTGGTTGCTGAGGGGGAGTGGCCATGAGGGCATGGTATACTTGGCCTCCTGCACCATAGCGGGGAGGCGTTTTCGCCCCCACAGGCTCTGGAGGCTTTCCTTGAGCCTCTGAGAGGGCAAAAACAGTCTTCCCCAGGCTCCAGAGGCCCTCCGGAGGCTAGAAACAGGCTCATTTTCACACTTCCGGTACTTCCGGTAGGCCCATTTTTCATCCTTCGAGAACCTCTGTGCAGGTCCTGCACTTACTTCGCATCCAAAATGGGCCACGTGGAGACTCCTGGGAGGGGTGGGGTGGGCGGGGTCAGCCAGTCCTTGGAACTACCGGTTCAGCGAACCAGATATAAAATTCGCCCAAACCGATCTGAACCGGCTGAATCCCACCCAGTGGTGAAATCCAATTTTTTTTTACTACTGGTTCTGTGGGCGTGGCTTTGTGGGCATGGTGTGGCTTGGTGGGTGTGGCTTGGTGGGCATGGCAGGAGAAAGATACCGCAAAATCTCCATTCCCACCCCACTCCTGGGAGAAGGATATTGCAAAATCTGCATTCCCACCCCACTCTGGGGCCAGCCAGAGGTGGTATTTGCTGGTTCTCCGAACTACTCAAAATTTCCGCTACCGGTTCTCCAGAACCTGTCAGAACGTGCTGGATTTCACCCCTGATCCCACCTATGGTGTGGAACCTTCTTGGAACTGCTGAAACGACTGTGTTGTAGATTGGAGATAGATGATGTTGTAGCCCTCCTACTCTGTTGAGAGAGGGATGTTCAGTTTTGACATAGATGGGCCTCTTTGACCCCCTCTTTCAAACCAGTGGTTGAAAAACAGTTCTGTTTTTTTGGGGGGGTTCATGTAATCCTAGAACCGGAAGGGCTCATGTAGGCTATTAAATTTGACCTCTGCTCATTTCAGGAATCCAGCTTCAAACATCTTTAGGGAAAGTCTGTTTAGCTCGGGGACTTTTGACCTGAGGGATGGAGCCTTTTAGTTAGGGTGGGGATTGAGTATTGTGGAGTATTGTGGAGACTGTAAAGGGGAAAAGAGGGGGGGGATGTTACATCCAGTAGAGGGGGATTTATGAGGTATTCATTCAGTCGTCTATGGAGATTCTCAGTCATCCAGGTCATGGTTGTCCCAAATGCAGATGGATTTAAAAGACAAAGGCCACTCTTTTGAAGACAGCGAAACCACAGAGAGGACCTCTGGTTTGAAAGAGGGGTCAAAGAGGCCATCAATGTCAAAATTGAATGGCCCTCTCTTAAAAGAGGAGGAGGGATACGAGCAGGGGTGGACTTCAAAAATTTTAGCAAGGGGTTCTCTGCCCGGGTGCAGGTTGGGCGTGGCCATTGTGGGCGTGGCCTAGTTGGCCTCCTGCACCACGGCACGCGGGGTGTGTGTGTTTTTGTGCTCCCCGGGCTTCGGAGGCTTTCCTCGAGCCTCTGGGAGGGCGAAAACGCCCCCAGGCTCCGGAGGCCCTCTGGAGGCTGGAAAGGGCCCCATTTCTGGCCTTCCCGAACTTCTGGTAGGCCCGTTTTTTGCTGTCCCCAAGCTTCCGTGCATGCCCTGCGCTTACCTCCATCTAAAATGGACTGTGTGGGGACTCCTGGGAGGGGCAGGGCAGGGTGGGTGAGGCCATCCAGGACTGGGATTTGGGGGTTCTCTGAACCCCTGAAAATCCTCAGCAGCCCACCCCTGGATACGACATCATCTATCTCCAGTCTACAACACAGTCCTTTCAGCGGTTCCAAGAAAGCTCCACACCCATTTGCACTACTCAGTTGACCCCGAGGACGCAGATAAACCTCCAAGTGGCCTCAAGGACTCTCTAAAAAGAATGTAAATGACCAGCCATCTGCAAGCAGCATAAATCCTTCCATTCCCCACCATTCAGTCAGAGCTGAAGAAGCTTCTTGGATGAGAAGCGAAACGTCTTCAAAGAAAAACCAGGAAGTCCAGTTGCCTCTTGAAAAAAGCACCTTTGGAATATTCATTCATTCATTCGTTTGTTTGTTTGTTTCCCACTTTTAACATTATTAACGTTGTTGGTTTTATAAACAACTCAAGGCAGTGAACAAATCAAATACTCCTTCCTCCTCCCATTTTCTCCAACAACCCTGTGAGGTGGGTTGGGCTGGAAGAGAGTAATTGGCCTAAGACTAGAACTCACAGTCTCCTGGTGATTGGCCCAAACACACCATAATGGCTTTCATGCCTAAGGCGGGACTAGAACTCACAGTCTCCTGGTGATTGGCCCAAAGACACCATAATGGCTTTCATGCCTAAGGCGGGACTAGAACTCACAGTCTCCTGGTGATTGGCCCAAAGACACCATAAGGACTTTCATGCCTAAAGCGGGACTAGAATTCTCAGTCTCCTAGTGATTGGCCCAAAGACACCATAATGGCTTTCATGCCTAAGGCGGGACTAGAACTCTCAGTCTCATGGTGATTGGCCCAAAATCACTCAGATGGCCTTCATGTGTAAAGCGAGACTAGAACTCACCATCTCCTGGTATCTAGCCTGGTACCTTCACCACTAGACCAAACTGGCTCAGTTACTAGCCTTTTTGGTCAGTTTCTGGCAAAAAAACACTTATAAGATTCACTTAATGACCATTAACAACTGCCATGTTCATTTAACAACCGTGGCATTCACTTAACAGGAATCACAATAAAAATCATAAAATTAGATCCGGCGACATGACTTGATTTAGGACTGTCATGATTTAGGATGGAATAGCCGGGCCCCATGTTGGTCATAAGAAGAGGACTTACCTGTATTGCTATTACACCAAGAGAAATTGGACACCTCAGAATTTTTTTCTAAAAGGAGGTGCTTATTAATTTTTTGATGCTAAGAGAGGAAAAACCTAATTCTTTAAAAAGAGATTGGACCTCCATTTGTCTGAAATGGTATAGGGTTTCCTGCTTGAGCAGGGGGTTGGACTAGAAGACCTCCAAGGTCCCTTCCAACTCTGTTATTCTGTTACGATACAGGCTTATTCAATCAGTGTTCCATTTGAGTTAGGTATGCAAGTTTGCTAATACGATATTACAAAAGATCACGGCGGCTTATACGCCATAAAATTTAAATGACATCCCGCAAATTTGGAATTTATCATTATCCGCCGAACTTGGCTTCATACATGGCAAACAGCCGAGAAGATAATTATTCAATATTAGAAATAGAGTAATTCTGAATTTACAACATTAGATTATAGATACACGTTCATTTTTCATTTATGAGCTGACACTCTATGGCAGTCGAAAGATTGATGGCTATTATTTTGCATGGTCAAGGTTTAATGAGCTATTTAATAATTCATCTGAAATGTATATTTGTAAGGGATATAATAGAATATATTTTCTTTCTGAGGGTTTCTTCCCTCCCCCTGGTTTTTTTTTTCTTTTGCTTCTTTATATATAAAGGGGGAAAAGTTTTTCAAAGACATGTAACAGTATTGTTCCATAAATATACTGATTTCCCCCCCCAAATAAATGTAGCTTTTTGCTATAACACAGAAACTTGTTCTGAGTTGGAGAGCTAACCCCTCTCAAGAATCTCCCAAAGGTTTCCTTTTAACTCCTATAAAATTTATTTCCATCAAACCTGCTTTGAAACATCTGCCAACAGGAGACTTCATAGGTCAGTTTCTCTTCTTCCTTTTACATCCAGTCAGAAAGCAGATACGGTCACTCCTAGCTGTGAACTGCGTCCTGCAAGAATTCTTCTTCCAAACTTGTTTTCTCTTTTACACCTCGATCTCTTTCAAGATGCCATTCATTTATTTACTTATTCGATGTAGAGGGTTGCCCCTTTCGCCCACTCTGGAGGGCTAAGGGAAAGGCGAGTCAACTTTTGGGTTCTTATTTCTCCGACATCCTCTGTTTTAACTTTCCTTGGCTTTTGTTCTGCAGGAAGTTAGCACCCATCCCTCTCCTAGAAAAATGAAATATTCTAGGAAATATTTAAAAAGCAGAGTATTATACCTTCCCTGGATGAGAAATGGAGAAACGTGTTTTTTTAAAGGCAGGAAGCAGACTCACTCTTAATAGGCCTCACCCTCCTCAACAGCCCACAGCAGATATCAGCACTTAAGAGATAAAGAGATAGCTAGGTCTAGTCATAGGCAAATGCCCTCACCCAAGATCCAACAAAGGTAGGATTAGCCCTCTATCCTTCTAGCAACAAAACTCACCACATGGCACCTGGGAAGATTACATCACCCAGCAAGGCTCAACCAAGCTTGGGACCCAAAAACACAGCCTACAGAGTTGCCCCTGCATGGCCCCATGGGGATCTGACAACCAATCAGCTCAAATTCAAAAGCCCAGAGAGGGCATAAAACTCAGGCACTCTCAACATCTCTTCCCCACCCCCTTCGCCCAAGTTCTTCAAGGCATGTGATCCTGTCCACCATTAAATCCCTCTTTCCAAGCAGCCACCATGTTTCCAGTGTCTTTCTCCCCACTTGGAACTGAACCCAGAAGGATATTTCTTCCAACACTATGTGTTAACTCTTCTTGAATTTTGCCAACTCTTCTGTGGTCAAAGGCATTAGGTTCAAGAGAAAAGGAAGGAGGGAGAAAGAGAAAGGAAGGGGCAAGGAGAGAGACAAATAGAGGGAGAGGGAGGGAAGGAGGAAGAGAGAGAGAGAGACAGAGAAAGAGAGGGGGAGAAGGAGAAGGAGAGAGAGAGAAAAAAGTGAGAAATGGAGAGAGAGAGAAAAAAGAGAGTGAGAAGAGAGAAACAGAGAAAGGGATAGAAACTGAGGGAGAGGGAGAGAGGGGAGAAGAGAGAGAGAGAGAAGAGAGAGAAGTAAGAGATGGGGAGTGGGAGAAAGAGAAAGAGAGGGAGGAACAGAGAGACAGAGAAAGAGGAAAAAGAGGGAGAGCGAGAGAGGAGAGAAAGGGAGAGAGGGGGAATGGGAGAGAGAGAGAAGAAAGAGAGATTGGGAGAGGGAAAAAAAAGAGAGAGAAAGAGACGATTGTGCACGCAGTGCAGGGGGGGGGGACCACAAAAGCTGTGCGCTTGCACAGGTGGTGCGGTTGGACGCATAGTGCCCAGGGAGTACAAGACAGACAGAGACTTCAGAGGATAATTAGAACTGCAGAAAAAACAGTGGCTACCAACCTGCCTTCCATTGAGGATCTGCATACTGCACGAGTCAAAAAGAGGGCTGTGAAAATATCTACAGACCCCTCGCATCCTGGACATCAACTGTTTCAACTCCTATCCTCAAAACGATGCTATAGAGCACTGCAATCCAGAACAACTAGGCACAAGGACAGTTTTTTCCCCCAAACGCCATCACTCTGCTAAACAAATAATTCCCTCAACACTGTCAAACTATTCACTAAGTCTGCACGACTATTAATCTTCTCATTGTCACTATCACCCATCTCCTCCCACCTATGACTGTATGACTGTAACCTTGTTGCTGGTATCCTTACGATTTATATTGACTGTTTCCTAATAGGATTTGATTGCTTATTTGTTCCCTATGACTATCATTAAGTATTGTACCACACAAATTCCTTGTGTGTCCAATCACACTTGGCCAATAAAGAATTCTATTCTATTCTATTCTATTCTATTCTATTCTATTCTATTCTATATACGTCTAAGTGCTATTGCTATTCCTCTCATGTGACCACGGGGATGCTGCAATGGTCCTAAGGCTGAAAAATGATCATAAGTCACTTTTTTCATTTAGTGACTTTGAATGGTCACTAAATGAACTGTCGAGGACTACTTGTTGACATTGTGTCCTTGGTGCCCCTTGTTCCTTCACACAGATCTTTGTGCCTATTCAATTATTCTCTTCTATATTCCTCTGTATCACAAAGAATTAGAAGTATGAAAGAAATCTGCCATAATTTTCTATGGGGATGGATTGTTGGGAGACATTTCATGGATTCCTCAGTCCATTACTGTCTTTTTCTGCTCTCAAATCTGTACAAATATATTTGCAAGATACACACCAGAAGGAAAAAAAATGTAAATTTTTACAGGGTAAATTGTATTTTTTTTTTAAAAAAAGGAGCAGGTTTACTGTATAAATTTACATACCAAAGAAAGGCTCAAGGAAAATTTGCACTAAACATAGCAACTCAAGGAATTCAGTTCCGCTAAAAATGTTTATTCAGGCTGCTTGTTTACTCTGTGAATATCTTCTGAAGAGCAAATTAATGATGTTCAAAACACTATATGAATTTGCACAGCAAGTGTTGAAAAACAGCCAGGAAGGAAGGAAGGAAGGAAGGAAGGAAGGAAGGAAGGAAGGAAGGAAGGAAGGAAGGAGAGTGAGGGAAGAGAGGAAGAAAGAAAGAAAGAAAGAAAGAAAGAAAGAAAGAAAGAAAGAAAGAAAGAAAGAGAAGGAAGGAAGGGAAGGAAGGGAAGGAAGGAAGAAGAGTGAGGGAAGAAAGAAGAGTGAGGGAAGAAAGAAAGAAAGAAAGAAAGAGAAGGAAGGAAGGAAAGAAGGAAGGAAGGAAAAGAAAGAAAATTAGTTAATATAAATGTGCCCACAGAAATCTATTTGTGAATGTATGCTTTCGAACTGATAGATTGGCAGGAGCTGGAGCGAGTGACGGGAGCTCACCCCAATCTATGGCAGCACTGGGGTCTCAAACGCAGGCTTGCTGCTTGTCAACCCAGCCATCTAACCATGTGCTCCTGTATTCTATAATTTCCTTGCAAGAATAGCAGCTTACCACTAAATATTGAACATTACGGGATCATGGGGCTTTTGGCTTCATACACTTGAACTATTCCAGCAAAGGCTGACTTTTTTTTCTTTTTTCTTTTTTTTTTGGTGATGGCTTTTGAAATATTGAAGGAATTGAACACTACGGGGCATCTCTCTTTTGCTAGTCTTGAAAAGTTTCTCTTGACCTAAAAGCAAAGTTCCAAAGTTTTAGCAGACTGCTCTCAAATAATAAGTGAATTGTATGTTAGTCTGCATCAGTGGTGGCGAACATTTTACTCACTGAGTGCCGAATAGTTATGCACTTCGTGCGCATTGCTGACGCACGGCTCCTCCCCGGGCGCTATGTGTGCAACTGCACCACCTGCGCAAGTGGTTCCCCCCATGCGCTGCGTGCACAATCGTACCATCTGCGCATGTGCGTGCTTTTCACGTGCACATGCACGTGTGAGAATGCCATCTGTGCATGCACGCGCTGCACGCAAGTACTCTCACGCACATGCACAGGAGAGCTCCAAACACCAGCTGGGTTCCCTGACTTGTGCGCATGCACACCAGAGGCCTGAACAGCAGTCGGGGCGCATGCGCAGCTGCAGGTGAGTTAGGCGACAGCTTGCGTGCCCGGAAAGGTGTCTCTGCATGCCACCTTTGGCATGCATGCCATAGGCTCACCATCATGGATCTACATGAATGATTTTATAAACACAACAGCTTATCTATTATTGTTGTGGCCCGTACACAGCCTGTGCGGCTGGTGGCTGATTCCTTTATGTCTTATGGGAAGGGCCAATCATCGGCCTGTGCGGATTGTTGCTGATCCCAACGATGAGGAGGCTGGTGTGGTGCAGCCGGCGCTGGAGTCAGACAGCAAGGAGGCTGAAGAAGATGTGGTGCCAGAGGCAGGGATTCAGCCAGGGCCTTCAGAACCTCCAGAGGCTCCTTTAAGTGAAGAGGATGAAGAGGAGGAGCCTCTTCTCAATGCACGGGCACGCAGAGCTGCCAAAAGGCAGGAGTGATTCCTCAGGAGGAGGTCTCCTCGAGAGTAAGGTTTGGGGATAATTGGCCACTCCCTTAGCCTATTTAAGGAGGAACACCGACTGAAGCAATTTGCAGGGAACAACTTCGTTCACTCTCCTTCGTGCCTTGATCTTAGTTCTTTGCAAATTGCTTCTGGGCTTCCTGCCAACCCTAGTAAGATCAAGATTATTTATTCTTTGGATTCTTGTAGGCTGTTAAGAAAGTTAATTAACAGCCTTTGTTTGGGGAAAAAACCTTATTTAATTTAGTAAACTAGGGTTTGTACAGACTTTGTGTGTGCTGCGTTCTTTGGGGTCCGTAGCTGGGGCAGAACAATTATTCAAAAATTATGTATTTGAGGAGCTGCCACAAAGAAGAGGGGATCAATTTCTTTTCCAAAACACCAGAAGGCAAGACAAGAAACAATGGATGGAAACTAAGGAGAAACTCCCCAACAGTGAGGACAGTTAACTAGTGGAGCAGAAGTTGCCTTCAGAAATTATGGGTGCTTCATCACTGGAGGTTTTAAAGAAGAGACTGGACAACCACCTCTCTGAAATGGTATAGGTTCTCCTGCTTGAGCCGGGGGTTGGACTAGAAGACCTCCAAGGTCCCTTCCAGCTCTATTCTGATTGAATTGAATCACAGTGTTATTTAAAAGGCAACGTGCCACAATCTTTGGGGCAGATTTATAGCTGAAGCCCTCGTGGGCTATTTACATATATTGATTGATCTGGAAAGAGTTCTTAAATACTCAATGACTTAATAGAGCTTAGCAGCACCCAAAGGATTCTGCGATATCCTTTTGATCACTAATCCATGTTACTGCACATCTGCATAGCATTGTAGCAGAGTCTTAACAGTTTTTAAGCAGGTACCATAAACCATGCCATCGTGCAAATGTTGCCCATAGTTTGGAAATTTATTTCAGAATACGGAATAAAAGACTTAGAAAAGATCTTGGAGGTCTTTTAGTCCAATCTCCTGCTTGTTGTGACCTAGGTTTCCTGAGTCATTAAAACACACGAGTAGTCCCAAAAACCTCTTTTATTGCAACAGCTGTGAATTACGTTCATTCACAGCTGAGTCCCAATTAGTTGCAAAAAGTCCTTCGGGAGAAGTCCTTCGGGATAAGCACCAACCTTTATCTTCCTTGACACACTGCCAAAGACCTACTTGGCAAAGCCACACAGAGTCCAGAATCAAACAGAGATGCCGACTGAGAACAGAGTGAACAACATTGCTTTCCTGCAAAGGGCCCACATGCCTTTGCTCCTCTTTTAAACCTTATCGGAGCGGCCAATCATCTCCAGGCCTTACTCTCGAGTCGTCCCTTTTGTTTTAACTGTTCTTGCCTTCTGGCAGCTCTGCGCATACGCGCACTGGGAACAGGCTCCTCCTGTTCCTCTGCCTCTCTTATGTCTGACTCTGGAGGCTCCGGAGTCTGCAGATAACTCCCAGATGGTCCTGGCCCTATCTCTGCCTCCGACGCAGAGCCCTCATCTGAGCCTTCCCCAGACTCCACGACTGGCCCATGTTCCTCCCCAGCCTCCTCACTGTCTGACTCTACTGCTGGCGGACCACAACACTGCTTGAGCAGGAGACCCTACCCCATTCCAGACAAATGACTGTCCAATCTTCTCTTTCAAACTTCCAATGATGGCGCACCCACAACTTCTGGAGGCAAGTTGTTCCACTGGTTGATTGTTTGAAGTGTCAGGAAATTTCTCCTTAGTTTTAGGTGGCTTCTCTCCTTGATTAGTTTCCATCCATTGCGTCTTATCCTTCCTTCAGAGAATTGGTTGCCCCCCCCCTTCTCTGTGACAGCCCCTCAAATATTTCAAAGTACTATGAGGCAGTATATAAGTCTAAGTGCTATTGCTATTGATTGACAGGGTCTACAGCAGTGTTGAAATCTAAAATGTGTTACTACCGGTTCTGTGGGCGTGGCTTGGTGGTGGGGAAATGTGACTGGGTGGGCGTGGCCAATTTTTTTTTTTACTTTTACAACCATTTTTTAAATGTAAAACCATGTAAAAAAATGCTTTCAAAAGGCTCTGACGATCCCAGCTGACTTGCCTGATTGGCAGGCAACTCAGCTGGGATCGTCAGAGCTTGGATC
>WNWU01000031.1:11716919-11729419 GCA_012654045.1 Ptyas mucosa
ACCGTGAGTTCTAGTCCCGCCTTAGGCATGAAAGCCAGCTGGGTGACCTTGGGCCAATCACCAGTCCCGCCTTAGGCACAAAAGCTCAGTTGGACCAGTCACCAGGTGTCATGTCCCCGTCGGAGCCTGAATCTGCGGACAAGGATGAGCCGGAGCTGGAGCTAACGGAGATTGAGTGGGCGGCTTCATTGGTTTCGGAGGAATGTGAGGAGAAGCAGGCTGAGGTAGCCCAGGGCCTTTCAGGATTGGGACAGCTTGTTAGCAGGGAGGAACAAGGGCAGGATGTCCGAGGGAGGGCAAGCAGTCAACATGAGGAGCCACAGAGCTCAGGCGATGAGCAAGGACCGCCCCCTCCTGATCCCTGAGCATGGAGACTGAAGAGAAGGCGGGAACAGCGCAGGCTGACCCGCAACTTGGGACTGGATTTAAGGAGATGCAATGGGGAGGGGCTTTTGTCAGGAACAAATGCTGAATTCATAGTTTGGTGTGCCAGTACAGACATTTGGAGTTTGCAGGACTGCTTGCTTCTTCCTTACTTGTGGAAACCTGCATATGTAGGAGATTAATTTTATTCTGTCCAATCAACTTTCCTCTTGCATTTTCTTTGTTCTGTTAACTATAAAAAGAAGGGAAACATGGGGCCCGAGGTTCTCTCTCTCTTTCTTTTTTTTTCATAGAGAGACCCAACTTTATCAGGGTACCCTTTAAAAAGGTAAAGGCTCCCCTCGCACATATGTGCTAATTGTTCCTGACTCTAGGGGGCGGTGCTCATCTCCATTTCAAAGCCGAAGAGCCAGCGCTGTCCGAAGACGTCTCCGTGGTCACGTGGCTGGCATGACTAAATACCAAAAGCGCACGGAACGCTGTTCCCTTCCCACCAAAGGTGGTCCCTATTTTTCTACTCACATTTTTTACGTGCTTTCGGACTGATAGGTTGGCAGAAGCTGGGACAAGTCACGGGAGCTCACCCCGTTACGCAGCACTAGGGATTCGAACTGCTGAACTGCCAACCTTTCGATCGACAAGCTCAGCGTCTCAGCCACTGAGCCACTGCGGATTTGGTTTTTACAAGAAACACAAAAGAACTTAACCTTCATTCACAATTAAAACATCCACAAAATAAATAGAAATGGATTAAAGGGGAAAAAAATGCAAAGAAAGTTCGGCATCCAAATTCCTTTTGGAATCCCAGCCAAAATTTCTAAATTGCTGCTCAGGTTTCTTGGCTTTGCTAGGCTTGTCCTCCTTAATCCCCAGCTGTTTCCTATCCTTCCAGACCGTAACTTCTGCCTCTGTTCTCAGTCTCTGCACTTCATCCATCCTAGTGTCGCCAAGTTCAAACCATGGATATTTAATCTGCCTAGTGCACCTGAAGCCCAAGGCAACTTCAAATTGTGTTAGTTTATGAAGATGTTGAGATTGCTGAAGCCTTCTTCTTTTTTTTTTTTAAAGGAAAAATGTCCCTAGGGAATTCACAGATGAGACGACGAAACTGGTCTTGACAAATAATGCAGAAAATGCAACAGGCTTCCTCTTAAGAAACCCAGGAAAAGCTCTTTTGCCCTGGGAAGCACAATTCACGAGAATTAGAAAGTAAAATTCTCCCCTGTCCAGTCATTTCTGACTCTAGGTTCGTCTCCGTTTCCTAGCTGAGGGAGCCAGCATTGACTGAAGATATTTTCATGGTCATCTGGCCGGCATTGACTATACCCCAGAGGCTCAAGGAATGCTGCGACTTTTCCCACTGAAGTGGTACCTATTTATCTACTTGCATTTGTGTGGTTTTAAACTGCTAGGTGGGCAAGAGCTGGAGCAAGGAACAGGAGCTCACCCGATCACAGGGTGCTTGGGTCTCAAACCCAGGCTGTCAAGCTTAGCATTTTTAACCACTGAGCCACAGACGCACCCCATGAGAATTAAAACTACCTTTATTGTAAGGTTACAGGAACAGGATCTTGCAAGCCTGAAAGCTTTTTCAATTCCATTCCATTCCATTCCATTCTAGTCCAGTCCAGTCCAGTCCAGTCCAGTCCAGTCCAGTCCAGTCCAGTCCAGTCCAGTCCATTCTTCCTATTGTTCTGTTCTGTTCTGTTCTGTTCTGTTCTGTTCTGTTCTATTCTATTCTATTCTATTCTATTCTATTCTATTCTATTCTTCCATTCCATTCCATTCCATTCCATTCCATTCCATTCCATTCCATTCCATTCCATTCCATTCCATTCTTTCCTAATAGATAGCTAAATAGGTGATAGATAGATTGAGATAAAAGATAGATAGATAGATAGATAGATAGATAGATAGATAGATAGATAGATGGAGAGAGAGAGTGACAGACAGAGAGATATAGAGAAAGAGACATAGATAGCTAGAGATTGATAAGTGGTATGGTATCCTACAGGAAGAGCATCTGGCCAGTAAACACTCAGCTCTATTCAGTTGCCCAAACTCCACTCTGCAAGGGATTATGGGGGTCATTAAAAGATGATAATGATAGATAGATATTGATATATAAATAGATATTGATAAATGATAGATGGAGATAGATAGATAGATAGATAGATAGATAGATAGATAGATAGATAGAGTTATATATATATATATATATATATATATATATAGAGAGAGAGAGAGAGAGAGAGAGAGAGAGAGAGAGAGAGATTAGATAGATAGATAGATAGATAGATAGATAGATAGATAGATAGATAGATATAAAGAGTGAGTGAATGAGAGAGAGAGAGAGAGAGAGGGAGGGAGAGAGAGAGAGAGATGGATAAAGTCAGGTGGTGGTCAGACCTTTTGTTGTTGTTGTTTTATGACTCAAACTCTCAAATGTCCTGCACTATGCCTGGCTGAATTGTGAGGGAGGAAAGCCAATTTTCAAAAAAAGAAACATTTTGCTCAAAAGCCAGACGCTCTCTATCCGCATAGTAAGCTGTGTAATTATCCAGTGAAATTTGCCAAGGAAACATAACTCCGTGGTAGATTCCAGCTTTGCATCCTGACGGTTCCCCTGGACCGTTGAAAGTCGTGTTTTTGGGGCTTGACAACTTTAAGAGATGTCGACTTCAACCCCCATGCTGGGGTACACACTGGCTGGGGAATTCTGGGAGTTGAAGTCCACCCGTCTTAAAATGATCGAGCTTGGAAAATACTGCTTTAAAGGACCTGCTAAAAGCTGATGGAAAGACTTTTTTTTTATTGTCGGTGACTCCAGAAAACTGTTCCCTGAGAGAATACTTATTATTGGACTAGGCTGACAAATAAATCAACTTCACATCATCCAGTTATTCTTATTTCCCAAGAAATATCAGCTTCTTCAAATGTTTACCAGGTGATTGAGGAAACATTTATAGCAGGGGTGAAATCCAGCAGGTTCTGACAGGTTCGGGAGAACCGGTAGTGGAAATTTTGAACAGTTTGGAGAATCAGCAAATACCACCTCTGGCTGGCTCCAGAGTGGGGTGGGAATGGAGATTTTGCAGTATCCTTCCCCTGTCATGCCCACCAAGCCACACCCACCAAGCCACACCACGCCCACAGAACCGGTAGCAAAAAAAAAAATTGTATTTCACCACTGATTTATAGGTACTCCTCAACTTACGACCGCAACTGGGGCCAACATTTCCATGGCTAAGTGAGTTCTGCCCCATTCTACAACCTTTTTTGTCATGGTTGTTAAGTGAATCATTGTAGTTGTTAGGTTAGCAGCACGGTTGTGAAGTTGAATCTGGCTTCCCTATTGACTTTGCTCGCCAGAGGGGATCACATGACCCCGGAACATTGCCACTGACATAAGTACATGCCAGTTTAACAGTAACAGAGTTGGAAGGGACCTTGGAGGTCATCTAGTCCAACCCTCTGCTCACTCAGGGAGACCTGTACTAGGGATTCGAACCACCGGCCTTTCTGATCGACAAGCTCAGTGTCTCAGTGACCACGGGGATGTTGCAAACGGTCGTAAGTGTGAAAAACAGTCATAAGTCACTTTTTCCAGTGCTGTAGTAACTTCAACAAGTAACCAAACGAATGGTTATAAATTGATTTCTATTGGTAGTAGCCCAGAATTAGTAAGCCATAGGAGAAAGCACTGTGGTTTAGCTAGGCCATCCACCTGCCTTATTCTGAATTACACAGATTAATGAATCACTTAATAGAACAAAAGGAGACGAATCTTATTTGCAAACAGATATAAAACCTACATTTCCAACCATCAAAGCAAATGTCTTGGAAGTAATTTATATTTCCACCCTAAATCAGTGAGTGTCAACACTGAGTTAAGAGTAAATTCCTTTATGCCGAGTTACTAAATCCTCTAATATACATGTCATTAAAATAAAGTATGGAAGGAAATGTGTGACTCTGCCCAAAATTGGGGTCAATTAGGGACTCATTATGGAGGAGCAGTGAAATTGATTTGTAAGTGTAACTCTTAAGGCCGTCTGGTCTTCCCCGTACGGCTAATAATAAAATCTGAATTCTGACAAGAAAAGTCATTAACGGCGCTTCCCAGGCAGGAGTTATTCATTACTTGGAAACTTATTATCTGGAATTTATTCCCTTCTGCTAGTGAGATTCATCATGTCCAAGAGATTAATGATTTCGAATACAAAGGAGCCGAGCTTGTTGTCGGTGCTGAGTTTTCCCTCATTCCTGGTGGATTAGCGTACATGGTTT
Organism: Ptyas mucosa; assembly: GCA_012654045.1. Taxonomy (NCBI): domain Eukaryota; kingdom Metazoa; phylum Chordata; class Lepidosauria; order Squamata; family Colubridae; genus Ptyas; species Ptyas mucosa. The sequence continues at coordinate 11,721,594 of WNWU01000031.1, forward strand.
GCAAGCTTGCCAACCTGCAGAAAACCTGATTGTTAGAAGGGTAACCTGGAGAAAAGCTTCGCTCATGTGTCCTTGAAAACGTGGCAGAAGTCATTGTCGTCCGTGAGTGCAGTGTTGCGGCCCATAGAGTTGGGAGCAAGGGTGGGATTCAGCCGGTTCGGACCAGCTCGGGCGAACCAAATGCTAATTTTAAATCTGGTTCACCGAACTGGTAGTTACAAGGACTGGCTGGCCCCACCCACCCCGCCCCTCCCCTCCCAGGAGTCTCCACATGACCCATTTTGGATGCGAGGTAAGTGCAGGGCCTGCGTGGAAGCTCTGGGAGGGTGAAAAACGGGCCTACCGGAAGTACCAGAAGTCCAGAAATGGGCCTGTTTCCAGTCTCTGGAGGGCCTCTGGAGCCCAGGGGAGGCCGTTTTCACCCTCCCAAGTGGCACGCAGCGCCCTCTCTAATGGCACAAGAGCCATCGCCCTAGTTCAGCTCCGCCGTGTATGCGTATGTGCCTCCCGCCAGCCAGCTGGTCTTTGGGTCTCTGCCTCACATGCGCAGGGGTGGAGTGCATACGGGGGGGTGCATACGCATGCGCAGGGTGGCGGGGGATGTGCAGGGGGGGCCATGCGTGCAGTGCATTTTGGGGGTTCGCGCGCGCGCCTTCGCACACACGCACACGCACTTTGGGCACTTGGTCCGGAAAAGGTTAGCCATCACTAACCTAGGTAGTACAGATAAGGAATACAAATTAGGAGCATAAACATTCTCTTTATTGTAGAAAGAAAATTCTGCAAGTTTCAAAATTTCTCCACTCCTTTTCCCTACTGACACCACTGCTCTCACCTCTTCCCCGGCCTACTCGTTGCTCTTGCTGGGCCATGTGCAGAGCGCTTAAATTTAGCACGCTTCACAATGGGGGAGACGGCGTCCTTTCCTCCTTCTGGAGTCCGCAGCTGGGCCAGGCGTGTCTCGGAGTGGAGATCAAGTCGCGCGTCTCCCCGAGCGACCGAGGTGTGTGTGCAGGACCAAGAAGTGCGGAAGACGCGGCCGCAAAATGAGAGGCAAGTACAGGGGCGCTTCCCTCCCGCTCTGGAATATGGAGCAAGTCTCCATCCCCCTCAGTCACCCTTACCTTCTCAGGCCATGTGAGGAGTGACTGGGAGGGGAGGGTGAAGGACGGCGCTAGCCAGCTGACAGGGAGCCACAGATTGGGAGCCGCATGTTGCCGACACCCAAACTAATCTAGTAGGAGCCTTGGTGGTGCAGCGGACTAAAGTGCTGTTAAGTAGCACTTAGCTGCCAGCAATTACTGTGAGTTCAAATCTCACCAGGCTCAAGGTTGACTCAGCCTTCCATCCTTCCGAGGTAGGTAGAATGAGGACTCGGATTGTGGGGGCAATAAGCTGACTTTGTATAAAAAACGAACACCGCTTGGGGGTGGGCGAAAGCCCTACTAAGCAGGTAGATACAAAAGTATGAAGGCTATTTCTTAAAGCATTGTAAGCCACCATTAGTCTCCGGAGAAGGGCGGCATATAAATTGAACCAACCAATCAATCAATCAATCAATCAATAATCTATCTCACCCTGCTGCAGGCACTTTATCTATCAGGTTACAATGGATTCCCAAGACAAATATTCCCAAAAAATAAATAAATAAATAAATCTCCCAAATGATAATATAAAGAATGTTATTTTTGGGTTGGCAAGAAAAAGACATCCTCTGTTAATAATCCACTTCCTTTATTCATCTACTACAGAGTAGTTGCTGTTTGGGAAAGCTGTCATCAAAGGGTACCAACTCATTTATATCTATCTATCTATCTATAAAAGCCAAATACCACTCACTCATCATGAAATCTCCAGAATGGTAAAGCCTACAAACTTGAAATTTGCCATGTACGTTTCCTCTTGGCTTCTAGGTGCTTGCTAAGAGAGGATTTTCCAAAATGACCATCAGATCATTAGTATTTCATATACAGTATTATATTCACATGCTCTGATGTTAAGGAGTGAGACGTTCTACTCCCCCGTCCCACCTGAAAAGAACTCTGTCCCAACTGCCAGTCGCCTTATATTCACATGCGCTGATGCTACCCCTTCGCTAAACTGGGTGTGGGTGTGGCCAGCACGTGACTCATCCGGCCTGTGGGCTGGGACATTCTACTCCCCCTCTCCCTCTGTTCCAACTGCCAGTTGCCCTATAGTAACACACTCTGATACTACGGAGTTACACATTCTACATTAAGTTTCAGGCTCAAAGTGTCAGTTTATCACGCCCAATCACATAGTTTCTGTCCAGCTAGTATAAGATATAAATGATATACGCTCCCAGTACGCTCCCACAGAGAGGGGCTTCTCAGGGTGCTGTCGGTCAAACAATGCCGACTGGCGGCCCCCAGGGGGAGAGCCTTCTCTGTGGGGGCACCTACCCTCTGGAATGAGCTGCCCTTGGAGTTACGGTGGATCCCAGATCTACGCACCTTTCGCCGTGCCCTAAAGACGTTTTTATTCCAGCAAGCCGGGCTGGCCTAACTCTTTTAAACTCTTTTAAATTGTTTTAATTCTTAAACTGTTTTAATTATGGGTTTTAATACAGGGGTGCCTTTAATTGTGGGCCAAATTAATTTAATCGGATTTTAATTCTGTTTTTACATTTTGTATTTCTTGTGTTTTATCTGTTGGCTGTTCACCGCCCCGAGTCCTTCGGGAGAAGGGCAGTATATAAATATAAACAGTAAATAAATATATTAGTAAGCCAATCACCACAAGGAGGAATCGAATTGAACCAAACTCGAAGGATGAGATAGCTGTTGGGGTGGGTTTATTTTGTACAAAGGGAAAAAGAAAGCAAACTTTCTCCCTTTCCTCCTTCTGTTATTTTTTTTTTTTAAATAATGTTGGCTTCCTGACAAGAATATCTTCTGCCTTTATTTATTTATGCTTTGGTTGAATGGATGTGTAGGCCTTTGACCCAACATTCTGACAGCTCACACAACGGGGTGGCTATCCAACTGCAAACTACCTGAGCCCGTGAATCTGACACAAAAGAGCATAATTTAGCAGGTTTGAGTTATTGTCAGGCCAAATAAGACAAGTAGACCTTTCCTAGGACAGCTTTTCGTCTTTACCTTACGCTTCCCAAAGCTCTGGTTGTCACCGAAACGATCTAATGTGGCTCATCATCATATATTGTGGCATGTAAAATTGTTGATTTCATGGTTACCGCCATATGGAGGTTCTGAGCCTTGGGCAGCGTTCCAAATAATGCTGTATATTTGATCATGTTCTCCCAGTTTAATTATTTGGCAATAAGCTTTTTTTATTCAGGTACTGATACCACTCTATATTTATTTATTTATTTATTTATTTATTAAATTTGTATACCGCCCTTCTCCTGCTGGACTCAGGGCGGTGCACAGCCAAGTAAAAACATACAATACAAAAGTTAAAAGAAATATAAAAGAATTATATATTATGGCCAAAGATTTTAAAATCTACCAATTAAAACCCGTTTTATAATTAAAATCTAATATCTCAGAAAAGGGGGAGGGGTTACGCCAGCCCTGCTTACTGAAAAAGAAGAGTTTTTAGGGCACGGCGAAAAACCCGGAGATCTGATATCCTCCGAATCTCTTGGGGGCAAATCGTTCCAGAGGGCAGGTGCTGCCACAGAGAAGGCCCTCCCCCTGGGGAGTCGCCAGCCGACATTGCCTGGCTGACGGCACCCTGAGGAGTCCCTCTCTGTGGGAGCGTACTGGCCAGGGGGAGGCTATTGGTGGCAGAAGGCGGTCCCGCAAATACCCAGGTCCGATGCCATGGAGCGCTTTAAAGGTGGTAACCTTACTAAGGCTATAAAGCCTTAGTAAGACCACATCTAGAGTACTGCATCCAGTTTTGGTCACCACACTATAAAAAAAGATGTTGAGACTCTAGAAAGAGGGCAGAGAAGAGCAACCAAGATGATTAGGGGACTGGAGGCTAAAACATATGACAGTGATGGAGAACCTTTTTGCTGTCACGTGTCAAAAGCGGCGGTCGCGGGGGGGTTGTGCACACGCGTGCCCACACCCATAATTCAATGTGCCCCCCACGCATGCGCGCGCGACACCCCCTCCCTATGTTCCCCTTGCTTTTGGCACGAGATGGCACTGTGGGCCTAGTAGGCCCGTTTTTCGCCCTTCCCAGGTTCTAGAACCTTTCCCACCTCCATCCCTCCAGAGGCCACAAACGGCCCGTTGCTGACTTCCGGTGGGACCAGAAGGGCCGTTTTTTGCTCTCCCCAGGTTCCAGAGCCTTTCTAAGAGCCCCAGGAGGGCGAAAATGGCCTTCCCCACTTCCCTGGAGGCCCTCCGGAGGCTGGATGATGGCCTATTTCCTAACTTCCAGTCCCATTCAGCCAGAGATGAATTAGGGCAACACTCGCGTGTCCACCGATATGGCTCTGTGTGCCACCTGTGGCACATGTGTGCCATAGATTCGCCATCACGGACATACGATGAACGGTTGCAGGAACTTGGCATGGCTAGTCTAGTGAAGGACCAGGGGAGACAGGATAGCCGTCTTCCAATATTTGAGGGGCTGCCACAGAGAGGAGGAAAGGGGCTCAAGCTATTTTCCAAAGCACCTGAAGGCCAGACAAGGAATAACGGATGGAAACTGGCCAAGGAGAGATTCAACCTAGAATTAAGGAGAAATTTCCTGACAGTGAGAACAATCAACCAATGGAACAGAAGTTGCCTTTGTAAGTTGTGGGAGCTTCATCACTGGAGGCTTTCAAGAAGAGACTGGACAGCCACTTGTCAGAAAGGGTAAAGGGTCTCTTGCTTGAGCAGGGAGGTTTTAGACTAGATCACCTACAAGGTTCTTTCCAACTCTGTTATTCTGGACAGTTTAAATAATAGGTTGTGATTCAAAGGAAGGAAGTGTTGGAAGAAATGTCCATCTGGGTTCAGCTCCAAGTGGGGAAAAAGACACTGGAAACATGGAGACTCCTTGGAAAGAAGGTTTAATGGTGGGCAGGAATCGCATGGTTAGAGTTCCTGAGCAGAATCACATGGCTTGAGTTCCTGAGTAGAAAACAAAGAAAACCCCAGATACTGGGAGCGCCTTGGTTTTATGCCGACTGTTGGGCCCCACCTCTGAGTTTCCTGTTCCTGTATAAGAAATGTATCTTGATTGGTTGTCAAACTCCCAGGTGGTCTAGGGGTCTCAGCTAACTTTGTAGGTTGTCTCTCAAGCTTGCTTGAGTCTTGCCATGTGGTGAGTTTCTGTTGCTAGATGGGTCCTATTGTGTTGCAGATGATGGCCCGTTGACAAAGGTGGGGGGAAATGAGTGAGCTTGGCTGAGGCCTTAATGGCCCATTGACAAAGGTGGGGGGAGGCAGGAAGCTGCCTTGTTGTTGTTGTTGTTGTTGTTGTTGTTATTATTATTCATATTTCTATGCCGCCCACTCTCCGAGGACTCTGGGCAGCTTACACCAAAGACAGTATACTAAATAGCATATTGCCCCCATCAATCTGGGTCCTCATTTTACCCACCTTGGAAGGATGAAAGGCCGAGTCAACCTTGAGCCAGTGAGATTCGATCCGCTGATCTGCTGAACTAGCAGTCAGCTGAAGTAGCTGCAGTACTGCACTCTAACCACTGCACCACCTCAGCTCTTTAAAACACGTTTCTCCATTTCTCATCCAGGGAAATATAATATTCTGCCTTTTTAAATATTTCCTAAAATATTTCATTCTTCTAGGAGAGGGGTGAGTGCTAACTTCCTATAGAAGACTCAGGGCAGAGTAGAGATTGGGGTGGCCTTATGATTGTGAAGATCCATCATAGAAAAAAAGTAAACCCAGGTAGTCCTCGACTTACGACCGCATTTGAGCCCAACATTTCTGTTTGCTAAACGAGACCATTGTTAAAAGAGTCTTGTCCCATTTTTTTTAAAATTTGATTTATATGCCGCCCTTCTCCGGAGACTCAGGGCTGCTTACAATGCGTTAAGCAATAGCCTTCATACTTTTGCATATTTATAGAGTCAGCTTATTGCCCCCATAATCTGGGTCCTCATTTTACCTACCTTAGAAAGGATGGAAGGCTGAGTCAACCTTGAGCCTGGTGGGATTTGAACTTGCAGTAATTGCAGGCAGCAGATGTAAGTGGATGTTAATAACTGCCTTAGTCTATTGAGCCACCAGAGCTCTTTTACAACCTTTCTTGCCACAGTTGTTAAGGGAATCACTGTAGTTCTCAAGTTAGTAACACGATTATTAAGCAAATCTGGCTTCCCCATTGACTTGGCTTCTCAGAAGGTCACAAAAGAGGATCCCATGACCCTGGGACCCTGCAACCATCATAAATGTGAGTCAGAAATCCAGTGACTGAATTTGACCATGCTGCAAACGGTTGTGAGTATGAAAAACTTTCCCAAGTTATTTTTTTTCAATGTTGTTGTAACTTCCAACAGTCAAGGAATGAACTGTTGGAACTACCTGTAGGATGCACTTTCAAATTCTTTGGGGTTTTAACATTTTGAGAGGGCCGAAGATAAGCATCTGAGGTTGAGGACCAAACCAGGGGTGAAATGCTCCCGGTTCAGACTGGATCGCCCGTTCTGGTAGCGATGGCGGCGAGTGGTTCGGAAAACTGGTAGCAAAAATCCCTGCCCCCCCCCATGCCCAGCTGAGCCGCACGATCATCAGAGGCTTTTTTTTTTACTTTAAAAGCATTTTTTCTACAACCTTTTCCAATGAAAAAATGCTTTTAAAACAAAAAAAAAAAGCCTCTGATAATCACATGGCTCAGCTGGGATCGTCAGAGGCTTTTCGAAGCATTTTTTTCTGCAACCTCTTTGGCCGAAGAGGTGGTAAAAAAAATGCTTTGAAAAGTCTCTGACGATCCCAGCTGAGTTGCCTGCTTGGCAGAGGCTTTTCAAAGGATTAGAAAAAATGCTTTGAAAAGTTTAAAAAAAAAAGTTGGCCACGCCCACCCAGTCACATTACCTCCCCCCCACCAAGACACGCCCACAGAAGCGGTAGTAACAAATTTTACATTTCACCCCTGGACCAAACAGTTTCTCAGTTTGGTCTTCATAATTGAAAGCCTGCAAGTCTAACTTCCTGCTGTGGGAAGAAATATCCATCTGGTTCAGTTTCAAGCTGGGAGAAAGACACTGGAAACACGGAGGCTCATTGGAAAGATGGTTTATTGATGAAGCCGAATCGCATGTGATTCTGGGCAGCTGACAAAATGGAGTTGAGAGTGGGTGTGTGTGTGTTATACATTCTTTGGGCTTTGCACTTGAGCTACCTGTTCCTCTGCAAGAACATGTATTATATTGCCTGTTGTCAGATTCCTATGGGGTCATGTAGGGGTCATAGCTGGCTCTATAGGCAAAAGAGAAAATGCAAATCCTAGGTGCTTGTCTGAGCTAAGTTTGGTTGAATTTTGGACTGCTTTGAGGGTGATGCAATGAAGGCTTGTGTTCTGAAAGGGTGTTGGGTAACCCTTATTGTGGCTTAATGCCTGTTTTGGCTCTTGGGTGAGGGTATTTGCTTATGAATAGAGCTTTTGGCTCAGTGGCTCAGTGGCTAAGATGCTGAGCTTGTTGATTGAAAGGTCGGCAGTTCAGCAGTTCGAATCCCTAGTGCTGCATAACGGGGTGAGCTTCCGTTACGTGTCCCAGTTTCTGCCAACCTATCAGTTTGAAAGCACGTAAAAATGCAAGTAGAAAAATAGGGACCATCTTTGGTGGGAAGGTAACAGTATTCCATGCACCTTTGCCTTTTAGTCATGGTGGCCACATGACCATGGAGACGTCTTCGGACAGCGCTGGCTC
>WNWU01000031.1:11730796-11741191 GCA_012654045.1 Ptyas mucosa
CTCCTCCTCCTCCTCCTCCTCCTCCTCCTCCTCCTCCTCCTCCTCCCTCTCCCTCTCCCTCCTCCCATCTTTAGCATATGGCAGAACTGTATGCTACTCTAGTAGACAAAAAAGGGACTTAACACAACCCCCAGCAAAACACAGCATTTTCAGACTGACTGGTACTGACCAAGAGTCTTATTTACAAGTAGAAGATAATTTTTTGGAGCTCTAGGTTAAACTGTGGGGTCCTTGGTGCTCTCTGAACTTGGTTCTTTTCCTGCAGACGTTCCATTAGCCAACTAAATAACATCATCAGTGCTACAACCAAGCTCAGAGAGCACCCACGGTCTATTTTACTCTGTTCTGTGTATCCCAATTTTTTTGCTGAAAATTATTCTTGTCAACAGCTGTCTCACTGTAGGGGAAAATGAGAATCCCCAAATTATGAATGGCTGAGAGGGATTTCAGTAGAAATGTCAGTCCCCAGAAAGGATCTCCATAGGTAGTCCTTCTCCTATGCTTTTTCTGCAAAAAAAATAATAATATCCAGGCTTCAACCCTTAATAATATTGATTATTTGCTTGTGTAAATTGCTCTCTGAATATTGAAGGTTTAAAAAAAAAAAAGTTGCAGAGCATAACAGAAATCAAGAGTGGGAATTCAATAATCGGGAATAAAAAAACAAAATAATACATACTAATGGGATGAAACAGCATGGAACGAAAACAAAGCTTGGCCAGCCTTAAAGTAGAACTTGAGCATGGAATTGAAATGCAATACAATACAATCAGAATAGAGCTGGAAGGGACCTTGGAGGTCTTCTAGTCCAACCCCCTGCTCAAGTAGGAAATTCTATACCATTTCAGACAAGAGACTGTCCAGTCTCTTCTTTAAGACCTCCAGTGATGGAGCACCAAGGATGAAATGCTACCGGTTCGAATTGGTTCAGCTGAACTGGTAGTGATGGCGGTGGATGGTTTGGAGATGACAGCGTGAGGCTCTGCCCACCCACCCGGTTGTCATTATTTCCTGGTTTTAACCCTTTATTTTACCCTCTGCGCATGCACTTCCGAACCGGTAGGGAAGGTAAGTAGATTTCACCCCTGTGGAGCACCCACAATTTATGGAGGCAAACTGTTCCACTGGTTAATTGTCCTCCCTGTTAGGAAGTTTCTCCTTAGTTTCAGGCTCCTTTATTAGTTTCCATCCATTGTTTCTTGTCTTGCCTTTTGGTCCTTTGGTACATAAGTTGTCCCTCTCTTCTTTGTGGCAGCCCCTCACGTACTGGAATGCTGCCATCATGTCCCCCCCTAGTCCTTCTTTTCTCTAGAGTGGCCAAACCCAAATCCTGCAACCGTTCTTCATATGTTTTAGTCTCCAGGCCTTCGATCGTCTTAGTTGCTCTTCTTTGCAAAGTTTTCCAAAGTTAACCAATAGCATCAACAAGACAGGAGTCTGTGGTGTTTATTTTATTTATTGGGGAAAGCATTTCTATATAGACCTCGCCAAAAGATTCTAAGCTGTTTTACTGTTGATAAAAACCTCCAGAAAACTATAATCTGAAAATAAGACCATATCATCCGTAAGGCAACCAGTCACCACTTAACCAACACTCCAGTCAGATGCCTTGTTTTAGGTGGTTCTTGTGTTGTTTAGTCACTAAGTCATGTCAGACTCTCTGTGACCCCATGGATCATAGCACGCCAGGCCCGCATCCTCCACTCTCTTCCAGAATTTGCCCCAATTCGTGTTCATTGCAATCCATGACACCATCTAACCATCTCATCCTCTGCTGTCTCCTTCTTCTTCGGCCTTCCATCTTTCCCAACATCAGGGTCTTCTCCAAGGAGTTCACTCTTCTCATTAGGTGGCCGAAGGATTTGGGCTTTAGCTTCAGGATCTGTCCTATCCAGGGATGAGCTGCCGGGGGTTCGCAGGGGTTCGGGAGAACCTCTAGCTAAGATTCTGTGCAGTTCGGAGAACCCCCGAATCCCACTCCTGGCTGGCCCTGCCCACCCTGCCCCTCCCAGGAGTCACCACGTGGCCCATTTTGGATGCAGGTAAGTGCAGGGTACGTACAGAGGCTCAGGGAAGGCGAAAAATGGGCCTACTGGAAGTTTGGGAAGAGGGCCATTTTCGCCCTCCCAGAGGCTCGAGGAAAGCCTCCAGAGCCCAGAGAGAACAAAAATGGCCCCTCACAATGGTGCAGGAAGCCAACTAGGCCACACCCATCATGGTCACGCCCACCCAGCAACCAGGCAGAGAACCCTTTGCTAAAATTTTTGAAGCCCACCCCTGGTCCTACCAAAGATTTCCTGGATCAGCTGATTTGATCTCCTTGCAATCCAAGGGACCCTCAAGAGTATTCTTCAGCACCACAATCCAAAAGCATCAATTCTTTGGCCTTCAGCTTTCCTTAAGGTCCAATTCTCCCAGGTGTTTTATGTGGTACCTTCCTGCTTTAATGGCTGTGTAAAAGGGGATTATTTTTCACAGCTTTCCCAAATGTTATCAGGGGAAGAGATTCTCCTAAATTTGGAGGGCATTCTCTTCTAGAACAAGGGAACTGTGACAAAGGAGACCCAGGCCCCTGAGCCTTAACATCTTGGTGGAAGAATTACAAAATGGCCTCGCAACTAATGCATACCAGATAGCAGGTCCTATTTGGAGTAGAGGAGCTCTTTGGCTGGGCTACAGAAGATCCACAAAAATAACCAGTCCACACTCACTGAGGGGCTGTCACAGAGAGAAGAGGTGGGGGGAGGGGGTCATCCTATTTTCCAAAGCACCCGAAGGCCAGACAAGGAATAATGGATGGAAACTGATCAAGGATCAATTCAACCTGGAAATAAAGAGAAATTTTCTGACTGTGCGAACAATCAACCAATTGAACAGTTTGCTTTCAAAAGTTGTGGGAGCTTCATCACTGGAAGCTTTCAAGAAGAGACTGGACTGCCATCTGTCAGAAATGGTGTAGGGTCTCCTGCTTGGGCAGGCGGGTTAGACTAGATAACCTACAAGGTCCTTTCCAAAAGCATCCCTGGCCTGCTCTCGAGTTGCCATAGGCAAGGGGGATGGGAAAACGAACTTTGCAGCTGCAGCGAGGGAGCACTTCCATCAAAACAAAAGTACATTCCAGCCACCTCACTATCAAGGCCATCTCCACGGTTACCCCTAGTGGCCGGAGGGGAGTGATCTCTACAATCCATTGGCGAATGTGACCGATGACACACCCTGGGGGGGAGGGGGGAAACAGGGTCAGAGCCAGGACGTAAATTAAGTGGGGTCAGAGTTGGCTTCACTTGGAACCTGCCGACATGAAGCTCCTAATAAATAACTGGATTTCTTTTGAAGCTTGGCTCGAGGCTCATGATTTAATTAGGGCATCTGTCAGAACCTTGACACTCTGTTATTTTTTTTATGGACCTGTGTGTCTATCCACAGATACAGCTGGAGATACCTGCAGCTTGAAACTTTTACAGGGGTGGGTTTTTATATTTCAAGATTTCTCCAAGCTTTAAAATTAGCAGAGTCAAATTTGGAAGCTATTTTACTGGCGCATTCCTGTTTGTTCTAGAACGACTAGCTTAACCAGTCCTAAGGAACAGGGATCGTCGTGTTGACAGCATATTGTAGTCACGATGCCTGTTTTATGTTTCAATCCCGGGAGATTTATTTAATCAAAACATGCCGCAGCTTCTATGAAAATGCATTTCCTGCCACTCAGAAATACAGCTTGCTATCTTGTTAGATCTCTTCCCTATTCTAAATTTCTCTCTTCCTGCCCTTCTCCATTTACAACGCCAGGCGAAGGAGCCTCTTTCCTTTGGCCAGATTGATTGTAGAAAGAAACTCCTCGCTGTATTAAGGTTTGCTGGCCGCTTTATAAAAATCAGAACTCGCCTGGCGATTATAGTCCTTTGCTCTCACCAAGTGGAGCCTTAAAAAAAAAAAACACAGACTTTTCCTTGTCATGTTTCAAAAGAGGCTGCCAAGACAGATAAAGTGTCACCTCTCCCTGGAGGTCAGGAAGATCTGATGCTCTTAATTACACACTTAGTGAGTTTTTTTTTACTTCCAGATGTTACCTACAGTTGCTTACCATTTGGGCCCCCCACCCAAAAAGGGATCTCAGGGAGACCTTTCGTCTCCATAACAACTTGGAGAGCATGAATAATTCAGCCGGCTTTAAAAGGACTTGTTTATTTATGGGCTGTCTTAATTACAGCAAAAGAGAAATTCCAAATGACAGTGACAGTTGCTTCTCTTGTTGCCTATCAGGGATGGAAGCCTGGCTCTTCTGTTGTTGCTTTCGCAGAAAATATCGGCTTACACAAGAAGCAAGCTGTGGAGTTTTTTTTTTAAAAAAAATCAGGGATAGGCAAGACCTGCAACCCTGCTTGTTCTGCAGTGATTTCAAGCAACGGCTTTATAATCCCAATTTTCAAGTTTACTCTGTGTTGTTTCTACATAAGTCTGAGGGCGACGGTGGTTGAGAGCCACCCAGAGTTTCCCTGGGGTAAGATGGGTGGCCAATACGTTTAATAAATGATAGATGGAGAGAGAGGGGGGGGAGGGAGGGAGTTAGGGAGGGAGGGAGGGAGGGAGGGGGAGAGAGAGGCTGGATAGATGGATAGGTAAAAAGATAAGTGGATGGATGGATGGGTGAGGGATAGGTGGATGGATGGATGGATAAAAAGGTAGGTGGATGAATGGACGGGAGAGATAGATAGATAGATAGATAGATAGATAGATAGATAGATAGATGATAGATAGATAGATAGATAGATAGATAGATAGATAGATAGATAAAAGGTAGGTGTATGGATGGATGGGTGAGGGATGGATGGATGGATAAAAAGGTAAATGGATGGATGGGAGAGATAAATAGATAGATAGATAGATAGATAGATAGATAGATAGATAGATAGATAGATAGATGGATGGATGGATGGATGGATGGATGGATGGATGGATGGATGGATGGATGGATAAAAAGGTAGGTGGATGAATGGATGGGAGAGATAGATAGATAGATAGATAGATAGATAGATGAATAGATAGATAGATAGATAGATGGGTAAAAAGGTAGGTGTATGGATGGATGGGTGTGGGATAGATGGATGGATAAAAAGGTAGATGGATGGATGGATGGGAGAGATAAATAAGTTGATAGATAGATAGATAGATAGATAGATAGATAGATAGATAGGTAGGTAGATAGATAGAAGGTATGGATGGATGGATGGATGGATAAAAAGGTAGGTGTATGGATGGATGGGATAGATGGATGGATGGATGGATGGATGGATGGATAGATAGATAGATGGATAGGTGACTAGATGGATAGATAGTTGATAATGTCTCACTTCACAATAGAAATGTTGGACTCAATTGTGGTCATAAATCAAGGACTACCTGTACACTTAGTTTTTGTTGCTCAGGAAGACATTTTTTTAAAAAAAAAGAAAAAGAAAACAAAAAAAAAGGAAAGGAAAAAGGAAAAAAAAGGAAAGATAGATACCCAGAGGCTTCATTTCTTCTCCTGAAGGGAGGATGCAAATCCAGGCCGGATTTCATTAGCGCGTGTTCCTATTATTTGTACACAGGGATATTTACATAAATCTCATCTGCCGTGCGGTGTGTATGGATTGCCAGCTGGAGTTTGCATAGCACCGTCCTGTGTTTCCCTGAAATTGCTTTCCTGTGTTTTGTTAAGAGGGTTGGTGAAAGAACCCTTCCTCCAGGGGGAAAGCTGTTATCTAAGCTTTTCATTTCTGAGCAATCTTGGTCAGGAAGTGGAATCTCATAACTCAACAAGCAAGCACCTAGCCAGGGTGAAAGCAGTCATTTATCAGAGGCACTCGAAGCCTCATTTCAGACTAAGCAAACAAATAAAACAGAGCCAGACAATCAAGACTAAGTTTGCTGGGAGCTCTTTGGTTTTCTCAGAGTTGTTTGTCAACTCAGGTGAATGGGGGAAGGTGGGGGGGGGGTCAGAAAGCCTATTGCCAGAAGGAGGGCGCTCTGCATGGAGAAAAGGACAGCTTTCATCTGGTGTTCTTTGAGTGGAGATGGAGAGAGAGGGAGGGAGGGAGGGAGGGAGGAACTACGAAAATCAATGACATATTAATTTGCTTTGACAGGAAGGAAGGAATGAAGGGAGGAGGGAGGGAGGGAGAGATGAAGGAAGGAAGGAAGGAAGGAGAGAGGAGGGAAGGGGAGAAATAGAGAGAAAGGAAGGAAGGGGAGAAATGTAAGGAGGGAGAGGAGATATAGAGAAAGAGAAGGAAGGAAGGAAGGAAGAAGGAGGGAGAGAGGAAGGAAGGAAAGAAGGGAGGAGGGAGGAGGGAAAGGGAGAAATAGAGAGAGGGAGGGAGGAAGGAAGGGAAGGAGGGAGAGGAGATATAGAGAAAGAGGAGGGAGGGAGGGAGGGAGGAGGGAGGGAGGGAGGAGGGAAAGGGAGAAATTGAGAGAGGGAGGAAGGAAGGGAAGGAGGGAGAGGAGATATAGAGAAAGAGAAGGTAGGAAGGAAGGAAGGAGGGAGGGAGGGAGGGAGGGAGGAAGGAGGGAGGAGGGAAAGGGAGAAATCGAGAGAGGGAGGAAGGAAGGGAAGGAGGGAGAGGAGATATAGAGAAAGACAGGAGGGAGGGAGGAAGAAGGAAGGGGAGAAATGTAAGGAGGGAGAGGAAATATAGGGAAAGACAGAAGGAAGGGAGGGAGGGAGGGAAGGAAGAACAGAAGAAAAAGGAGGGAGGGAGGGAGGAAGGGAGGGAGGAACAGAAGGAGAAGGAGGGAGGAAGTTACCCTAGTTAGGTAATGCTGGGTAATGAAACATCTGCAAAAAAAACCCCAACCAAACTCAGAGAGCACCAAGGACTCCACAGTTCAACTCTGAGCTACACTCTCTTCTAATCTGTGATCCGCTTGGTGTGTAAAGAGCAGGTACCATCTAAGTCAGGTGGGTAGAAGCCTTGACAATGACGAACTGCTGAGCCCCTGCAGACATACTGGCCTCAAGGTGGATTTGAAGTTCCCAAGAGTTTTGGGCATCACCTCTGAAACCAGTTCTGCTGCAAAGGCAGGGTTGCTGTTGGGCCGAAGGATACTCCAGAACATTAACAGTGTCAGGGTTCCAAGTAATACACCCATAGCAAGCAAAACTCCGAGGCAGGTAGATTCCTCAAAGAACAGCTTTATTGGACATATCATATTGGCACAGATCTGGTGAAAACCGACTCTGAAGGCTCCTACGGTTTTCACCTAATTAAAAGTAAAAGTTTTCCCTCAACACCAAACAATCAGTCACATGGTCCAGCCATGGCTCCATCTGGTTGCCTGGTGACATTGCTCCTCCTTCCTCTGATTAGGTGTGAGAATGTCCTTGGTTCCCAAGAGAAAGTATTTTGTTTTGGCTACAAAGTCCCAACTATCTCAAATCCCCCCTCCGTATTCCTTAGCTCCAGTGTGGCAACACTGAACCTCCAAGATGGCTTCGGTGAGGTCAGCTTCAGGGTTGACAAACAGGGTTGTCCACCTGTCTTGGTCCCCCAACTCCAGACTCTTAGTCTGTCTCTCATTTTAGTTTGGCCATGAGAATGGAATCTTCTGCAACGTCCATGCATGACTTCCTTTTAGGACTAAGCTCCTGAACAAGAAACCTAGTGAAACAATGACATCACCCAACATGCCTACCCAGATCTCCTTCACACCATCCAAGTTAATCATGAATCCAATCTCCAGAAATGGGCTGTTATTCATCATCCACCTGAAATATTAGAAGAGAAAAGAGGCAGGCCAGAAGATTGCTTAAAATAAAAGGTAAAGGTTCCCCTTGCACATATGTGCTAGTCGTTCCCGACTCTAGAGGGCGGTGCTCATCTCCGTTTCAAAACCGAAGAGTCAGCGCTGTCCGAAGATGTCTCCGTGGTCATGTGGCCAGCATGACTAAACGCCGAAGGTGCGCGGAACACTGTTATCTCCCCAACAAAGGGGATTCCTATTTTTTCTACTTGCTTTTTTTACCTGCTTTCCAACTTCTAGGTTGGCAGAAGCTGGGACAAGTAACGGGAGCTCACCCCATTACACGGCACTAGGGATTCGAACCGCTGAACTGCCGACCTTTTGATCGACAAACTCAACGTCTTAGCCACTGAGCCACCGCGTCCCTTTGCTTGAAATGCCCGCCATTAAATGCTTCCTTTTCCTTGGTGACTCGGCCTAAGGGCGAGATGTTTGGAAACTGCTCTTCACGACGCGCTAATGGCCGACCCTCGGTACATACAGCTGTGGAGCATGCAAATGCGGCAAACATCCTCTGCTGTGTAATATTTACGTTACCAACAACAGCCCAAAATAAAATCTCGGCAACTTTGCGAACTCTTCTGAACAAAAAGACTTCAGCGATGGATCTTGCGCTACGGAAATGCTGTCTGTTCACTGACGCTCTGGTGGCTTCACACCGGCTTCTCCTGGAGCCATGTCGGTGTCAGGAGTTCACAACTGGCTGTGCCTCCTTATCATCATAGCTGTGACTCTCGTGGGGATGACTGGAAATGGGTTCATTTTTATTTCAGACTGCTGCGATCGGATCCGAAGCAAAACACAGACGGGTTCAGACCTCCTGTTGATGTCCCTCAGCCTAACCCGGTTTATTTTCCTTGGAATCACACTCGGCTTCCATTGCATTAGCTTCCTGGATATTAATCAACCCCAATACGCCGGAAGCGTCATCATTTTCTTCTGGACTTTTTTCAATGCCACCACCTTGTGGATTACCACCTGCCTTGGAGTCTTTTACTGCGTGAAAATTGTCAACTTCACCCAGCCCTTCCTCGTGAAAATGAAGCTGAGGATTTCCAATGTGGTTCCCCATTTGCTCGTCGCGGTGATGCTGGTTTCCTTGATCTCGGCTCTTCCTTTCTTCTGGATTGAGGATCACACCCAATCTTATAACAACACAGAGCGTAGACACGAGATGATGGCCCAGATGTTCCTCTTCGGCATGCTGTATATTCTAGGGACTTTTCCGTCGTTTCTCATATTTTTAATTTCCTCTGGTTTTTTAATTTACTCCCTTGTGCACCACACAAAGAGGATGCAGAACAATTCACTTGGTTTTAGAGATCAAAGGATGGACGTTCATCTGAAGACCACTAAAATCCTGACCTCTTTCCTTATCCTCTATGCTGCAACCTTTGTAGCGGAAATCTCAATGACCTGTTTCCCCAGTCCCTGGGCGTCAGTTATGTCCATCATGGTGGTTAGTTCATATAATTCAGGACACACCATTGCTTTGATTGTCATGAATTCCAAACTAAGGGAACGATTGAGCAAGATGTTCCAATGTCTGAGAAAACAGACATGAAGGATTGAGCTCAGATTGAAATCACACTTAACTCTTGCTCAAACATGCACAGAGTTGAAGAAGCATCTTGGATGAGAAGTGAAACGTCTTCAAAGAAAAACCAGAAAGTCCAGTTGCCTCTTGAAAAAGCTCCTTTGGGACAACCATGACCTGGATGATGAAGAATCTCCAGAGACATTCTTGCTCAAATGATTGCACTGATGATGTTATCTAGCAGGGTAGTGAAATGCCCGCAAGGAAACAACCAAGTTCAGAGAGCACCAAAGACCCCACAGCTTGTGGATGGAATTAACAATGATGACAACTCAAGAACCGCTAATTCTGTTGCAGCTACTCTATGGTGGCTCACTATGAATTCAACTTGATGCCATTTTCCTAGCCCAAATGGGACCCGTGTGTGTAGAGCGGTGCGCACAATAGTCTTAGCCCATGCCAGCTCTTGTTCTGATTCACACAAAATCTGTTGAGTGTGTTTTTCGTTGAAGTTAAAATTTTCCCAATAGATTTTAGGCGCACTATCATTTTTCAGTAGAAGCTTCTGCTTAGTGGAACAGTTCTCCTTAGAAATTAGATTGATCCCCATTGCCCTGGAATGGTAGTGAGTGATGGGATAGTCAATTTGATTGCTTTCATGGTGATTGTGGTTTTAGAACTTTATACTTAATTCTGAATATGAATGTTTTATTTTAAATGCTTGTGTTCCTCATAATTAGGCATCCAGAGTTTATGATCTGTATCTGAACATGATTTTTCTTCTCTCTCTCTCTCTCTGTCACTATTATCTCTCTCTCTCTCTCTCTCTCTCTCTCTCTCTCTCCCTTTTTTCCTATTTTTATCTATCTCTCTATCCAGTGATGGGATTCAGCCGGTTCGCACCACTTCGGGAGAACCGGTTGTTAACTTTCTGAGCAGTTCGGCAAAGTGGTTGTTGGAAGAAGTCATTACGGCAGAGAACCGGTTGTCAAATTACTTGAATCCCACCACTGTCTCTATCTCAATTATCTATCTATCTATCTATCTATCTATCTATCTATCTATCTATCTAT
>WNWU01000031.1:11759815-11769815 GCA_012654045.1 Ptyas mucosa
ATTACATTACATTACATTACATTACATTACATTACATTACATTACATCCAGTCACATTACCCCACCCCCACCCCACCAAGCCACCCCCACAGAACCGGTAGTAACTAATTTTGCATTTCACCCCTGAACCAGCCTGCCTTCCATTGAGCACCTTTATACTGCACGAGGGAGGAACTAGAACTCACTATCTCCTTGTGATTGACCCACAGTCACACTGCTGGCTGTCATGCCTAAGGCGGGCCTCGAACTCACAATTCCTCCTTGGCGAACACCTTAAACAAATAGACCAGCTAATAATCAGAACCGATCAGGAAATCAGCTCAAATCAACCCAATCATAAGAATGATGTAGAGCCGGTGATATATGAATAAATCCTCCCTGCACAGTGTAGTAGAACAAAAGGTGCAGTTACGGGGCTGAGACTCACCCAAAGAACATGCGTGCCCTTTGCTTCCTTGTCAAAACATGAGGTCCTACCACCCTCTGAAATCTGTAATAATTTAACCACCGAGCATTTATGACAGGTGATGAATTGAGCGCAAGGAGCTAGTTCTCAGCGTGCTATTAATCTTAGGCCACCGCGCAAAGGGACAGGATGAGCGATCTGTACCAGTTAACGGATGTTGTAAGGCTCTCATTATTGAGACAGCAGAGAAAGGTCATTGTTGCTGCTAAAAAGCAGGAATGAGTAGATTTAGCGGGATTGATGAAAGAGCCGGATGCCCTGTGTTTATTTTCAACGGGCCCCAAACAACAACCGCCAAATGAAATCTATGCAAACACCATAAATAACTGACTTGATGGAGGGAAGACGGGGATCTTGGCTTTTTTTTCTTCCCTTTTCATTATTTTTTGGCTTCCTTTAGTCCGTTGACTGATTATGGACCATCAAGTCAACGTTGACTCTTGGCAACCACGCAAATAGATGTCAGATTAGATTAGATTAAAGAGTTGGAAGGGACCTTGTAGGTCATCTAGTCGAAACGCCCCCCCCCCCCCCGCCCAAGCAGGAGACCCTATACCCGTGATGGCGAACCTATGGCACGGGTGCCACAGGTGGCACGCGGAGCCATATTGGTGGGCACGCGAGTCTTGCCCGAGCTCAGCTCCAGTGCGCATGCGCACACCGGCCAACTGATTTTCAGGCCTTCCGGTCCCACCGGAAGTCGGGAAACTGGCTGTTTCCGGCCTCCGGAAGGCCTCCAGGGGGATGGGGAAGGCTGTTTTTGCCCTCCCCAGGCTCCTAGAAAGCCTCTGGAGCCTGGGAAGGGGGAAAAACGGGCCTACCAGGCTCACTGTGCCATCGCGTGCCAAAAGCAGGGGGAAGTGTGTGTGTGTGTGGGGGTCACGTGCGCATGTGCAGGAGGGCGGGGCGCATTGAATTATGGATGTGGGCACATGCACCCACAACCCCCCCGCTCCCCCCGCTTTTGGCACGTGACGGCAAAAAGGTTAGCCATCACTGCCCTATACCATATCCGACAAACGGCAGTCCAGTCTCTTCTTGAAAGCTTCCCTGGATCCTCGGATAAATGTCGGAAGTGTAATTCGGACAGGGGTACTTTCTTTCACCAGTGGTGGACCTGCCCTCAGATCAGGAAATTTGGGGAAAAGATTCAAAAACGGTTGAAGGAGATAACAGGTGCAAGTTTCCCCCCAACTCCAGGTTCTTACTTACTTGGAATCAAACTATTTATTTATTTATTTATTTATTTATTTATTTAATTTATATTTATATGCCGCCCTTCTCTGGAGACTCAGGGCGGCTTACAATGCGCTAAGCAATAGCCTTCATACTTTTGTATATTTTATACAAAGTCAGCTTATTGCCCCCACAAACTGGGTCCTCATTTCACCCACCTTAGAAAGGATGGAAGGCTGAGTCAACCTTGAGCCTGGTGGGATTCGAACTCTCAGTAATTGCAGGCAGCTGGATGTTAAATGCTGCCTTAGCAGGAGGCATTAGCCTCCTACGCCACTCAGGCTAAAAGATGTGGGCAAACAAGACTGGGACCCATTCATCCATATTACAACAGCAGCGAGAATGGCACTTGCCCAGCATTGGAAAAATGCAAATACACCATCAGATCAACTTATAATACATAAGATATTGAACTGTGCCGAATTGGACAAATTAACGTATATCCTAAGAGACGAAAAAGAATCCATCTATTACAGCAGTTGGGAACGCTGGTATATATGGCTAAAGAAGAGGACAAATATAGAATAAATAACATAGTATTAAATATATACTTAATTATAATGAGATAGCGTTTGGTATTTCAAATAGTCAACGCTAATCGAACAAAAGGATTTACCGGGATGTAACTATGAATAAGTATTTGGGGGTTCGATACGACCCCCGATTAGTCTTTCTTTGTGGTTGTCTTTATGTGTTGTGTTGTATACCCATATATAACTTATATTTGTTTGAAAATTACATTATATGTTTTTTTTTTATCTGTAAATAATTAATAAAGAGCTATTTAAAAAAAAAAAAGCTTCCGGTGATGAAGCTCCCACAATTTCCGAAGGCAACTTTTGTTCCATTGATTGGTCGATTGCTCTCACCGTCAGAAAATTTCTCCTTATTTCTAGGTTGAATCTCTCCTTGGTTAGTTTCCATCCCTTATTCCTTATCCGGCCTTCAGGTGTTTTGCAGAATAGCTTGACCCCCTCCTCTCTGTGGCAGCCTCTCAAATATTGGAAGACTGCTATCAGTCAAATGGTTGTCCGGTCTTTTTTTTTTTTTTAAAGTCTCCAGTGATGGAGCACCCTCAACTTCTGAAGGCAACCTATTGCATTGATTGATTGTTCTCACTATTAGGAAATTTCTCCTTAGTTCTAGGTTGGTTCTCTCCTTGGCTAGTTTCCATCCATTGTTTCTTTTTCTTGCCTTTTGGTGCTTTGGAAAATAATTTAGAATAGAATAGAATAACTGAGTTGGAAGGGACCTTGGAGGTCTTCTAGTCCAACCCCCTGCTTAGGCAGGAAATCCTATAGCATTTCAGGCAAATGGTTATCCAATCTCTTCTTAAAAACCTCCAGTGTTGGAGCACTCACAACTTCTGGAGGCAAGTTGTTCCACTGGTTAATTGTTCTCACTGTCAGGAAATTTCCACTATCGGTTCTCCGAACCGCTCAAAATTTCCGCTACCGGTTCTCCCGAACCTGTCAGAACCTGCTGGATTTCACCCCTGCCATGTGGTTATTTGCCTGCTTTCAATGTACACGATTTGCAGTTAACTCAGCCTCCAGTTCATCTCTCAGAGGTTTTCCGAACACCGATTTTCATAGTCAAATGAAAGCAAAACTCTCCCCCGTTTTTCATCGTGACGGCCTATATGATCATCCCGTTTGCCAAGGGCCTGAATCTTTTTATGAGATTACAGATCAGCACATTACATTTATAGTTCTCCAGGGGAGTGAAAAGCCATCTTTCTGTTTATCAATGGATTTATCTTTCTTTCTTTATTTTTTTAAAGTGATATCCCATATATTTGCTTGATAACAGCTCTTAAGGAAATGGACCATCAGTGGGAATGGGAAACTGAGGGCACGATACTGCATAATAAATATTATTTAAAGGGGAGGGGCAGTGATTTATTAACAGTCTGGGAGATGGAAAACACACTGTTTCACAAGCTGCAGATACTTACGATCAAAGGTGGTATTCAGCCGGTTCAGACCAGTTCGGGAAAACCGGTAGGAAAAAATCACAGATGGGCACGTCCACTCATCCCGGCTCTATGCTGTCCTATTTAGGCATGTTTTCAAAGCCGGGCGCATGCACAGAAGGTGCGTACTCACATTTGCGAACCGGTAGGGAAAGTAAGTGAATACCACCCCTGCAGTGGTGGGTTGCTACCAGTTTGTACCAGATCGGGTGAACTGGTAGCGGCGGGAGGCTCCTCCCACCCACCTGGATGCTTCTGCAGATGTGCAGATATGCAAAAGTGAGCACCCGCACGTGCATGAGCGAACTGGTAGTGACGGGGTTTGGAACCCTGCACCCCTGCTTACGATCCTTTCGCTGATTATGAATGCAAAGTGAGTACAAATTTCTTCGCCTGAGCTATCAGGCTGAACGTAAGTGGTTTGTCTGTCTCTCTCTCTCTTTCAATTTTAGGCATTAATTGCACCGCCTCAATTCTCCTCTCTATATTTGCTTCTCAGCTGGAAGTTGCAGGAATGATGAAAAGGCTTCGATTGGACGTCTGCGCTTTTCCATTAGCCGAAAAGAAAAGCGAACATTATGTTTTAAAAAAGAAAATATGCAGCTCCTTGAAGTTAAAATACCTTCGGAGATCTAGATATTGGCCAGCCGCCTAAGCGATTCAAAATCTCCTTTAGCGTTTACCGTAGCAGATTTAACGTGCTCTTTACAAAATAATAAGCCAATAAAGGAACAATTAATATGGAGGGGGGTCTTTGGTGCTTTCGGAGTTTTGGTTGTTTGCTTGCAAGATGTTTCATTCTCTAAAAAAATGAAAAATGGTTTGGGTAACGAAACGTCGGTAAGCGAATAACGAAGACCAAAGAATCATGGACCTCATCCACTTCTGCCTCACTACAGGTAGTCCTTGACTTACAACCATTCGTTTAGAGACCGTTCAAAGTTACAATGGCATGGGAAAAAGTGACTTATGACCATTTTTCACAGTTATAACCTTTGCAGCATCCCCATGGTCATGTGATCGAAATTCGGGCAGTTATTTATTTATTTATTTATTTATCTGTCAAACAAAATATACAAATTTGAACGAACAAAATGAAACGAACGTGGTATATGCAGCACAATGCAGTGAGCCATGTGCAGATCTGTACATTGGGGAAACAAAACAACCACTTCATAAACACATGGCACAACATAGGAGAACAAACCCATCAGGATAAGATTCAGCCGTCCATCTGCATTTAAAAGACACAGGCCACTTTTTTGAAGACAGCAAAGTCCACATTTTGGACAAAGAGGACCTCTAGTTTGAAAAAGGGGTCAAAGAGGCCGCCAAGGTCAAAATTGAACAGCCCTCTCTCAACAGAGGGGAAGGGATACGACACTCTTCATACTACACATAAATGACCTCTGCAATCAAATTATAAGCAACTGCATTCTCTTCGTCGATGATGTAAAACTATTTAACACCACCGACAATGCTGCTACCCTTCAAAAAGACCTTGACTTTGTGTCGGAATGGTCAAACAATTGGCAGCTGCAAATCTCCACCAACAAATGCTTTGCCTTACAAACTGGCAAAAAGAAGCAGAACACAAAATACAAACTGAGTGGACATCACCTTGTAGATGACCCTCACTCTGTCAAGGACCTTGGAGTACTCATATCTAATGATCTAAGTGCCAAAGCCCACTGTAACAACATCGCCAAAAAGGCATTAAGAGTTGTAAACCTAATCTTGCATAGCTTCTTTTTCGGTAATATCACACTACTAAGCAGAGCATACAAAACATTTGCTAGACCAATTCTCGAATACAGCTCATCTTTCTGGAATCCGCACTACATATCTGACATTAATACAATTGAACATGTCCAGAAATATTTCACAAGAAGAGTCCTCCCCTCCTCTGCTCGCAGCAAAATACCCCATGCCACCAGGATTGAAATTCTGGGCTTAGAAAACTTAGAACTACACCACCTTCGGTATGACCTAAGCGTAGCTCATAAAATTATCTGCTACAATGTCCTACCTGTCAATGACTATTTCAGCTTCAACCACAACAATACACGAGCACACAATAAGCACAAACTTAAAGTGAACCGCTCCAAACTTGATTGCAGAAAATATGACTTCAGCAACAGAGTGGTCAATACCTGGAATGCACTACCTGACTGTGTGGTTTCATCCCAAAACCCCCAAAATTTTAATCTAAGACTATCTACTCTTGACCTCACCCCTTTCCTAAGAGGACTACAAGGGACGTGCATAAGTGCACCAGCGTGCCTTCCATCCCTGTCCTAATGTTTCCTCTATTTGTACCTATTTTATGTATCCAATCCATGTTTGTTTGTTTGTTTGTTTATTGGTTTGATTTATATGCCACCCTTCTCTGGAGACTCAGGACGGCTTACAATGCGTTAAGCAATAGCCTTCATACTTTTGTATATACCTGCTTAGTAGAGCTTTCGGCCCCCCCAAAGTGGTGTTCTTTTTTATACAAAGTCAGTTTATTGCCCCCACAATCCGGGTCCTCATTTGACCTACCTCGAAAGGATGGAAGGCTGAGTCAACCTTGAGCCTGGTGAGATTCGAACTTGCAGTAATTGCAGGCAGCTGGTGTTACTTAACAGCACTTTAATCTGCTGCGCCCCCAAGGCTCTTGAGTTTGAAATAAATAAGTTTATACTTATTACCTAATACGTCCTTGACAAATAAATAAATAAAAGAAAATAAATAATATCATCTATCTCCAGTCTACAACACAGTCCTTTCAGTAGTTCCAAGAAGGCTCCACACGCATTTCCACCACCCAGGTGACCCTGAGGACACAGATAAACCCTCCCAGGTGGCCTTAACAACTCTCTGAAAGAATGCAAAATGACCAGCTGTCTGCAAGGAGCGTCAATCCTTCCATTCCCCACCAGCCAGTCAGAGCTGAAAAATCTTCTTGGGCGAGAAGCAAAACATCTTCAAAGAAAAACCAGAAAGTCCAGTTGCCACTTAAAAAAGCACCTTTGGGACACCCTGATGTTGGGAAAGACTGAAGGAAAAGGAGAAGGGGACAACAGAGGATGGGATGGTTAGAGAGTGTCACTGATGCAATGAATGTCAATTTGGGCAAACTGCAGGAGACAGTGGGTGACGGGGAATCTGGCATGCTGTGGTTCATGGGATTGCAAAGAGTTGGACACAGTTTAGCAACTGAATGACAAAACTAGAACACCTAATTATACAGACTCTTGCCTTTTGCCAAAGTTGATCTCCCTAACCTTGGAGGAATAGCAATAGTACTTAGACTTTATAGCTCTCTCTAAGTGGTTTACAGAATCAGCCTATTGCCCCCAACAATCTGGGTCCTCATTTGACCCACCTTGGAAGGATGGAAGGCTGAGTCAACCTTCAGCCTGGTGAGATTTGAACTGCCAAATTCAAGTCAGCCGGCAGTCAGCAGAAGTAGCCTGCAGTGCTAGAGTCTAACCACTGTGCCACCGCGGCTCATAATCTATCTATCTATATATATATATATATATAAAAGTCAAATACCACTGACTCATCACAAAATCTCCAGAACGGTAAAGCCTACAAACTTGAAATTTGGCATGTATGTTCCTCTTGGCTTCTAGGTGCTCGTTAAGAAAGGATTTTTCAAAATGACCATCAGATCATTAGAATTTTATGTACAGTATTATATTCACATGCTCTGATGCTAAGGAGTTAGATGTTCTACTCCCCCTCCCCACCTGAAAAGAACTCTGTTCCAACTGCCAGTTGTCTTATATTAACACGGTCTGATGCTACCCCTTCGCTAAACTGGCCATGGGCATGGCCAGCGTGTGGCTCACCCTGTGGGCTGGGACATTCTACTCCCCTCCCCCTCTGTTCCAACTGCCAGTTGCCTTATATTAACATGCTCTGATGCTACAGAGTTACACATTCTATATTAAGTTTCAGGCTTTAAGTGTCAATTTATGATGCATTCTATATTAAGTTTCAGGATTTAAGTGTCAATTTATGATGCCCGATCACATAGTTTCGTAGTATGGGCATCCAGCTAGTAATAAATAACCTCAGAAGGTCATTGGTGGTGGTGGGAGAAGGTGTGCTCTTCAGTCCTCTTGGAAACTTGTGAACCAAACGTGAGATGCTAATAAATAAAAATAAAGAACAGCACTCAGAATCTAAACCTCTGAAATATAAGGAATCGCTTCTCTCGATTTTGATCCAGAAGCTCTCTTCCTAAACGCCCAGAGCTGCAGAATTCTGCCTGTATACATCGCCCTCCAATTTTAGATATTTTGAATGTATTAAACATCCTGGGTTTTTTTCCTCAGCCACTAGGATATTATCCTTGAGGCATTACAAGCTTCATTCTTCTCAAAATGTGATGATTCAGGCTGCGGCGCGGCAAGGAGAATGGGATTTTGGCAATCAAGGTTGAAAGTGTGCTTGCTTGCTAAGATAAGGAGGTACATTGTGAATTCTCTTGATTTATTGCAAGGCGCAGCGAGATGCGGGGAAGACAGCTTGCTTAGCAAATGCCAGATAAATGGTAATCAGCTACTCCAGGGGATATTAACAATCGGGCTAAGAGGCCAAGTTGGCTCAAGGGGCGGGAATTGTTTGTGTGTGTGTGTGTGTGTGTGTGTGTGTGTGTGTGTGTGTGTACACATATTTGCAATCTAGACAAATCAAAACTCTATTGCAGTGATGGCAAACCTTTTCGGCACCATGCGCAAACTGGGATGCATGTGCGCGTTCACACGCCGCCAGAGCCCCACAAACTCAAACACCAGCTGGCCAGTGTGCTTGTGCGCGCTAGCCACCTGGTCTTCTGGTTTCCGGCACGCACATGCATGCCGGCCAGCTGGTCTTCGTGCATGCCAGAGTCCTGGAAACCTGAAGACCGGTTTCCGGGGCTCTGTGTTGTGGTCCGCCAGCAGCCTGCAGAGCTGGCAGAGGAGTCGGACAGTGAGGAGGCTGGGGAGAAACATGGGCCAGTCCTGGAGTCTGGGGAAGGCCCAGATGAGGGCTCTGTGTCGAAGGCAGAGATGGGGCCAAGGCCATCTGGGAGTTATGTGCAGACTCCGGAGCCTCCAGAGTTGGACAACAGAGAGGCAGAGGAACAGGAGGAGCCTGTTCCTAATGCGCACATGCGAAGAGCTGCCAGAAGGCAAGAGCAGCTAAAGCAAAATAACTCGGAACCATGACAAGTGTGGTGGCCAAGAGGTAGAGCTCTTGCCTCACAATCTGGAGGCTGTGAGTTTGATCCTAGGTAGAGGCTGATATTTCTTTCTCTGGGCACAATGAGAATATATTTGGTGCATGAACTCCGCATTGGTGACATGAAGGGCATCCGGCCAGTAAACACTCAGCTCCATTCAGTTGCCCTGACTCCACCCTGCAAGGGATTACAGGGTCATTAAGCAACAAACATTACTCGGAACCATGACACTGACATTGAGCTGATCAATTTTTATTTTCATTGAATATATTATCTCCTGTATAGTTGATGCTTTATTTAAACTAAATTGGCCTATCAGTGATTGCGTGATCTCTGTAAATGCCATACACCAAATAAAATAAAAGCTGATCAATTTGTTACTGTGTATGTACCTTGATCCTCATCTGATCATAACTGGTCCTGTTAGGAAGTAATTAAGGGGTGCCTGATGCTAGGAGATCAATTAATGTCTATTAGCCTTGTTTGAGCATCCTGGGTCTCTTTGGAAAGGATATTGTAGCTTATTCTCTGCGTGGATAATGCTATTATTGAGTTTGGTCACTAGGTGGTGCTGTGACGAACTGGAACCAGGATTGCTCTGAGATCATTCTCTGCTTTTAAACAGATGTGTTCATCTTAATAAACAAATAATTGTTCTCTTTTCTGGAATCTTGAGGCCAAATGTTTTTTCTCGATTTAGTTTTTCTTGATTGATTGAGCCTTTGTTAAGCACCAAGATATGGTTGCAGCCAACGCCTCATAAATTTAGGGGATATTATTAAATTTAGACTGCTAATTACCGCCTCTGTGAATTCTGCAGGATTTGCATGCAAGCAGATAATAACAATCTCTTGTTTTTAATTAGCTCCAGGCATTTGCTCTTTATAGGGCATTATTGCAAGGTCATTTATACTGCAACATAAATCAGGTGTCCTTTGTTTGCTGTGGATTCCAAAGAAAACAGAGAAGATAATGCTCTAAATGGCTTCTAATCTCAAAGGATTTAAGCCAGGATATATTTAGGGAACGAGCACTCCCTTACCAACATGTCTACAGGCAACATCAAAATGATGTGAAGTATTAGTACCTCTTTATAAAGCCC
>WNWU01000031.1:11774815-11778659 GCA_012654045.1 Ptyas mucosa
CTTTTGGTCCGTGTTGTCCTACTTTGACAAGCTTATGTTGTGTAGCTAACTTTTATAGCTCTGATTCCTTTTAATTTTCCGGAGGGGACAATTATTCTTTCTTCTATACTAGATTGCTTTTAGATGTTGGTTGCACATTCAGCTTGGTCTTCAATGGAATCACCGTATGCCCTTATCTTAAGATTTGCTTTTCCTTTGGCCATTCCTGGTAAAGCATTATGGTTACAGGTTGTGGAAAAGAGCTCAACCATCAACATTGAATGTGATGCGAGCTTTCTTAACAGCTAAGTAAACCTAGTCTGCTCTCCATTACTTGTCAAAACAGACAAAGAATGATTGGGAAGAATTCATGGACGCAGGTCAAGAATCACTTGGACGTGGGGACTGAATGTCCTCTCACTCAGGGCAGACTTTTCTAGAGCTGTGGGTTCTCAACCTGTGGTCCATGGACACCTGGGGGATTGTGATGTCATCAGAGGAAGTCTGCAAATGCTTGAAGAAATGTTATGATTTAAATCTTGAGGGGTTCCTTGGCCACCAAAGGTATTTAAAGGGGGAGGGTCCATGGTGGAAAAATAGAATGTTGAGAACCGTTGTCCTAGAGCAGTGTTTCTCAACCTGGGCAACATTAAGATGAATAGATTTTGTTAGAGTTTGCGGCAATCCAACCAGCACACAAGTAAATAATTCATGTATAAAAGAAACTTCGTTATATACAGTAATGCATGTATACGATACCCATGCAGCAGAAGCCAGAACCAGAACCCAGAATCAATATAATATAATCACAGAAGCAGTAATGCAAGGACAAACCCAACTCTTTTATACATAACAATCAAGCTAAGCCACGCCCAGGCTCCAAACTGTCTGAGTCACCAAACAGTCCCCATTGGCTGACCTGTTGCCATGTCTATTCCAATTCATGGACTCTTATACACTGACAGACTTCAATTCTCCCAGAATTCTGGGAGTTGGTTGGGGAATTCTGGGAGTTCATGCATCTTAACGTTGCCAAAGGTTGAGACTCTCTGTTCTAGAGCTTATTGCCAGTTTTAGCATTCTGTTGCTATTCCTAGGCTATTTGAAAAATTCATTGCTAAAAGAGCCAGGCACCTGCAGCAATACTTTTAATTTTAGTTTTTTTTTTTTTTGTGAACTGCATCGTTAAAAAGTTTTGGACAAGTCCTCACAACCATACTATCCGTTTTTCTGGCCTTCTGTTTTTGTCTCATGTATTTTTCATCTCCTGGATGTCTTGAATTTTCTTTCTTTATTCCCCTTGAAGAAGTTGTAATTTTTCTACCTTCTTAGCACTTTCTCTTTGCTTGAATATTTCCACATTCGGAAGGCTACTGGGAAGATTAAAATTATGCCCTGTATCAGGATATTGCCTCTTTGGAGGATGAACAGAAAGCGTAATGATGATTTTGTTTTAACCTGTGTGCAATGAAGTGGAGGAGCCTCTCCTCAATGCTCGAGCACGCAGGGCTGCCAAAAGGCAGGAGTGGCTACTCAGGAGGAGGAGGCCTCCTTGAGAGTAAGGCTTGGGGTTAAGTGGCCACTCCCTTAGCCTATTTAAGTTCGCACACAGATAGCAAATGTTGCTGGAAACAACGTTTGGTCCTGCGCAGAGCATTTTGAGAGTGAGTTTTTTGTTACAACTTGGTTTCTGGGCTGATTGCCAACCTTTGTCAAACTTTATTTAATCTCTGTAATTCATAGCAGGCTGATAAGCACATTTGTGGCTAAAGCCTGCATTTTGAAAGGGTTTCTGTTTGTATTAAATGGAGTTTTTGGAGCTGTGCGTGTGTGCTACACTTCTTGGGACCCGTAGCTGGAGCAGAACAACCAATCCGATCAAAGAACGAATGGGACAACGTCATAACATGAAGCGGTCAATTTTTTTTTCGTCTCGGAGATAACATACTTGAGTGCAAACATAGCCAGGTCCAAACAAGGACACTGTTCGGTTCCTGTTTCAGGACTGGCTGTGTTTATATTCCGTAAGCAAATAAACTTTTAAAAACCTGACCTGAAGCCATCACTGAAAGAAAAAAAAAATATCTGTCAATGGGCCAGAGCTGTTCGATGGGCCGTTTGTATCTCAGCTCGCTGTAGCATATAAGAAAAAAACATTTGCATGTGTTTGGCTCAGCAAACGAGATCTAAGCTCCCAATGGTTTCTCATTTGGCGGCACCTGAAAAACTAGGTCAGTGGCAAATTGTAAATAATTATCCGTTCATCCATCTCACTGTTAAAGAAGTGGTAGAGGTGCGCTCCGGATTTTTATGAAGAGAGAGATAATGGCTCGGCATATAAAACCAGACACAATGAGATCCGATTGTGGTCGTTTGCTCTTCTTGATAAAAACCGGGATGCAAAAAGTTCAACGATAGCTATTTGCAGCTATCCAGAAGGCTTATGGCTGTTCAGAGAGAAGAAAAGAGAGAAACTGTGCTCTAAATACTTGTTTTCCAACCGTTATCGTTCCGTTGGATGGGGATTTTTGCCTTGGGTACCTGCAACCGTTGTAAACCAGTCTCACCTACAATTGACATAAAGGTAAAGGTTCCCCTTGCACATATGTGCTAGTCTTTCCTGACTCTAGAGGGCGGTGCTCATCTCCGTTTCAAAGCCAAAGAGCCAGCGCTCTCTAAAGATGTCTCTGTGGTCATGTGGCCGGCATGATTAAATGCCAAAGGTGCACAGAATGCTGTTACCTTCCCACCAAAGGTGGTCCCTATTTTTCTACTTGCCTTTTTTTACGTGCTTTTGAACTGCTAGGTTGGCAGAAGCTGGGACAAGTAACGAGAGCTCACCCCGTTACATGGCACTAGGGATTTGAACCGCTGAACTACCGACCTCTTGATCGACAAGCTCGGCATCTTAGCCACTGAGCCACTGTGGGAGCCACTGAGCCACTTATACAATCAGCATAGGGCTACCCTATATAGATTACAAAAATTCAGATCACCACTAGGTGGTAGCAAAGCAATACGGGAACCCTGTATTCCCTGTTGCCATCTAGTGACTATTTGGAGAACTGCCTCTACCCTATTACATCCACCCAACCCACCAGGATGGTAAGGCAGAGATGTACATCTGGTGGGACTATGAAAAAGGGTCTTCTCGGTGGTGGCCCCTTCCCTATGGAACATCATTCCCCTGGAGGTACGATCGGCCCCGTTGTTGCTTCTCCAAAAGGCCCTGAAAATGTCAGCAGGCTTAGGGACCACAAATGGAGATATGGCAGAACAAGCGATTGCTTAGATTGCTGCCATGGGTGGAGGATGGGGTTTGTGGCTCTGAATTGTTTGACTAATGCTGTCGTTTTCTGGCATTCTGCCTTAATTTTTAATGCAACATTATTGTGGAAAATAAAGGGAAGGGAGGGAGGAAAAGAAGGGAAGGGAGGGAGGGAGGGAGGGGGGAAGGAGGGAGGGAGGGAGGGAGGGAGAGAAGGAAGGAGGAAGGAAGGAAGGAAGGAAGGAAGGAAGGAAGGAAGGAAGGAAGCAAGCAAGCAAGCAAGCAAGCAAGGGTAGATGGCTGGATAGAAGAAGAGGGGGGGAGGAAGGAGTGCATGGACAGAAGAAAAGGAAGAAAGGGAGAGAGGGAGGAAAGAAGGAAGGAGTGCATAGATGGATAGAAGAAGAGGGAGGGAGGAAGGAAGGGTAGATGGCTGGATAGAAGAAGACGGAGGGAGGGAGGGAGGAGTGCATGGACAGAAGAAAAGGAACATAGGAAGGGAGGGATGAAGGAAGGGAGGGAGGAAGGGGAAAGTGGGAGGAGGAGGAGGAGGAGAAGGAGAAGGAGAAGGAGAAGGAGAAGGAGAAGGAGAAGGAG
>WNWU01000031.1:11782830-11795578 GCA_012654045.1 Ptyas mucosa
AAGAGGAAGGGAGGGAGAGAAGGAGGAAGACAGGAGTGGATAGATGGATGGAAGAAAAGGAAGGAAGGAAGGAAGGAAGGAAGGAAGGAAGGAAGGAAGCAAGGAAGGAAGGAAATCCTTATTACCGAATGATCAACCATTGATTCCTTCTGTGTCTCTGTCCCTCACTCTGCCTGGTTTTGTCTGAGAAGGTGATAATCTGGCATCACCCAGAGGCCTCATAATAACTAGTGTAGCTGATTAAACCAGAGGCATTACGGGGCCATATCATATCATGCCTGTCACTATGCTTGAAGCAGCATCTTTGATCAGCTGAAGCTGTCTAGTGGTTTTCAATAATATTCATTATCTAGGCTGTTTCTCAAATGTATCTTCAGATACATTCAGAACTGATCCTTCCTTCCCCCCTCCCTCTTCTTCTATCCAATCATCTACCCTTCCTTCCTGCACAATAAAAAAATATAGAATTACAATCCACAACTGTGACTGGGAGAGGGATCTTGGAGTCCTAGTGGACAACCATTTAAATATGAGCCAGCCGTGTGCAGCAGCTGCCAAAAAAGCCAACGCAGTTCTAGGCTGCATAAACAGAG
The DNA here is from genome assembly GCA_012654045.1 of Ptyas mucosa. NCBI lineage: Eukaryota > Metazoa > Chordata > Lepidosauria > Squamata > Colubridae > Ptyas > Ptyas mucosa. The sequence continues at coordinate 11,783,424 of WNWU01000031.1, forward strand.
GGATAGAATCAAGATCATGTGAAGTGTTAATACCACTTTATAAGGCCTTGGTAAGGTCACACTTGGAATCCTGCATCTAGTTTTGGTCGCCACATTGTAAAAAATGATGTTGAGACCAAGGGTGAAATGCTCCCGGTTTGGACCGGATCGCCCGATCTGGTAGCAATGGTAGCGGGTGGTTCGGAGAACCGGTAGCAAAAATCCCTGTCCCCCACCATGCACAGCTGAGCTACACAATCATCAGAGGCTTTTTTTTTAACTTTTAAAAGCATTTTTTCTACAACCTCTTCCGATGAAAAAATGCTTTTAAAAGTAAAAAAAAAAAAAGCCTCTGACGATCGCGCAGCTCAGCTGGGATCGTCAGAGGCTTTTCAAAGCATTTTTTCCTGCAACCTCTTGGCCGAAGAGGTGGTAAAAAAAAATGCTTTGAAAAGTCTCTGACGATCCCCGCTGAGTTGCCTGATCGGCAGAGGCTTTTCAAGGCATTAGAAAAAATGCTTTGAAATGTTAAAAAAAAAAAAAGTTGGCCATGCCCACCCAGTTACATTATCCCGCCTACTAAGCCATGCCCACAGAACTGGTAGTAACACATTTTACATTTCACCCCTGGTTGAGACTCTAGAAAGAGTGCAGAGAAGAGCAACAAAGATGATTAGGGGACTGGAAGCTAAACCAGTGGTGGGTTGCTACCGGTTCTACCCGGATTGGTGAACTGGTAGCGGCGGCGGCGGGAGGCTCCGCCCACCTCTGCTGGACACTTCTGCGCATGCGCGCATACGAGCGAACCGGTAGCGATGGGTTTTGCAACCCACTACTGAGCTAAACTGTATGAAGAACGGTTGTAGGAATTGGGTAGGTCTAGTGAAAAGAAGAACTAGGGGTGACATGATAGTGTTCCAATATCTCAGGGGCTGCCCCAAAGAAGAGGGAGTCAAGCTCTTCTCCAAAGCACCTGAGGGCAGGATAAGAAGCAACGGATGGAAACCAATCAAGGAGAGAAGCAACCTGGAACTAAGGAGAAATTTCCTGACAGTGAGAACAATTAATGAGTGAAACGACTTGCCTTCAGAAGTTGTGGGTGCTCCATTACTGGAGATTTTTAAGAAGAGATTGGACCGCCATTTTTCTGAAATGGTATAGGGCAGTGATGGCTAACCTTTTTGCTATCGCATGCCAAAAGTGGGGAGAGTGCGGGGGGGTGTCGCGTGCGTGCCCACATTCATAATTCAATGCCCCACCTGCATGCGCGTGTGACCCCCCGCTCCCCCCCGCTTTTGGCATGCGACAGCAAAAAAGTTAGCCATCATTGCCCTATACCATTTCAGAAAAATGGCTGATAGGCTTGTTTTTTGCTCTCCCCAAGCTCCGGAAGCTTTCTTGGAGCCTGGGGAGGGTGAAAACGGCCTTCACCACCATACCTGGAGGCCTTCCGGAGGCCAGAAACGACCTGTTTCCCAACTTCCGGTGGGCCTGGAAGGCCTGTTTTTCACTCTCCCCAGGCTCCAGAGACTTTCTTGGAGCCTGGGGAGGGCGAAAACGGCCCTCCTTACTTCCCACCCCACCGGAGGCCCTACGGGGGCCGGAAATAGCCTGTTTCCTGTCTTCCGGTGGGCCCGGAAGGCCCAAAAATTAGCTGAAGCTGAGCTAGGGCATCGCTTGTGTGCCCACAGATATGGCTACGCGTGCCACCCTTAGGATGCGTGCCATAGGTTCACCATCACAGGTATAGGGTTTCCTGCTTGATCTGTTATTCTGACTTCCCACATATCCTCTAGATCACGATTGCTGTCCGTTGTCACTGCAAAGTATTCAACCACATTTGCACTCAACCCGGGTTGTTCAATAAAGTAGATTTCCTATTTCGAGGAGTCTTGAAACATGAAATGGATATTATAGAAGATCTGGCTGTTATCTTTATCGCTTTCTCACTGCATCTTAAAACGGAGGCGCACTTCCCTTAAAGACAGCAAGTCAACAGAAGAGATGCATGTTTTTGCCTTTTTTTTTAAAAAAAAAATACTGTTTGTGTTAGTGAATTTTAATTAGGAGACTGAGAGAGAAAGAAAGAAAGGGAATTTTGTGTTACTAATTTCATTTGCTTGCAAACAGAGCCCAGGAAGAACATGTATTTAGACATCATTACTTAACAGGGTTGCAACGGATTCATTTAGATACTGACTAAAAGAAAATACAAATAATGCGGTAATAATGAGGAACGGCAAAAGAATTTGTAGAACTTTGCAGGACCGACATCTGACAATACAAAGCGTCAGAGTTGTTAAGCGAATCACTGCTTTTGTTAAGCGAGTCCCACCGTTGTTAAGTGAATTGAGTTTCCCCATTGACTTTGTGTGTCAGAAGGTCGCAACCACACGACACTGCAACCGTTGTAACTGTGAGTCAGTGGCCAGGCATCTGGATTTTGACCACATGACTATGATGATCAGGGGTGAAATGTAAAATGTGTTACTACTGGTTCTGTGGGTGTGGCTTGGTGGTGGTGGTGAGGTGATGTGACTGGATGGGTGTGGCCAACTTTTTTTTTTTTAACTTTTCAAAGCATTTTTTCTAATGCTTTGAAAAGCCTCTGATGATCAGGCAACCCAGCTGGGATCGTCAAAGGCTTTTTAAAAAATTCTTTGAAAAGCCTCTCTGGCGATCAGGCAACTCAGCTGGGATCGTCAGAGACTTTTCAAAGCATTTTTTAAACCACCTCTTCGGCCAAGAGGTTGCAGAAAAAAATACTTTGAAAAGCCTCTGACAATCCCAGCTGAGCCGCGCGATCATCAGAGGTTTTTTTTTTAACTTTTGAAAGCATTTTTTCATCGGAAGAGGTTATAGAAAAAATGCTTTTAAAAAAAAAAAAAAAAAGCCTCTGATGATCGGGGGACTCAGGCGGGGGGGGGGGGGGGGGGGGGGCAGGGATTTTTGCTACCGGTTCTCCGAACCACCCGCCGCCATCGCTACCGGATCGGGCGATCCGGTCTGAACCGGGAGCATTTCACTGCTGATGAGGATGCTGCGGTAGTCCTAAGTCTGAGCAACGGTCTTAAGTCCCTTTTTTTGCTATTCTGTTGTAACTTTGCTCACTAAATGAATGGTGGTAAGTCGAAGGCTGCTATTATTAACAATAAGGTGAATGTCTCTGGAGATTCTCAGTCATCCAGTCATGGTTGTCCTAAAAATGATTTTTTTTCCAGAGTTTTCAACTGGACTTTCTGGTTTTTCTTTGAAGACATTTCGCTTGTCATCCAAGAAGCTTCTTCAGCTCTGACTGGATGGTGGGGAATGGAAGGGTATTTTTTTTTTTGAAAAGTTTTTCAGTTTTATTTCTTATACACATAATATAAAACGTCCATTTTCCTATACATAACGAATCATACATATACATATTTTCCTGAAAGAAAGCATTAAAATAAGGCTTTTTAATTACATTCGGAGTTGCTCCTCTACCCTTTCTTCCCTCATTTCACAACAAACCTTCTTCTTCTTCTCCTTTTTCCCTTTCTTCCTTCCCTCCTCTCCTCTCCTATTTTCTCCTTCCTCCTCTCCTACCTCATCCTACTTCCCCTTCCTTTCACCACTCCTCTCTTTTTTTCCCCCTTCTCACCTTCTCTCCTACTCCTGTCCCCTACCCTTCCTTCTTCTCCTTTTCCCTTTCTTCCGGGAACGGAAGGATTGATCCTCCTTGCAGACGGCTGGTCATTTGCATCCTTTTAGAGAGTCGTTGAGGCCACTTGGACGTTTGTCTGTGTCCTCAGGGTTCCCTGAGTAGTGAAAATAGGTGTGGAGCCTTCGTGGCTGCAGGTTGTTTCTCTGCCCTGCGTCCCTTCACTGTTTAAGACAAATGCAGGCTGTTGGGGATGAGTCGGTTTTCTCTGCATCTCAAACCGAAGCACATTATGATTGCTGTAATCTGCAGTTTTTCTGGAAATCCGTTCATACCCCCTGCACTCTTCGAAGGGTGTCCATCCATCCCAAAGCGCCTAGCTAAAGATCTATGGAGATTCCCAGTCGTCCAGGTCATGGTTGTCCCAAAGGTGCTTTTTTTGAAAGACAACTGGACTTTCTGGTTTTTCTTTGAAGACGTTTCGCTTCTCATCCAAGAAGCTTCTTCCGCTCTTGAAGGAAAAATTGGAAATTCCAGTTGTCTCTTGAAAAAGCATGACCTGGATGACTCAGAATCTCCATAGACATTGATAAAGAATGGAATAGAATAACAGAGTTGGAAGGGACCTTGGAGGTCTTCCAGTCCAACTCCCTGCTTAGGCAGGAAACCCTACACCACTTCAGACAAATGGTTATCCAACATCTTCTTTAAAACCTCCAGTGTTGGAGCATTCACAGCTTCTGGAGGCAAGTTGTTCCACTGGTTAATTGTTCTAACTGTCAGGAAATTTCTCCTTAGTTCTAGGTTGCTTCTCTCCTTGATTGGTTTCCACCCATTGCTTCTTCCCTGCCTTCAGGTACTTTGGAGAATAGCTTGACTCCCTCTTCTTTGGGGCAGCCCCTGAGATACTGGAAGACTGCTATCATGTCTCCCCTAGTCCTTCTCTTCATTAAACTAGACATACCCAGTTCCTGCAACCGTTCTTCATATGTTTTAGCCTCCAGTCCCCTCATCATCTTGGTTGCTCTTCTCTGCACTCTTTCTAGAGTCTCCACATCAGGGGTGAAATCCAGCAGGTTCTGACAGGTTCTGGAGAACAGGTAGTGGGAATTTTGAATAGTTCGGAGAATGGCAAATACCACCTCTGGCTGGCCCCAGAATTTATTATTTTTTTTATTTTATTTTTATTTGATTTATATACCGCCCTTCTCCGGAGACTCAGGGCGGCTTACAGTGCGTTAAGCAATAGCCTTCATACTTTTGTATATTTATACAAAGTCAGCTTATTGCCCCCACAATCTGGGTCCTCATTTTACCCACCTTAGAAAGGATGGAAGGCTGAGTCAACCTTGAGCCTGGTGGGATTCGAACTTGCAGTAATTGCAAGCAGCAGATGTTAATAGATGTTAATAACAGGGTGCTTTAAACCACTGTACTACAGGCTCTGTTATATGGGAATGGGATGGGAATGGGGATTTTGCAATATCCTTCCCCAAGGAGTGGGGAGGGAATGCGGATTTTGCAGTACCCTTCCCCTGGAGTGTGGTGGGAATGTAGATTCCCTCACCCACACCCACCAAGCCACGTCCACCAAGCCACACCACGCCCACCAAGCCACGCCCACAGAACCGGTAGTAAAAACATTTGAATTTCACCACTGCTCCACATCTTTTTACATCATGGCAACCAAAGGTGAATAGTTCTATGTAGGTACCGTATTTTTCGGAGTATAGGACACACTTACCTTTTTAGGCGAGGAAAACAAGAAAAAGAAATCTGCCTCTGCCTCCCAGCAATTTTGCCTCCTTGCAGCAAACAGCAAACAGCCTGCTTTACTTTCATTTTCGTTTTCAGCATAGCTTGATTAGCACAAAGGAGGGAAAAAATCTGCTCCAGCAATTTACCTCCTTGCAGCAAGCAGCAGAGGCCCGCGCAAAACAGCTGAGAGCAAAACGGCTGAGAGTCGGGAGGCCGATCCAATCAACTTGTGCTAATTAGGCTGTGCTGAAGCTGAAAGGAGCTGTTTTTTTTCTTGCTGCTTGCTACAAGGAGGTAAACTGCTGGGAGGCAAAGGCCAAAGGGTGGGGGCCAGTGGGTGGGCAGGGCTACATTCGGTGTATAAGACGCACTCAAATTTTCACCCCCTTTTAGCGGGGGGAAAGGTGCGTCTTATACTCCGAAAAATACGGTAATAGCATCCGCAGTGCATTTAGTACATCTAACTGCATTATCCCCACCTCTTTGCTCCACCAATCATTTCAATGTTTTCACGTAACGTGTAGCAAAGTTTCCTTTTTGCTTCTTGCTGCTATTGCCCCATTCTCTCCCCCCACCCCCCACCGCCGCCCCTCACTGACAAGGGACACACTTGTGACTGCAAACCTGAGGACAATGCGAGGCCCTTTTATCATTTGAGCCAGCAACGACTTGCCCTTCAGGCCTGCATTAATATTTCTCTCCACGCACAGATAAGCAAAACGATTCCTGCCAGCAATATCGTAAAAGATAAGTTGGTGGAGGGCCAAGGAAATTTTCGAGTCTCGTATCAGCCCGAATGAAAATAGAGGGTTGTAGACATTTCTTCGACTTATCTTGGGATTAAATGCTGCTCAGAGTTTTTTTGCCCCCCCCCCCCCTTCTTTGTTCCCAGATGGCCTGGAGACTGAACATGTATCCCAAAGTCGCAAAGGTCCTCTGGATATGTCTCTCGGAAGCCCTGTTTGATTTATTTTCATTTCTTTACTTCTGAACTGTAATTTCCATCGTTCATGTCTCTTGCCCATAATAGAGCTGTCTGTCTGTGTCTGTTTGTCTGTCTGTCTGTCTCTCTCTCTCTCTCTCTCTCACACACACACACACTCTCTGCAGAAATGTGATAGGATCTCCATCTCTATCTCTCCCTACTTCATCTATCTATTTCTGCAAATATGGAATATATCTTTCTATGTCTATAAATAAGAGACTATATATCAGTCTATCTTGATCTGTTTATCTGCCTTATCAAATACGGCAATGTATATCTATCTATCATTATCTATCTATCTATCTATCTATCTATCTATCTATCTATCTATCTAATCTTCTATCTCTCCCTCCCTCCCTCCATGCATCCATCCATCTCCCCTCTCTTCCCATCCATCACCCATCCTCTATATCTCTCTCTCTCTCCCTCCCTCCCTCCCTTCATCCATCCATAACCCCCTCTCTTCCCATCCATCATCTATCTATCTATCTATCTATCTATCTATCTATCTATCTATCTAATCATCTATCTCTCCCTCCCTCCATGCATCCATCCATCTCCCCTCTCTCTTCCCATTCATCATCCATCCTCTATCATTTATCTCTCTCTCTCTATTATCTATCTCGCCCTCCCTCCATGCATCCATCCATCCCCCCCTTCCCATCCATCATCTGTCTGTCTGTTTGCCTGTCTGTCTGTCTGTCTGTCTATCATCATAAAGATGAAGTTTTTCCCCTGTTCAGTCAAGTCTGACTCTAAAGGGTGGTGCTCATCTCTGTTTTTTAGCTAAGGAAGCCAGCATTGTCCAAATATATTTTCTATGTTCATGTGGCTGGCGTGACTATATGCCGAGGTGCATGGTACGCTGCTTTCAACTGAAGTGGTACCTATTTATCTACTTGCATTTGCATGCTACATTCAATATTTTCAATTTCATACCTACTAACTAGATTGTTGGACGAGCAGGCACAAAAACAGCCAGGGAAGTGATTGAAACCTGGGAAACAGGCCCCTCATCAGTCAACAGATTTACCCCCAACATATCAAGTATTTAGGAGCTGAGGGCTTTGCAACACAAGGAAACCATAGCCAATGACTTAATTGTTCTGACCCACCTTTCGCAAGTAATGATAAGCTGTTTACTCACAAGTAAAATTACCTCCTTTTTATAACAGGGCAGTAACAGTCTTTTATTCACATGGATAAACAAAAAAACTAAATTTATTTATTTATTTATTTATTTGTTCAATTTATATGCCGCCCTTCTCCGGAGACTCAGGGCGGCTTACAATGCATTAAGCAGTAGCCTTCATACTTTTGTATATACCTGCTTAGTAGGGCTTTCGCCCCCCTCCCCAAGCGGTGTTCTTTTTTATACAAAGTCAGCTCATTGCCCCCACAATCCGGGTCCTCATTTTACCTACCTCGGAAGGATGGAAGGCTGAGTCAACCTTGAGCCTGGTGAGATTCGAACTCGCAGTAATTGCAGACAGCTGGTGCTACTTAACAGCACTTCAGTCTGCTGCACCACCAAAGCTCCGAATTAGTCCGAACAAACCTGGTTCTGGCCAAGAAATCTGACTTGCTTGCTGTATACTAGAAATGAACAGTTGTCTGTGACAACTGGTCACTCCCAAACTCCTACTACTTATTTCCCAGCCAGGGAGGGGCTGGCTAGCATCTATGTCTACTTTTCCCTGAGAACCGGCTTATTGCTTTCCTTTGCTCTCCTCTCCTTTCCTCTGTACGCATACATGCATCTGCGATGGGCCCCATCTGTTCCTCTCCCTCACTCAGCTCAGGCCCTGAAGAGAGCTGCCTCTCCACCTGGGGGAGGATGGAAGACCCCGGCTCTGCCTCTGTCTCCTATGCTGTTTCCTTATCAGAGCCTTCCAAAGGATTTGAAGCTGGCTGGGACCCTCCCTCAACCTCCTCCTCGTCTGACTCTGCAGTTAGCTCTGCTGGCAGCCAAGGAGCGACAACATGGCATAGGACCCGGGTACCTTCGAGACCGACTTCTGCCACCAATAGCCTCCCACCGGCCAGTTCGCTCTCACAGAGAGGGTCTCCTCAGGGTGCCATCGGCCAAGTTATGCTGGCTGGCGACACCCAGGGGGAGGGCCTTCTCTGTGGGAGCCCCAGCCCTATGGAATGAACTGCCCCCGGAAATGCGTAAGATCTCCGACCTCTGGGTATTTCGCTGTGCCCTTAAGACCCTGTTGTTCCACCAGGCCGGGCTATCAATGTAATAATTTTAAATCGGGTGTTTTAAATTTTCTGGGGTCTTAAACTGAGCCGAAATTATTTAATAATTTTAATAATTTTAATTGATGTTTTGTCTTGTGCTTTTAATAGGCTGTACACCGCCCTGAGTCCTTCGGGAGAAGGGCGGTATAGAAATAAAATTATTATTATTATTAATAGCCAGCCAACAACATCCCAAAGCCACACACAACAGGCACAATATAAACCAGGCTTAATAGCAGTAACTGTGAGAGGCAACTTGGAGTCTTAATGGACAACCAATTATAAAATGAGCCAACAGTGCGGCGGCAGCCAAAAAAGCCAATGCAATCCTAAACTGCATTAACAGAGGGATACAATCAAGATCAAGTGAGGTACTAATACCACTCTATAAAGCCTTAGTAACACCACACCTAGAGTACTGCATCCAGTTTTGGTCACCATACTATAAAAAAAGATGTGGAGACTCTAGAAAGAGTGCAGAGAAGAGCATCCAGGATGATTAGGGTATTGGAGGCTAAAACATACGATGAACGGTTGCAGGAACTGGGCCTGGATAATCTAGTGAAGAGAAGGACCAGGGGAGACATGATAGCATCTTCCAATATTTGAGGGGTTGCCACAGAGAGGATGGGGTCAAGCTATTTTCCAAGGCGCCTGAAGGCCAGACAAGCAATAATGGATGGAAATTGAACAAGGAGAGATTCAACATGGAAATAAGGAGAAATTTTCTGACAGTGAGAACAGCCAACCCATGGAACAGAAGTTGCCTTCAGAAGTTGTGGGAGCTTCATCCCTAGAGGCTTTCAAGAAGAGATTGGACTGCCACCTGTCAGAAATGGGGCAGGGCAGTGGTGGGTTTCAAAAAATTTTACTATCTGTTCTGTGGGCGTGGCTTGGTGGGCGTGGTATGGCTTGGTGGGCGTGGCTTGGTGGGTGTGGCAGGGGAAGGATACTGTAAAAATCTCCATACCCTCCCCACTCCAGGAGAAGGTTACTGCAAAATTCTCATTTCTTCCCAATCAGCTGGGACTTGGGGGGCAGAGAATAGATAGGGGCGGGGCCAGTCTGGATTTTTACTACCAGTTCTTCGAACTACTCAAAATTTCTGCTACCGGTTCTCCAGAACTGGTCAGAACCTGCTGAAACCCACCTCTGGTATAGGGTCTCCTGCTTGGGCAGGAGGTTGGGCTAGATGACCTACAAGGTCCCTTCCAACTCTGTTAATCTGTTTAATCTGTTTAAATACCACACACATAATAGCCCGAAACACACGCTCAGCTAGAGAGAAGTTCCCTGAAGATGGGAATGAATCTGAAAGCTTGCTCTGGTCCCGGTGAATGACCCAGATTGGATCCTGCAGAACTAGACATGTTTTAAAAACTTTCTGGATTTATTGGCCATCTTCTACCCTTGTACTAACCAGATGTTTTCTTGCTTAGCATTCTGAAATTAGTCTAAATAAGTGAAAATTGAGAAAATAGTAGAGAGGGGCAAGGAGAGAGATGGAGATCATCCAAGGTTAGCTAAGCGTTGCCACCTGATGCAGCTGGGGGAAAAAAAAATACAGCAGCGAAAATAACAACCCAAATGATTAAAATAATCATGGCTAAATGTTAAGGCTCTGCTGTGGTGGAAAAATAGGATAAATTTATCTGGGCAACCTTAAGCTCCCTGGACATAAATATGATTCATAGATGTTGTTTATTCATCTATTTAAATATTTATATTCAAGTTTTTCTAGGCAAACAGCATCGCTGAATAGTTTACCATAGAAGCAAATTAGTCTAAATATGTTTTAACAATATTGTAAGCAATCATAATTAAAAAGCAATTTAAAGACACATAAATACATTGTTTAAAAGGGTACCATTGTTATTAAGCAACCCAGCAGGCGGCAGCACCGAATCGACTTGGATTGATTTTAGAAGCTAAGCAGGGTCGGATCTGGTTAGGATTTTAATGGGGGAAGAACCTGAGAAATTCTGGGCTGTAGCTGGACTCCGAAGTTGAAAAGAGGAGACAAAACACTCCACAATCCAAGTGACAGCTTCCTCACTGACTGCCATCCACAGAGAAATTTTTGAAACAAATTTGCGGAACTACGGTGTCCTTGTTGTTCTCTGAGCTTGGTGGTATTCTTGCACTGATGTTGTTACCTAGTTTGGTAATGAAATGTCTGCAAGAAATCCCCCAAGCTCAGAGAGCACCAAAGACCCCACAATTCAACCAATATTCTCTTCTGTCGGTGGCAAAACTACTTTTGAAACTCCGTTTTTACTGTTGTTATTAGATGCTATGTATCGTGGTACCTTGATACTCATCCCTGATTAGTTCCGGGAGGTGTAATGAGTACCAAACACATTTTTCCAACAAAAAATAAAGTCACAAGGCCACCGACAGTAACAAATTCTAGTTTATGCATTGAGTATCAAACAAACAATGAGTACCGGGACAAAATTTTACATCAAAATGCATTGAGTACCAAAATCTATGAGTTTCAAAGCAGTTTGTTAATGAAGACTCAATCATGCAGGCCAAAAGTATGTAAACAGGTTAAATCATGACAACTGGACCAAAGTTTATTAAACTGAGATGTTTTGTTACTCATCCAAGTAACTTCTTCAGGATGTTAGTACATTCGAACGATTCTCTGACTCTATGCCTAACTAAACATTTTCATTTTGACTGAAGAAGTTACTTGGATGAGTAAGGAAACATCTCAATTTAATAAACTTTGGTCCAATTGTCATGATTTAACCAGTTTACCTGTTTAAGCTGTTTATGATGGGACGTGGTGGCTCAGTGGCTAAGTCATTGAGCTTGTTGATTGAAAGGTCAGCAGTTCAGCGGTTCGAATCCCTAGTGCCACGTAACGGGGTGACCTCCCGTTCCTTGTCCCAGCTTCTGCCAACCTAGGAGTTCGAAAGCACATAAAGAATGCAAGTAGAAAAATAGGAACCACCTTTGGTGGGAAGGTAACAGCATTCCGTGCGCCTTTGGCGTTTAGTCATGCCGGCCACATGACCACGGAGACGTCTTTGGACAGCGCTGGCTCTTCGGCTTTGAAACAGAGATGAGCACTACCCCCTAGAGTCGAGAACGACTAGCACGTATGTGCGAGGGGAACCTTTACCGTTACCTTTAACCTGTTTACATATTTCAAAGTAGTTGAGTACCACTGTACTAGTTTTTGTTGAGCGTGGTGGTATTTCTGCTGTCTTGGGGCTGCCCCAAAGAAGAGGGAGTCAACCTGTTCTCCATAGCACCTGAGGGCAGGACAAGAAGCAATGGGTGGAAACTAATCAAGGAGAGAAGCAACCTAGAACTAAGGAGAATTTTCCTGACAGTTAGAACCATTAACCAGTGGAACAGCTTGCCTTCTGAAGTTGTAAATGTTCCAACACTGGAAGTTTTTAAAAAGAGATTGGATAAACATTTGTCTGAAGTGGTGTAGGGTTTCCTGCCTAAGCAGGGGGTTGGACTAGAAGACCTCCAAGGTTCCTTCAAACTATTCTATTCTATTCTATTCTATTCTATTCTATTCTATTCTATTCT
>WNWU01000031.1:11830878-11842322 GCA_012654045.1 Ptyas mucosa
CCTTTCCTTTCCTTTCCTTTCCTTTCCTTTCCTTTCCTTTCCTTCCCTTCCCTTCCCTTCCCTTCCCTTCCCTTCTCCTCCCTTCCCCTCCCCTCCCCTCCCCCCTCCTTTCCTTTCCTTTCCTTTCCTTCCTTCATATGCATTGAGTAGGGATTGGATCCGATGACCCCTCAAGCTCCTTCTTTTTCTACATATCTGTGAGATTTTCCAGCCCCCATGCTAATTACAGTACCCCATTTAGCAGGGGTGGAATCGGTTGAAAGTGCTGTAGTGTGGAAGTCAATTCTTGTTCCAAGAAGACCCTTAAAACTAAAAGCTCGTAAGCATCACGTAACATAATCCTGCTCCTGATCTTCACACCTTGAGCACCCTCATCTCTTCCTCCCGAGAGTCCATGTTTCAAGTTTAGGGTCTAGTAAATTTAAATCCAGGGTTTTGGTTGGGAAGCAAGCCGCATTATAAGGATCCACTCCAGTTTTCTTAAAGACAGAAATCTGTAGAAATCTCCATAAATTGCCCCAGGCAGTTACCTGAGACTTTTTTTAAAAAAAGATCCTAACAATTCCTGTGGCATCTCACAGCAGGGCCTGCTTCTTTGATAAGGCTTAGCATACGACATACTTAAGAAGACCTCTTTTCAAACGGGGGAAAAAAATGCTAGGGGCTTAGTAGAAGGGGAGGGATAGAGAAACGATTGGAATTTCCCTCTTGCAGTCGCTCAGGGAATGAAGAAGATGCATCTTGTTGATTAAAAGAGAGTTAGCATGATTCCATGTTAGGAAAGAAAAGGCCGTTTTCTGCAAGGTATGTTTTCCTTTTTTTTTTTAACAGTGACGTTGTCCCAGGGGTGGGGGCTGCTGGGGGTTTGTAGGGGTTCGGGAGAACCTATAGCTAAGATTCTGTGCAGTTCGCAGAGCCCCCAAAACCCACTCCTGGGAGTCATTGAGGCTACCTGGAGGTTTATTTTGGCATTCCAATAATGCTCCACACCTATTTGCATTACTCAGGTGACGCTGAGGACACAGATAAACCCCCAAGTAGCCTCAACGACCCTCTAAAAGGATGCAAATGACCAGCTGTCTGCAAGGAGTATCAATCCTTCCATTCCCCACCATCCACTCCGAGCTGAAGAAGCTTCATAGATGAGAAGTGAAACATCTTTAAAGAAAAACAAGTCCAGCTACATATACACTGATATGTGTATATATTGTAGTGTATATCTTAGTCTTAGCTATCTTAGTCTCCCCTAAATCTTAAAACAGGCAACAAAATGCTGCTCTGATGTCTGATAAAGCCAAAAAATTCTAGTGAATGAGATTTCACTGAACCATGGCTGTATAAAGATCTTGATTTACGTAGGAAAAACCTGGATGAAACAAAAATTGTAGTGTATATATATATATATATATATATCTACAATCACATGGAAGCCACCAGTGCTTCTTAGCGGCAGACATTTGTGTTGAATTGGTCAACTGCAGGAACCAATTTCAGAAGATACCATTTCAGAAGGGGTGTGAAACTCAAGGCTCGCAACCCGGATCCAGCCCATGATGTGGTCAGATCCGGCTCGTGGGTCCGTCCTGAAAAATGTAAGGCGCCAGCCCATGTCACATTGGTCTATCCAATGCGAAGAGGAAACATTGGGCCAGCGTGGCTTCGGCCCGGTCTACCCAGTGCAAAGAGAAACATGCCAGCAGTTTGGGGAGTGGCATCAAGCTGGCCACACCTACACAGTTGGCCACGCCCACACAGTTGGCTACACCCACCCAGTTGGCCATGTCTGCCCAGACCCCCGAGGTCCACCACAGCCCTAATGTGGCCCTCAATGAAATTGAGTTTGAAACCCCTGCCTTAGATCATCCTACAAAAATAAAAATAAAAAAATAAATAAATTAGACATCGGGATCATACTATCACATGTGGTGGACATGTCCAGAAGCGAGAAATTATTGGGCAAAAATTTGAATATGGTTAGAGAAAATGACACAGCAACACACCGATTTTAAACCGGAGCTGTTCCTGTCGGGCATCTTACCGGAGAAATTTAGTCAAGAAAATACATATTTGATTATACATGTAACAATGGCAGCAAATATGGTATTTGCACAAAATTGGAAAGCATAAAAAATTCCTACAAAGGGAGAGCTAATTAAGAAAATGTTAGAATGTGGAGAAATGAGTAAATTAACATTAGCAATTAGAGGGAAGGAAGAATCGGAGTATTACAACACATGGGGCAATTTTATCAATGGATAGAAACTGAATATAAACAATAGGCCATGTAAAAATAAGAAATATGGGAAAAATATGTTGCAATGCATTAAATTTAAATGTAAGAGGAAAGATAAATATGTACTAAGAAAATGATGATAGATGTTGAATATGATGACACACACAAAAAAATTTGAACCCAGATGTTACACTGATTGATTAATAATGAATTGTTTGTTTAAAAATAAAAATATTTTTAATAAAAAATAAATAAATAAAATAATTTAAAAAAACAAATGCATAAATTAAAAAGAAAAACACAAATCTCAAAGGGCAGCCTCGATGGACCACAAAGAGCCTTGGATAGTACAGTGGTCTAAAGCCCTGTTATTAACATCAGCTGCCTGCAATTATTGCAGGTTCGAATCTCACCAAGGCTCAAGGTTGACTCAGCCTTCCATCCTTTCTAAGGTAGGTAAATTGAGGACCCAGTTTGTGGGGGCAATAAGCTGACTTTGTTTAAATATACAAAAGTATGAAGGCTATTGCTTAGCGCATTGTAAGCCGCCCTGAGTCTCCGGAGAAGGGCGGCATATAAATCAAATTAAAAAAAAAAAAGTCTTTTTCTGCCATCAGTTTTCTAAGTTTCTATATATATATTTTTAACCGTTCGACTCATAACTCGAATGGATGCTTTTCCTTTCAGATTTATCCCAGGACAGATATGGTCTTGTCTCTAATGGGGGTTAGTTCTGCCTGCATGTTGACCTTTGTGGGGCCAATTAATTTTACTCCTTAATCGGTTATCCGGTTTCCAAAAATCGCTGTCAGAAAAAGGATGCCATTTTTGGGGAGGCAAATTATGCAAAGACGTGTAATTAGCTTTAAATTTTATAGGATTTGCTGAGAGAAAACTAGTGGCATGCACAGTTTGCCTACTGAGATTTAAATTGCATTCTTTCCTCCCTACCTTAGTTAAGAGTAAACAAATGGCTTGTCTATTTCAGTTTCTGAAGAGAAGGAAGCTGACCATCTGGACGGGCTTCTGGGTTGACCAAAAATCTTCTTAAAAGAAGAAGAAAAAATGTACATAACTATCAAGGGTGGGCTTCAAAAATGTTAGCAAGGGGTTTTCTGCCCAGTTGCTGGGTGGGCGTGGCCATGGTGGGTGTGGCCTAGTCATAGGGTTGCCAGGTCTGCTTCCAAAAAATAGCGGACAAGTGGGGTGTGTGTGTGTGTTAAGTGGTAAAAAAAAAAATACAATTAAATTATATAATTTCTTACAAACATTTTAACACGTATTAAAATAATCACTTCAAAACTTTACTTAAAATTCAAAACATCAAATGTATTATAATAATCTGTAGAATATTAAATTACATTTTACTTTGCTGTCGTGTGTATTTTTTTATTTGACTGCGCAGCCTTGATCAATTCTTTGTGTTTAAGGAATAATTCTTTAATTTCAGTACAACGTTGAGAAATATTAAAAAATATACAAAGTTCACTTCGAACTGACGATGCAAGCAGTCGGTTACGTTCGTCAGTCCACAAATTTTCCATGACGTTGAACATTCGTTCAACGTTTGCATTTGATACCGGAATTGATGCACAATACTGGAACAGTTTCAGTAAACTCGGAGCTGGCTCTTTCTTGAAAAAGTACGTCCACTTATCAAGGGATGAATCGCCCTGCAGATGAACATAAACTTCTTCTAAGGCAGAAATTTCATCGAAGAGAGCGTTGGGTGGAAGTTCTTCTCGCCATGGTGATAATAACCAGATGTTCATCATTTCTTCTAAAGTTGGAGGATTATTGCGATCAATTAGATTGATACAATTTCATATACTTTTATTAAATGTCTTGTGAAACAATTGAGTATGATTAATAATTGTTTTCGGAGAATCGAGTTCAATGGATATTCGATCTTTGTCTCATTCTAACTTATGAAAAAAAAAGACAAAACGCGATTCTCCTATCCTTATTCTCTTAGACTGTACAGCTTCAGATTACGTGCCATTTCATCATAAAGCTTTGGAATTTAAAAAAAAATGTCCACTATTTTGTGAAAAAAAATAGTGAACATAATGTGAAAAAAGCGGACTGCCCGCTCAAATAGTGGACACCTGGCAACTTTACCTAGTCAGCCTTCTGCACCATGGTTTGTGTGTGTGTGTGTGTGGGGGGGTGTTTTTGCCCTCTCCAGGCTCCAGAGGCTTTCCTCAAACCTCTGGGAGGGTGAAAATGGCTTCCCCAGGCTCCGGAGGCCCTCTGGTCCTTCCTGAACTTCTGGTAGGCCTGTTTTTCACCTTCCCCGAGCCTTTGCATGTGCCCTGCACTTACCTGCATCCAAAACGGGCCACTCCTGGGAGGGGCAGGGTTGGATGGGCGGGGCCAGCCAGGAGTGGGATTTGGGGGTTGTCCAGACTGCACAGAATCTTAGCTAGAGGTTCTCCTGAACTCCTGTGAACCTCCAGCAGCCCCACCCCTGATAACCATTCTCAGAAGATTCACTTCTTTGTCTGGGTTAAGCTCAGCTAACCTGAAAGAGGGGGACCTCAGCAAATATTTCAGAAAATGACTATTGATGGTGAGAACCTAACAATTATTAGAATTGTTCATGATTTAAAAAACTAAGCATAGGATAGAAATAAAGGAATATCATTTACTGAAATGAAGCAGAAAAACATATGAAAAATGTCTGCAGGAACGGGGCACGACTAGTCTAGTGAAGAGAAGGACCAGGGGAGACATGATAGCAGCATTCCAATAATTGAGGGGCTGCCACAGAGAGGAGGGGGACAATCTATTTTCCAAAGCACCCGAAGGTCAGACAAGGAACAATGGATGGAAACTGATCAAGGAGAGAGTCAATCTAGAAATAAGGGGAAATTTTCTGACAGTGAGAACAATCAACCCATGGAACAGAAGTTGCCTTCAGAAGTTGTGGGAGCTTCCTCACTGGAGGCTTTCGAGAAGAGACTGGACTGCCATCTATCAGAAATGGTGTAGGGCCTCCTGCAACTCTATAATTCTGTTATTCTATTAAAATAATAATGAGAATAATAATGGGCTAAGAAATCCTGGAATAAAATAGAAATAAATAGCAATATCCATTATTGAGATAAAGGAATATCAATTCCGGGAAGCTTTCTTTCAGACAAAACAGCCATCAACAGACTCATAGGGATAAACCACAGTGACACACCATTCAATACAATAACAAAAAAGCTAAGAAGGAAACCAAAAGACATTCATCTCTTGCAATCAACACCCAGATAAGCAGGGATTAGCTCCAGACAAACTATTGGACAGATTCCACGGAATATCAATTACATTAGAATATATAGAAATGCAAATTAGGCATTAAAAACCTAGGCAACTCTAAGGGAATATCCAACAGATGTTGAATAAGCACTTGAACAGCGAAAATAATGGATACCCTCTTCCTAAAACTAGATAGCTATTGAAATCAATAGAAATTAAACATTATACAAGGTAAAAGCCAGAGAGAATATCCACAGAATGAAATAAAAGCAGTTTATTTTTTTCTGAAAAGAAGAAGAAGAAAAGGAGATGTGGATTAACTTGACACTATTCTATTTTGTAGAACAGTTTCCTGTTTTGGAAGTTTTGTGTCTGAATTATTTTGAATTATTAATCTGGGCATAACTTCACTAGTCTGTTCGGCGGTAAAAGAGGATTGTATTTATTTGAGAAAATGAAGATGATCATTGGGAATCCTATCTTTTCCCTTCCCTTCCCTTCCCTTCCCTTCCCTTCCCTTCCCTTCCCTTTAACTTCCTTTCTTTCCCTTCCCTTTCCTCTAACTTCCTTTCTTTCCCTTCCCTTCCCTTTAACGTCCTTCCCTTTCCTCTTTCCTTTCGTCTAACTTCCTTTCCTTTCCTCTTCCCTTCCCTTTAACTTCCTTTCTTTCCTTTCCCTTTCCTTTAACTTCCTTTCCTCTGTCCTGTCCTGTCCTGTCCTGTCCTGTCCTGTCCTGCCCTTCCCTTCCCTTCCCTTCCCTTCCCTTCCCTTCCCTTCCCTTCCCTTCCCTTCCCTTCCCTTCCCTTCCCTTCCCTTCCCTTCCTTCCCTTCCCTTCCCTTCCCTTCCTTTCCTTTCCTTTCCTTTCCTTTCCTTTCCTTTCCTTTCCTTTCCTTTCCTTTCCTCTTCTTTCCTTTCCTTTTCTTTCCTTTGCTCTTCTTTTCTTTTCGTTTCTCCTGTGCCCCATATAGTCACAGCAGTCTGGAGTTCTCACCAAAGTCTTCTGTTTCTTCCTGCCATCTCCTTAAATGACTGTGCATTACAGACTTGCCAGTTCATACATTTTTAAAAACACTTCTTTTTTTTTTTTTTTGGTAGACAAAGACTTTGTTCTTGATAGCATTCATCCCAGCATAGATCTGTAGGAAGCAAAAAAAAGAAAGAAAGAAAGAAAGAAAAAAATTTCCTCCATTCACTGTAGGAAGAGTGAGCTGCATTTTTATTTATCCTCTTCCCTAACATTAGAACAAAGCCTGCTTTCTCACCGCTCCTTCTCTCCGTTCTTGGGCGGAAAGAAAGAATAAGAATAATAATAATAGCAGGACTGCTTTGAAAGGGACATTCAGCTGCTGTCTTTGCTAAGATTTTTAGGAAATGTCACCTAAAGATTGTGGGTTTTTTTTTTTTTAAAGGACATTGCATATCATTAAGTGTCAGTTTCCTAGCTTACCTTGGCTGAACTGAACAAATTAACTCTGGCTGATTTCAGCAGTGGGTTCCACAAATTCTTGCCACTGGTTCGCCGTGGACGCGCACCAGGAGCTGTATTCAGTTACCTTCACTACCGGTTCACAAATGTGAGTGGCCGCCATGCGCAGAGTGTCAAAAACGGTACGTGATTACGTCTGGGTGGGTGGGCAGAGCCTCCCGCCACCACCGCTACCAGTTCCCCGAACCGGCTAGAACTGACTAGAACTGGCTGAATACCACCACTGGCGCACACGCCTTCCACGCATGCGCTTTGCTCTCGCGCGTGGCTTCCGCACAACGTGGCTAAATAGGATGGCATTACACCAGGGTGGGTGGGTGGCAGTTGCCACTACTGGTTCAGCTGAACCGGTACGAACCGGTTGATCCAAACTGGTACGAACTGGTTTACCCAAACTGGTATGAACTGGTTCACCCAAACTGGTTCAAATCAGTTCAACCAAACCGGTATGAATCGGTTCACCCAAACTGGTACAAACCGGTTCACCTGAATCTGTACGAACCGGCTGAATACCACCCCTGGCTGATTTGTATTTTGATGGGAGATCAGCAGAACAGTGGGCACAGAATTTCCCTAGGACTGGGGAGTCTGTCAGCCCTGCAAGGTAGTCCACACACACACACACAAACCCAAGCAGGAGTTATGCTTTTCCTTCTCATCCCAGAAGCTTCTTCAGTTGAGAATTATGCTGGCTGAGGAATTCTGGGAGTTGAAGTCCACCACTCTTAAAGTTGCCAAATTTGGACTCCTGTTCTAGCAAAACCTTGGTAACTTTAAGATGTGAGTCTATGGAGACTCAGAATAAAAGAACAGAACAGAATAACAGAGTTGGAAGGGACCTTGGAGGTCTTCTAGTCCAACCCTGCTCAGGCAGGAAACCCTATCCCATTTCAGACAAATTGTTGTCCAATTTCTTCTTAAAATCTTCCAGTGTTGGAGCATTCACAACTTCTGGAGGCAAGTTGTTCCACTGATTAATTGTTCTCACTGTCAGGAAATTTCTCCTTAGTTCTAAGTTGCTTCTCTCCTTGATTAGTTTCCATCCATTGCTTCTTGTCCTGCCCTCAGGTGCTTTGGAGAATAGCTTGACTCCCTCTTCTTCATGAGATATTGAAAGACTGCTATCATGTCACCCCTAGTCCTTCTTTTCATCAAACTAGACATATCCAATTCCAGCAACTGTTCTTTATATGTTTTAGCCTCCAGTCCCCTAATCATCTTTGTTGTTCTTCTCTGCACTCTTTCTAAAGTCTCAACGTCTTTTTTACATCATGGTGACCAAAACTGGATGCCGTATTCCAAGTGTGGCCTTACCAAGGTATCATAAAGTGGTATTAACACTTCATGTGATCTTGATTCTATCGCTCTGTTAATGCCGCCTAGAACTGTGTTGGCATTTTTGGCAGCTGCTGCACACAGCTGGCTCCTATTTAAATGATTGTCCACTAGGACTCCAAGATCCCTCTCACAGTTACTACTATTGAGCAAGATACCACCTATTCTGTACCTGCGCATTTGTTTTTTGTTGCCTAAATGTAGAACCTTCCTTTTTTCAACTAGGATGCTTGCAGTAAGCAGGGCTTGAAGTGAACAGCCAAAATGGTCCTTTCCAACTTTATGACTCCATGCTTCAAAGTGCTGTTGTTGCAGGCTTACGATCAAGAATGAAATATTTTGCACCTTCGTGAATCCCACACGCTTTCCAAATCCATTGTAAACTGTGGCAGTGCCTGACAACGAAACATCTGAATAAAATCTCGCGCTTCGCATTGTGTGCACGAATTGTTATTTTACTATTCCTGCTCCCCCCCCTTTAAAGCACTCCATGGCTTGGGACCTGGGTATTTACGAGACCGCCTTCTGCCACCGATAGCCTCCCATCGACCGGTACGCTCCCACAGAGAGAGGCTCCTCCGGGTGCCGTTGGCTAGGAAATGTCGGCTGATGACCCCCAGGGGGAGAGCATTCTCTGTGGGGGCACCCATCCTCTGGAATAAGCTGCCCCCGGAGATTCGTAGGATTCCCGACCTTGGTACCTTTCGTCGTGCCCTAAAAACATTATTATTCCAACAAGCAGGGCTAGCCTAAATAATAATAACATTTTACTATTTTAATGGGTTGTTTTATTAGAGTTTTTTGGCCAATTTATTTAATTGTTTTAAATTGCTTTTAATTTTTATATTGTCATGGTTTTATTTTTGGCTGTACACCGCCCTGAGTCCTTCGGGAGAAGGGCGGTATAGAAATTCAATTAAATAAATAAATAAATAAATAAATAAATAAATAAATAAATAAATAAATAAATACGTGTTTCTTAATTTTTTTATGGTAATCTATTCATTTGGCCTAGCAAACGAGTTTTTAAGCATTGGGATTATTTCGCCCCCCCCCCCCCATAGTTCCTGTCCAAATACGTAACTTTTAAAAAGATCTTCAGTCGGTTGGTAGGAATTGTAAAAGCTCTGGCATTGTTTGATTTTCACGTGTGTGCCCACAACGTCTCCCTATGTTATGAAAAATGCAAAAACTCTTAGTGGAATTTCAACTCAACAAATTATAGTTTGCAACGCTTAATTTATGAAAGCTTGGTAAATACGGGAGAATTTATTTTATTATTTTTATATTTTTTGATAGGCGCTGCTTAAATTACACAGAGATCACTAATTATACGCTGTTCTCTTCCAGAGTACGCAGAATGAGTGCCACTGAAAAGAAAAGCGTTCAAATTAGAATTTCAAAACAACTGCCGCTTATTAATTTTCCGCAGCGAAATGATGCTCCAGCTTAGGAGCTTTCAGGATTCTATTAGAGAATTTGCATAAGTGCTGCTATGCAAAACAAGGAGAAATTACATCATGGATATGAGCCCGTGAGAGATTTTCAAAATCAGCAGACTTCAACCTTTCCAGCTTGGCGGTCTGGCCCGATGCGCAGGGTGTGTGTGTCAGAGACTGTGTGCATGCATGCGTGTGAGTGGCAGGCACACCCTTGCACACATAGCTCCGTTTGTGTGAGTGGCGGAGCTTTGGATGTGAGCAGAGGGTGCTTGCACTTGTGCATGAAGCTCCATGCGCACGAAGTGTCAGATGGGCTGGGCTGCCATTTGGGTGGGGGAGGAATGGATGTGCACGTACGGCCAGCAATGGCCAGACTGCCATGGAACCGTCACCCGAGAGACGCGCATCACTTCGCTCCATCGTCCACGGGCTGCCGTCTGGCTTGGAGACCCCAGATTTTGACTCCTGCATCCATGGGGCTGCCGCCTGATTAGTGGAACCCTGGCTGTACCCGGCTGAGTGTAAAACAGCTGTTCATCAGATTGGGAAAACAGCTGATCGTTGGAGTGTGGGCGGCAGCAGGAATCCGGGCAGGATGAGCCTGGATGGGCAGCTAGGAGTGACGGCCATATTAGCAGTCGGTGGGAGGGGCGGTCGGTGGGGCTGGCTTGGACATGTCGTGAGAATGGCTGATGGTCGGATTCTGAAAGATCTCCTGTATGGAGAATTAGTGCCGGGAAAGTAGGAGCCTGAGTGGCATAGGAGGCTAATGCCTCCTACTAAGGCAGCATTTAACATCCAGCTGCCTGCAATTACTGCGAGTTCAATTCTCACCAGGCTCAAGGTCAACTCAGCCTTCCATCCTTTCTAAGGTGGGTAAAATGAGGACCCGGTTTGTGAGGGCAATAAGTTGACTTTGTATAAAATATACAAAAGTATGAAGGCTATTGCTTAATGCATTGTAAGCCGCCCTGAGTCTCTGGAGAAGGGCGGCATATAAATTTAAATATGCCTCAGAGGGAGACTACAGCTGCGATATAAGGATATCTGCAAGAGGGACCTAAAGGCCCTGGGAATGGACATTAACAACTGGGAAACCTTGACCTCCGATCGTTCAGCTTGGAGGCTAAAGACGCAGCATGGCCTTCTCCAATTCGAAGAGGCACTTGTTTTGCAGGCTGAGGCAAAGAGGCAGTCCCAGAACCAGCGAAATCTGAGGGCTGGGCAGGGGACAGAATGTATCTGCCCTCAGTGTGGAAGGGATGGCTACTCTTGAATTGGCCTTTTTAGTCACACTAGATGCTGTTTTAGGACCTCTTTTCCATTTAGGAATGGAGTTTTGAGTGCCAGTGCCAGAGCCTACCGCGCGTGCAAGTGCAGCTTCACGTGACTGTGGTTGCTCACCTCTCGGTTTCGAACAGGTTGTGGTCCGGTAGTGGGCTGCGACCCGGGGATTGGGAACCCCTGTTCTAAATCACTTCCTTCCCACTTTTGGAAAGCTAGAATGTTTTCAGCACTTTTACCAATTCAAGTTAAGCTTATTAAGGTTGAATTTCTATGGACCAGGTATACAGTAACTGGAGCAAGATTATGAGCCGTGGTGGCGCAGTGGTTAGAATGTGGTACTGCAGGCTACTTCTGCTGACTGCCGGCTGCCTGCAATTTGGCAGTTCAAATATAAGAGGCGAGTGAGCTAAC